>JARQOD010000005.1:206544308-206566428 GCA_033576555.1 Oophaga sylvatica | reverse complement strand
TCTCAATTGTGGTTCCTGGTTCATTTGGAAATTTGCTGAGTCTTGCCTGCATCTTCTGCTATCATATAAGATATTTTCTGCTTTTATTTTTGTGCTTGCTTTTTGCATTGTTCCCTGCACTCTGTGGAGGTCAGCCATTTCCCCTCTGGGGGCTTGTGCTCCTCTTAGTTTATCTGGAGCCACTGTTGTTTGTTCATTTGCTTTTTCCTGTTTTTTTCAGTGGCTGCGGCTTAGTTTTTTTACACCAGAGATCTGATTAGGTGGTAGAGATCGTGTGATCTTAAGTTTTTTTTGCAATCAGAAGAGTTAGTATTTTTAGGAGTTTTTTTGAATTGCAGTGAGTATCCTTTCCTGTACTTTTCTGTCTATACAAATTGGGCCCCAGCGTTTGCTCATTCTATTTTCTGTCTGTGTCCGTGCTTCTTCTTGGCTAACCGCCATTACATGTTTGGGGGCTTCCTATTTTCTTTGGGGATCTGCTCCGGGGCAGATAGCTTTCATCTTTCTGCCTTTAGGTGTAGTTATCTCTCAGGCTGTGATGAGGCGTCTAGGATCAACGTAGGAACGCTCCACAGCTACCTCTTGTTGTGTGGTTAGTTCAGGTTACTGCAATCCAATAGGTTCCAGCCTCTCTGGTGTATTGCTGTTTTTGCTTATTCTCCTCAGCTACCAAAATATAACAGTATCACCGGCCCAAACTGAAAATTATATGGTACTCACACAAGGGAAAAATAGTGTGGAAAGAAAAAAAAAGTTGTCAGAGTTGTCACAGATTTTTTTTTTCCCTTTTTGTTGCATTTTTTCCCTCTTTTTCTCTGGGTGCTGAGGAGGCTTTTTTTTTCTCTCAATGGAGCTTGCACAGTTGTCTGGCCGTGTGGATCAGCTTGCCACTGAGGTTTGGAGTATTGCTACCTATCTTGCTGGGTTGCCGGTTGTGGAACCTAGGATTCCTATGCCAGATTTGTTTTTGGGGGATCGGGCTAAATTTCTGAATTTCAAAATAACTGTAAGTTGTTTTTTGCCTTAAAGCCTAAGTCCTCAAGGAACGCAGACAGCAGTTTCAAATTGTCATCTCTCTCCTGCGCGGTGACCCTCAGGATTGGGCTTTTTCCCTGACACCTGGGGATCCTGTTTTGAATGATGTTGATGTATTTTTTCTGGCTCTGGGGTTATTGTACGATGAACCTAATGTCACTGATCAAGCTGAAAAAACCTTGTTGGCATTAAATCAGGGTCTTAAGACGCTGAGTTGTACTGTCAGAAATTCCGAAAGTGGGCAATATGACCAAATGGAATGATGATGCTTTGGCAGCCCTTTTTCCCAGGACGTCCCTCCTGACAGCACCATGGGACGTCCTCCTCCTCCTTGCTTGGACAGGAAACACACGAGAGTTTATAAGGCCCACCCCGTCCCCTATCCCTCAATGTTTTTCCTGTCCCTGCATGGAGGGACGCACGAGTGGTTCTTACCAGGCTCAGGGGGATCGTGAAGCTCAGCGGATCCTTCCCCCTATCAAGCGGCCCAGGGCTGAAACTCCCCAGGGGGGAGTCCCTCCGTCCCAAAGGCCGGGAGCAGGACCAGGCTCCCGGATGGGTGACGTTCCTCCCAGGGGGAGGCTCTCGTCGGACCAGTGGCGACTCTGGGCATCCACGGCGCCGAGTGTCGGGAGTCTCGCTGGCACTCGGCTCCTACAGGCCGCGCTCCCATGCTCTCGGATGCCCTGAGCGATCCTGACAGGGCGTGCATCACTTCCGGTCCCACACTTCCGGTGACGTCACACAAGATGGCGGCGCCCAGTCTCAGAACGCCGGTCTCTGACGCTGAAGGCTGAAGGCTGCAGGTAGGATTCCTGCGGCAGGCGCCAATCACCGGACCGTGTACAGCCTACCTTGTGCCTGATGGAGACAGATGTGGCTGACGGGGAGGGGTAAGTGCGCTTTGCGCAGACCACCCTGACCAGGTGTCCCTAACGTTTCTAGCATACTGAAGGACCCAACTCTTATGTCATTTAGGACAAAGGAGCCCCGACTGCCCCCCTAACAGTAAAAAAGACTGGCAAGGCATCGACTAAATCTCCTAGATGCCCGGTTTGCCACGTGAAGCTCTCTGATAGCCATGACAAGACCCTCTGTACTACCTGTACTTCCAAGGTTTTAAGGGAGGAGCAGCCTTCACTACTGACGGAAATGCGACATATGATTCGGGAAGAGGTCCAGGCGTCTATGTCATCAATTTCACAGCAGACACCTAGCTCTCCCGGACGTAAGCGACCTAGGTGGGAGACTGACCCAGGGGTCCAGGACTTCAGTTCAGAGGACAGATCGGATATAGAAGATACTATTTCTGAGGAAGAAAGACAACTTCCACCTGATGTCAGGACCGGAGAAGGAAATTCCTATTCCATGCAGAGGACACTAATGATTTAATTCAGTCTATACGGTCTACCATGCAGATTGAGGACACTCCCAAACCGCAGTCTAGACAGGACAGGACCATCACAAAGCCATCGGGGGAAACCCGCACCATCATAAACCTGAAACCGCTAAATCGCTGGGTCAGATACAAAAGATTCCAGATGGAATCAGTTCGCTCGGCAGTCCACCTCATAGACTGGGGGGCAGTTATGTGCACTCTCGACCTAAAAAGCGCATACTACCAGGTCCCTATACATCCGTCATCTCAGGACCTCCTGCGGTTTGCCATAAAGATGCCGGACCAGACCTGCCACTTCCAGTTCCAATGCCTTCCTTTCGGGCTGGCCTGCGCCCCTCGAATATTCACGAAACTAGTCGCGGAGGTGGTGGCCTACCTGAGAAGCCTGGGAACCATAATCGTTCCGTATCTAGACAATTTTCTCATCGTGGCAGAATCCGAGGAGATGCTCGTCAAACACAGAGACCGATGCATCATTATTCTGGAATCGTTAGGCTGGGCCATAAATTGGCAGAAGTCGGACCTGATACCAAGTCAGAGGAAAGTCTTCTTGGGCGTACTTCTAGACTCAAGAGACAGAATCTCGTATTTACCGGAAGAGAAACAGAAGGTTGTGCGAAACCTGGTAAAAGATCTGGCAAGACACCAAACCTCCGTAAGAAACGCCATGAAGGTATTGGGACAGATGCGGCTTGCATTACCTGCGTCAGATGGGCACAAGCCCACTCAAGACTCTTACAAAGGGAGATTCTGGCAGTATGGGATCGATCTCAGTCTTCCCTGGACAGATCGATGTGTCTACCGAGAACAGTAAAGGAATCCCTCGCTTGGTGGACTCAGGCTCGCAATCTATGTGTAGGGGTTGTGACAGTGTCACTGGTTTTATATGTGAGGGGAGGTATATGTCACACAGGATGCTCTCCTGTGTGAACTAAGACCTACTTTATTTATCTGCCAGCATGTTATATGTTAAAAGGGTGTGGCTGAGTAATGTATAAAAGCTCAGTCCTGTTTTTTTTTCTCTGGTGTGGTCTGGAGAGGAAAGTCTCCAGACAGGATAGTGGAAGCTGCAGAGCTTTCCACAAGGACTTTAGCAGTGCAGATTATGCTACCGAGAGCGGGCGGAACCCACTCATCTATGGACTGAGTTATTGTTTTTTTTTTTTTATGTTTTTCCCGTTTAACCCAGAGGGGTCATGTTTACTTTTCCTGCGAAACCTGCATGAGTTTATGGCTGATAATAAACCAGCAGAAAGAAAACCCAGAGAACGTGTGTCCTGAGTCTGCCTTCAGGAGAGCCGAGCGAGTCGTCTTGCCACAGTTGGTGTGAGAGTGCGTGCAGGATTCCAGGAACACGTGTACCTGCCACAAAGACCGGTGGATGTCCTGGGTGAAGGCTGCCAGACTGCTAGAGAAGTCCGGCAGCATGGAGGAGCTCGTTAAGCACCTTGTCCAGGCCCAGCAGAGCATACAGCAGCAACACCTACAGAGCCAGCAGAGCATGCAGCAGCAGCACCAAAAGATGACCAAACTGTTGCTTCAACAGATCCAGTTGCAGCAAAAGTCGCAGCAGCAGCACCAGCAGGAGGCGCAACAGCAGATACAGCTTTTGGCAGAAGCCATCCAGAGCCGGGCGGCCACCCCAACCCCAGGGCCGACTGATGATTCTCACGTCAGGAAGGAGGTAAGGCGGGCCGTGCAGAAGATGACCCCTGGGGATGATGTAGAAGCATTTCTGACTGTTTTTGAGAGGGTGGCTGATCGGGAGAGACTTCCACCAGCACAGTGGGCAGAGGTTCTGGCGCCATATTTATCGGGTGAACCCCAAAAAGCGTATTTTGACTTGGCGCTGCAAGATGCTAAGGAGTATCCCAAACTAAAGACAGAGATCTTAGCACGTCTGGGAGTAAATATGGCAGTAAGAGCGCAGCGAGTTCATCACTGGGCATATGCTAGCAACAAACCCCCACGTTCGCAGATGTGTGACCTATTGCATCTTGTTCAGAAGTGGCTACAACCGGAGTCCTCCACTCCGGCCCAGATGGTTGAGCGGGTGGTGATTGATAGATTCATGCATTCCCTTCCCAAGTCAGTACAGACCTGGGTTGCCCAGGGTGATCCCCAGAACGCAGATGACTTTATCGGCCTGGTAGAGAGGTACCAGGTAGTTGAGAGATCGCTTGGGAAACCGGATACAGTCATTTCTCCCTACTGGGATACCCAAAAGGGGGTGGGTTCACCACGGAAGGGGTCTAGAGCCACCACTGGGGGGCGTCCCACTCCTATTGAAGGGCCTTTAGAACAGTTGGGAAAGATATAGTTTGCTGGCGATGTCACAACCCTGGACATGTAGCCGCCAAGTGTCAAGTATCCCCTGAGCCCATGGACTGCAGCTTAAGCAGACGGGTCTCCTATTATGCCTATCCAGCCTGTAGCGTGGACTGTCGACCCGGCAAGGGACCGCAGGCGTGTGCAGTATCCATTAATGGAATAAAAGTGCTTGGGCTGTTGGACTCCGGGAGTCTGGTGACCTTGATCAGAGCATCCCTTCCCCACCAGTTGATCCCTTCCAAAACCCTGGGTGTTCGGTGCATCCATGGTGACGCCAAGGACTATCCCGTGGCCACAGTAACAGTGGGGACAGACTGTGGTGCCCAGTCCCATGAAGTCGGGGTGGTAAAGGATCTGATACATCCCGTCATATTGGGCCGTGATTTTTCTTTATTCTGGGACTTGTGGGGGAAGGGAACTGGACTAAGTAGCATGGGGAAAAGCGAGATCCTTGAAGAAGAACCCCCGACAGAGTCTCAGAGTGAGGAGTTCCCACTGTGCGTCCTTGTCGGTGATGAGGGTGAGACGGTGACCGAGGAGGCCGACCTACCTGCGTTAGATATGTCCAGAGAGAACTTTGGGACTGCTCAAGTTCGAGACCTGCCCTTAAAAGGGGCGTTCGACCAGGTTACTGTATGTAATGGGGTTGCCCAAGAGCCGGGGGCCGACACCAGATTCCCCCACTTTGCAGTACAGGGGGAGTTGCTATATCGGGTGGCCAAACTGAGGGGCGATGAAACAGTGGAAAAGCTGTTAGTGCTAGGGCCATACAGACAGCGGGTGCTAGACATGGCCCATTCACATGTTCTGGGGGGACACCTAGGGGTCGAGAAAACTCAGGAGAGGATACTGAGGAGGTTTTATTGGCCAGGGTGTTATCGAGAAATTCAAAACTTTTGTAGGTCCTGCCCCACCTGCCAAATAACCGCTCCCTCCTCCCACTTCCGTAGCCCCTTAGTTCCACTACCTGTGATAGAGGTTCCCTTTGAGAGGATTGCCATGGACCTCGTGGGCCCCATAGTCAAATCAGCTCGGGGCCACCAATATATCCTGGTCATCATGGACTATGCAACTCGGTATCCAGAAGCGGTTCCCCTAAGGAACATGTCCAGTAAAAGTATAGCCCGAGAGTTGGTCCATATTTTTGCTCGGACAGGTCTACCAAAAGAGATTCTAACAGACCAAGGAACCCCCTTCATGAGCAAGGTGATGAAGGAGCTTTGCAGAGTCCTTCAGATAACTCAGCTGCGGACCTCGGTTTATCATCCACAAACGGACGGCCTGGTGGAACGCTTCAACAAGACCTTAAAGACGATGCTCAAGAAGGTCGTTGAAAAGGATGGGAGAGACTGGGAATACCTGCTCCCATTTCTGCTTTTCTCGGTCAAAGAAGTTCCTCAAGCCTCCACGGGCTTCTCTCCATTTGAGCTCCTACATGGGCGGCATCCAAGAGGTCTCTTAGACATCGCCAAGGAAACTTGGGAGGCTGAAGTCACGCCACACCGGAGTATCATCGAACATGTCGCCCAGTTACAGGAGAGAATGTCAAATGTGATGCCTATCGTAAAGGAACATCTCCTCCAGGCGCAGGAAGCTCAGGTGAGGGTCTATAACCGGTCGGCGAGACTAAGACAGTTCCAGCCCGGAGACCGTGTTTTGGTGCTGATCCCTACCGTCGAGAGCAAGTTCCTCGCCAAATGGCAAGGTCCATACGAGGTGGTGGAGAAAGTCAGCGAGGTTAATTATAAAGTCCACCAGCCAGGCGAAGGAAAGCACATCAAATATATCATATAAACTTGCTCAAGCCGTGGCAGGACCGTGAACCTGTGGAAACTCCTTGCCTGGGAGTCGCACCAGAAGGCAAGGTGGAGGAGGTCACTATTGCAGAGACTCTATCACCGGCCCAGAAGCAACAGTGTCGAGAATTACTACAGTGGAATCGGGACCTGTTCTCAGAGTTGCCGGGGCATACACAAGTGATAGAGCATGACGTGCTGACAGAACCGCATGTACGAGTGAATTTGAAGCCGTATCGGATTCCGGAAGCACGCCGGGAGGTGATCTCGGCTGAGATGAAGAGGATGTTAGACCTCGGGGTAATAGAGGAGTCAAAGAGTGGGGGGTCGAGCCCAATCGTCCTCGTGCTGAAGCCCAATGGAGAGTGGAGGTTTTGTAATGACTACCGTCGGCTAAATGAGGTATCCAAGTGTGACGCGTACCCGATGCCCCGCGTCGACGAACTCATTGAGAGGCTTGGACCGGCGAGATACATCACCACTCTTGACCTGACGAAGGGCTACTGGCAGATCCCCATGTCCCAGATGGCTAAAGAGAAGACGGCTTTCTCAACACCGGATGGCTGTTTTCAATACACGCGGATGCCGTTCGGACTACAGGGGGCCCCAGCCACTTTCCAGAGGGCTATGGATCGGATCCTAGCCCCACATAAGAAGTATGCCGCAGCCTACCTCGACGACATTGTGGTCTTTAGCTCAGACTGGGCTAGTCACCTACCTAAACTACAGGCCGTTTTGGACGCGCTAAGGAAAGCAGGATTTACCATAAATCCGAAAAAGTGTGCCATCGGAAAAGAGGAGGCCAAGTACCTGGGCTATGTTGTTGAGAGAGGCGAAATAAAGCCGCAGATCAAGAAAGTGGAGGCAATTCAAACCTGGCCGCAACCGCTCTCAAAGAAGCAGGTGAAAGCATTCCTGGGAATGGTGGGATACTACCGGCGGTTTATCCCGAATTTCGCCACGATTGCCGCCCCACTAACAGATCTTCTAAAAGGCACCAAATCAACCATGGTGAAATGGACGGAAGAAACGGAGACCGCGTTTCAAAAGCTAAAGCTAACACTGTGCAAGCAGCCTGTCCTGGTCGCGCCAGACTTTAAGAAAGAATTTGTGGTCCAGACTGACGCATCAGAGGTTGGTCTAGGGGCCGTACTCTCCCAAGAAATAAATGGGGAAGAACATCCCATTCTCTATCTAAGCCGAAAGCTGTCCTCCTGCGAGAAGAACTACGCCATAGTAGAGAAAGAGTGTTTAGCCATAAAATGGGCCGTGGATACACTGAAATATTACCTACTAGGCCGGAAGTTTAAATTAGTATCAGACCATGCCCCGTTGAGATGGTTGAGGGAAAAGAGGGGAAAAAATGCTAGGGTAACTAGATGGTTCCTAGAGCTTCAAGAGTTTAACTTTCACGTGGAGCATAGGCCAGGGAAGTTACATGGGAATGCAGATGCCCTCTCTAGGATTCCCTGTCTGGTGTCAGAAGGTGCCCAAACCCCCAGCTTTGGCAGAGGGGGGGAATATGTGACAGTGTCACTGGTTTTATATGTGAGGGGAGGTATGTGTCACACAGGATGCTCTCCTGTGTGAACTAAGACCTACTTTATTTATCTGCCAGCATGTTATATGTTAAAAGGGTGTGGCTGAGCAATGTATAAAAGCTCAGTCCTGTTTTTTTTTCTCTGGTGTGGTCTGGAGAGGAAAGTCTCCAGACAGGATAGTGGAAGCTGCAGAGCTTTCCACAAGGACTTTAGCAGTGCAGATTATGCTACCGAGAGCGGGCGGAACCCACTCATCTTTGGTCTGAGTTATTGTTTTTTTTTTTTATGTTTTTCCCGTTTAACCCAGAGGGGTCATGTTTACTTTTCCTGCAAAACCTGCATGAGTTTATGGCTGATAATAAACCAGCAGAAAGAAAACCCAGAGAACGTGTGTCCTGAGTCTGCCTTCAGGAGAGCCGAGCGAGTCGTCTTACCACAGGGTGATATGGTCCGCCTCTCCTTACGTAACGGTCACTACGGACGCGAGTTCGTGGGGTTGGGGAGCACATCTGCAAGGCAGAATTCTACAGGGCAGGTGGCCCGAAGACATCAAGAACACATCTTCCAACTTCAAAGAACTTTACGCCGTATGGGAGGCATTAAGAAGAGACAGAGCCAGGCTCACAGACCAACATGTCAGAATATTTTCAGACAATATAACCACAGTCTCGTTCCTAAACCACCAGGGAGGCCCCAGACATCGACCTCTTCAGGATCTCTCACGAAGAATATTTACATGGGCAGAGAACACAATTCTCTCTCTAACAGCGATTCACCTCGAAGGTTCTCAGAACGTGGTGGCAGACTATTTAAGCAGAAGAGAGGTCAGTCCAACCGAATGGGAACTGGACCAGGACATTTTCCGAGAGCTATGTCGTCGGTGGGGATCACCCCGAATAGACCTGTTCGCAAACAGGCGGAATGCAAAGACCCCAAGATTCTTTTCTCTGAACCCATTGGATGCTCCAGAAGGTCTAGATGCCCTGAGTCAGAAGTGGGTCAAACATCACTCGTATGCTTTCCCACCCTTAGCGCTCATTCCTGCTGTATTGAGGAAGATCAGAGAAGACCATGAAACTGTCATATTGATAGTCCCATTCTGGCCGAAAAGGAGCTGGTTTTCACTCTTAACAGATATGGCGTTGGAGAATCCGATGGAACTTCCTCGGTCAGGGGATGTGATCCACCAGGGTCCAATCCGTCACCCGAATCCACAAAGACTACATCTCTCAGCCTGGATCCTGAGAGGAACATCCTGAGAGCTAAAGGCTTATCAGACCAGGTCATATCTACCATCCAGGCCAGTAGAAAACCTGTCACGTCAGCTATTTACCTTAAGGTCTGGAAGCGGTTCTGTCTGGAGAGTGGCAGGTCCGACTTGGTCGCGGGCTCACCTGATATGCCTAAGATATTAGATTTTCTACAGGCAGGCTTCAATAAAGGGCTCAGACCTAGCATTCTGAGGGTCCAGATAGCAGCTTTAAGCTCTTTCTTCGACTATTCACTGGCATCCCACCCTTGGGTGATTAGATTCTACTCAGAGACTGCGCCCACCATTCGGCAGAGTCTTCCACCTTGGAACCTGACTTTGGTCCTTAAGGCTCTTTGTAAGGATCCATACACTCACAGCAGTAATATGCCTGTATCCCTTCTTACTAAGAAAGCGGCCTTCTTAGTTGCAATTACTACGGCTAAAAGAGTAGGGGAGATACAGGCTCTATCTACTAGAGATCCGTATTTTCAGGTCAGGGACGATAGCATAGTCCTAAGACTAGATCCAGCTTTCATTCCAAAGGCAGCCTCTACCCAAAACCGTAATCAGGAAATTGTCCTACCATCCTTCTGCGACAATCCTACCAACGCAAAAGAGTTAAGTCTCCATTCATTGGATGCCAGAAGAACGGTTATAGATTACATTGAGGCCACCAGAGACTGGCGTTTAGATTCAAACTTATTCATCCTTTATGGAGGGAAGAATAAGGGTAGGAAGGCCTCAAAAGCGTCCATCGCAAGATGGATTACTTCGGTAATAGCAGATGCCTACTGAGCGGAGGGTACTAGCGCTCCGGAGAGATTTAGGGCCCATTCTACTCTGAGTATTTCTGCTTCTTGGGCGGAAAGGGCAGGTGCTTCCCTAGATCAGATTTGTAAAGCAGCGACCTGGGCCAGACTAGACACATTCTGTAAGCACTATAAATTAGACATACTCTCAGGTCAACGTACTGCCTTCGACAGGAAAGTCCTGCAAGCAGTAATCCCACCCTAAGGAGTTTTCTTTGGTACTCCCCATGGTGCTGTCAGGAGGGACATCCTGGGAAAGTAGGTATTAGACCTACCGGTAATTATGTTTCCAGGAGTCCATCCTGACAGCACTGGTAGTTCCCTCCCTCTTGACTATGTCATATGGTGTAATATGATTGTTTCAATAAAATGTTATGAGCATTATTCATGTCTTGGTTCTTGTTACAACACTGAGGGATAGGGGACGGGGTGGGGCCTTATAAACTCTCATGTGTTTCCTGTCCCAGCAAGGAGGAGGAGGAAGTCCCATGGTGCTGTCAGGATGGACTCCTGGAAACATAATTACCGGTAGGTCTAATTCATACTTTCGGAAGGGGCTGTCAGAGAATGTAAAGGATGTTATGGTGGGATTCCCTGCTCCCTCTGGTCTCAATGATTCTATGTCATTGGCTATTCAAATTGACAGACGTTTGCGTGAGGGCAGAGGTATGCGTGAGATAGTGTTGCCTTGTGAGCCAGCTTCTGAGCCCATGCAGTGTGATAGAGTGACTTCTGGGGCACAGCGTCATGAGTTTCGAAAGTGCAATGGGCTATGTTTCTACTGTGGTGACGCTTCTCATGCTATTTCAGTCTGCCCTAAGCGGGGAAGACGTTTTGCACGCTCAGTTGTCTTGGGTAGTGTTCAGACTAAATTTCTGTTGACTGTTACCCTGATTTGCACCCTGTCAACATTTTCTGCTCAGGCTTTTGTTGATTCTGGAGCAGCTATTAACCTGATGGATTTTGACTTTGCCAAACATTGTTTCCCATGATACCCCTGCGGAAGTCTATTCCACTACTGGGCATTGATTCTACCCCTTTGGCGGAGAATAAACCCCAGTTTTCTACTCAGGTGATAATGAGGGTTGAACCAGATCATCAGGAGAGTTGCAAATTTCTGGTGCTGTATAATCTGCATGACATTATTGTACTAGGTTTCCCTTGGTTACAGTCTCATAATCCTGTTTTGGATTGGAAATCTGTGTCTGTGACCAGTTGGGGCTGCCAATGTGTTAATGTCGACACTCCTGTTTTTTCTGCCTCTCCCCAGTTTCAGGATGTTCCTGACTTTTTGACTGATTTTCCGGATTTATTTAGTGAAAGTAAATCTGCATCCTTGCCCCCTCACAGGAGCTATGATTGCGCTATTGAATTAGTGCCTGGTGGTAAATTTCCTAAAGGTCGCCTTTTTAACTTGTCTGTACCTGAACACGATGCTATGCAACTTATATCAAGGAGTCATTGGAGAAGGTCATATCAGACCATCCTCTTCACCCTTGGGTGCCGGTTTTTTCTTTGTGGCCAAAAAGGATGGTTCATTGAGGCCGTGTATTGATTATCGTCTCTTGAATAAGATCACTGTGAAGTATCAATATCAGTTACCCTTGATTTCTGACCTGTTTTCCAGGGTGAAAAGTGCTAGTTGGTTTACCAAGCTTGACCTCAGGGGGGCGTATAACCTTATTTGCATTAAGCACGGGGATGAATAGGAAGACGGCATTTAATACCCCAGAGGGGCATTTTGAGTACCTAGTGATGCCCTTTGGGCTCACTAATGCTCCTTCTGTCTTCCAATCCTTCATGAATGATATTTTCAGGGATTTTGTGGATACATTTCTGATTGTTTATTTGGATGATATCTTGATTTTTTCCAATGACTGGGACTCTCATGTGAAACATGTTCGGACTGTGTTCCAGATTTTGAGAGAGAATGCACTGTATGTGAAGGGATCAAAGTGTCATTTTGGCGTACAGAAGGTCTCATTTCTGGGATTCATTTTGTCTCTGTCTGTTATTGAAATGGACCGGTCAAGGTTCAGGCCATCTGTGATTGGGTCCAACCTACTTCATTAAAAACTCTTCAGATATTTTTGGGTTTTGCCAATTTTTATCGTAAATTTATTGGTAATTTCTCCGGTATTGTTAAACCATTGACTGATTCGACCAAAAAGGGTTCTGATGTGGTGAATTGGCCTCCTGAGGCAGTCTCTGCGTTTCAGGAACTTAAGCAGAGATTCACTTCTGCTCCTGTTCTACGGCAGCCTGATGTTTCTCTACCGTTTCAGGTGGAGGTTGATGCCTCTGAATTTGGGGCAGGTGCCGTTTTGTCCCAAAGAGATCCTGAGATCTCTAAGAGTAACCCTTGTGCCTTTTTCTCTCGAAAATTTTCTCCAACTGAACGTAATTATGACGTGGGTAATCGGGAGATATTGGCCATGAAGTGGGCCTTTGAAGAGTGGAGACATTGGCTGGAAGGAGCCAAACATCAGGTGGTGGTCCTCACGGACCATAAGAATCTGGTTTATCTTGAATCAGCCAAGCGACTTAATCCTAGACAGGCCAGGTGGGCCTTGTTTTTCACACGTTTTAATTTTGTGGTTTCTTTTCTTCCTGGCACTAAGAATGTTAAGGCGGATGCCCCCTCGTGGAGTTTCTTTGCAGACTCTCCTGAGTTATCTGATCCTACTGTTATTTTGAAAGAGGGTGTAGTTCTTTCTGCCATCTCGCCCAATTTGAGACTGGCTCTGGAAGGTTGTCAGGAGGATCAACCTGAGCACTGCCCTATTGGGAAATTGTTTGTCCCGAAAAGTGGAAGAAGAGTGTGATGTCTGAGATTCATTGTTCCGCGTTGGCTGGTCATCCCGGGATTTTTGGTAACAGAGACTTGGTGAGTCTGTCCTTTTGGTGGCCTACTTTGTCTCGTGACGTCAGGGAATTTGTGCAGTACTGTGGGACTTGCTCTCGCTCCAAGCCTTGCTCTCGCTCTAGTGGTTTGTTAATGCCATTACCTGTGCCCAAGAGGCCATGGACCCATATCTCTATGGATTTTATTTCCGACCTCCCTGTTTCTCAGAGAATGACAGTTATCTGGGTAATCTGTAATAGGTTTTCCAAGATGATACATCTTGTGCCATTACCTAAGTTGCCTTCCTCCTCCGAATTGGTGCCTTTGTTCCTTCAGCACGTGGTTCGGTTACATGGCATTCCGGAGAACATTGTGTCTGACAGAGGAGTCCAGTTTGTTTCCAGATTTTGGAGGACATTTTGTTCTAAACTTAGTGTTCAATTATCTTTCTCCTCTGCTTTTCATCCTCAGACCAATGGACAAACCGTGAGAACAAACCAGACCTTGGAGACTTATTTGAGATGTTTTGTGTCTGCTGATCAAGATGACTGGGTCTCTTTTTTGCCTTTGGCTGAGTTTGCTCTTACTAATAGGGCTAGCTCTGCCACCTTGATGTCTCCATTTTTCTGCAATTTTGGGTTTCACCCTCAATTTTCTTCGGGACAGGCGGAGGCTTCTGTCTGTCCGGGTGTTGACTCTGTTGTGGAGCGAATGCAGCAGATTTGGACCAGGTAGTGGAGAGGTTGTTTTTTCTGTCAAGGGCCATTTGGATATTTATACCATCCTTCGGGACCATACAAATCGTGAGCTAACTCCCCCACAAAGTACATCCTGATGCAGTAAACTTTGCGTGTGCTTGCTCAGAGAGCAAAAGAAACTAAAATGCTGGCGGCCTATAGTCTATTACATTGTAGAGATACCTCAGGGAGGAGAGTCTATAGAGGTTGTAGAGAGACCTCTTGGAGGAGAGTCTATAAAGTTTGTAACGGGGCGTCTGAGAGGAGAGTCAATTGGTATTGTAGAGAGACCCCTGAAAGGAGAGTCTATTGAGATTGTAGAGAGACCACTGAAATGATATTCTCTAGCGTTTGCAGGGGGGCATCTGAGAGGACAGTTTATAGATATATTTAGGGAGACCTCACAGAGGAGAGTCTAGAGATTGTATAGAGAGACCGCTGAAAGGATAGTCTATAAAGTATTTTGGGAGGCCTCTGAGAGGAGAGTCTATAGAGATTGTAGAGACATCTCTGGGAGGAGAGTCTGTAGAGATTGCAGTGAGACCTTTGAAAGTATAGTCTGTAGAGATTGTACAGAAAACTGAGAGGCGAGTTATCAATAAAAGCAGCAATTAGAAAGATAAAACAGGAGGGATCCTAAGAGATGGTGGCAATTCAGTGAAATCTGTGATATCGATATATGCAGAGACAGATCTCATGTCTCTATAAACTCCATATTTAATTTTTAAAATAAAATTATGATATATCTGCTTTAAAGGGAACCTGTCACAAGAAAAAAGTTATTAGCCTGCAGATATAATAATAATATTCTTTATTTTTATAGAGCGCTAACATATTCCACAGCGCTTTACAGTTTGCACACATTATCGTCACTGTCCCCGATGGGGCTCACAATCTAGATTCCCTAACAATATGTTTTTTGGAGTGTGGGAGGAAACCGGAGTACCCGGAGGAAACCCACGCAAACACGGAGAGAACATACAAACTCCTTGCAGATGTTGTCCTTGGTGGGATTCTAACCCATGCCCACACTTAACCAAACGCTGCGAGGAGAAAATGAACATTATTCGACCAGCAGCAATTCTGGTTTAAGTCATGAGAAACAGCGCTGGCGCTGGTTCAGTCACCACTCTGAGGTCACTGAAATGGCGCCCCAGGTGCTGACTGACAGCTGGCACCGATGCAGTCAGGGCCAGTGGGGCGGTTACAACCGCCGGTGACTGAACTTGTGCTGACTCCACCCCCGTGAATGAAAATGCAATGCAGCGGAGGGAATAAAGTTTATTTTCTCCCTGCAGTGTTAGGCTAAGTGCGAACGCAGGGGGAGGTTAAAAACGCTGTAAACCTGCAGATTAATCCCATGTCTTCAGGTTAATAGGGTTTTTTTCTGGTGACAGGTTCCCTTTAATCTGACTATACCACTGAAATATAGAGACAGTACTGTTTGGAACATTTTGCTCTTGGTCAATAGGAGGGTTTTGGTTGATTACTGCGTCCGGCACTCCACCATGCAAAGTGACTACTCTTTCAAAATATTTTGCATTCTTTTTTCATGAAAACGTGAATAATAACTTTTGCTACTCGTGCCAATGCAGTCCCCCCACATTCAGCACCAAGGGCTAGTTTCCCATTGCTACATCCCTAGACATTGGTGCTATATTAAAAAACTTCCATTACAGTATTCATATTCAAACATTAATAACTCTTCTGCCAGTCACAGTCTTTATACAATTTACATAATTTTATTAAGTTAGTTTGGTATATTCCTTTTGATATTAACTCATCCTCAGCAGTATGTCATTCGACATCTGAACCGCTATTTTCAAAATTAGGGTCAAAATGTAATTATTACTTTAGTTGAAATTACTGAAAGCAGCATTTTGAGTCCAACAGTAAAATGTAAATAAGGAGGGCAAAAGTGATAAAAGCACTGATGATAAATTGCCCACTTTATGGTATGGAAAAACAATTTTGGATATTTAGAATTCTGTTTATGCCACAATTTTGTGCAATTTGTGATATTTATGTTGCAAGCATTTTTAACATGCATAAAAAGATGCAAGTTGAGCAAAATTCCACACGAACGTGAAACATTTGATACTTTAGTCTGCCACTCTTACCTAACATTAGAAAGTGTACAGAAAAGCTTAAAAAGTTCATAAGTATGAGGGGGCAAGACGTGAGTACATTAAAAATGTGTTGCATATTATGCCGTTTTTTATAAACGTGGGTCAGAGTGGCTTTTTTTTATACTTTTGTTTTATTTTTAAGTGTTCTGCATTTTTTTTTATATAAAGCATGCTCTAGGTGTTAGCCTTTTATTCAAAGTATTTTAACCATAAAATTCCACATAGGATTTAAAGGGTAACCTTATTTCCAAGTATCTTTTCAGAATAAGTTACACTGTGTGGGGAAACACAGTCTTTAACCATTCATTGCATGTACCTAGCTTTTTTACCTGTTTTCTCCTCTGTAGGCTCTATCTTTTAATTTGCAATCTACTGTGAGCTGGTGGGTGAAGCGTTAATGCTATTATTTCTCCTATATTTAGCACAGGACAGAGAGGGATTCATTCACTTCATTCCTTAGTTAGCACACAGACAGAATCAGCATCAGCATAAAAGAAAGTACATTGCAGTATAACGATCAGTGTAAATGTGAATCGAGCTCTAGGTTGAGGTAAAAGACTCGTAAGAAAGCTCAGCATTAACTTTCTTTATCTCCTTCTACCTGTTTTTTGACTGTGGTCCCCTCTCCTCCTCTATCCATAGAATACAATGAGCTGTGGCACTTGACACCCCAGTGGATTGGTAGTGGATGGTAAGATCAGGGAGCAGAAGGAGAGGAAGAAGTGTTTTATAAGTGGGGAAGGAAACAGATTTCTCTGATAAGATATATTACAGAGTTTCTTATATTCACTGTACTACTGATTTATGCAAAGTGTATTAGCAGTACAGTTCCCATTTAATAAATAATGAAAAAATGATGTCTGAATAAAAAAATGCCACCCAAAACACACTTGGAATAAACACATGAAATTCATGGTATTTTTATATGACTAATGAAATCCTGCAAAAACATAATGTAGAGAAAGTCTTAGGTTTGGTTTAAATAATGTAGACTGTAGACCTACCATACAATACATGTTCCATAGCTATGGAAATTGGTGCTGGTTTTTAAATTGACTGCAATTTATTTGCAAATATAAATTATTATAATACTAGCTTGGTCCGCGCAAAATTTTTGCACATTGGTCGTCGGGCGCAGGCAATTTCTGAAAAAGCAACTGGTCAAATGTAAATGTATTTCATGAGATGATGAACACAGACAGGTACGGTATTTATATACAGTACAGACCAAAAGTTTGGACACACCTTCTCATTTAAAGATTTTTCTGTATTTCATGACTATGAAAATTGTAGAATCACACTGAAGGCATCAAAACTATGAATTAACACATGTGGAATTATACATTACACTTTACAAAAAAGTGTGAAACAACTGAAAATATGTCTTATATTCTAGGTTCTTCAAAGTAGCCACCTTTTGCTTTGATTACGTCTTTGCATGCAGAAAAGGTGAACGGATGGACTCCACATGCCTGGTTCCTACCGTGAAGCATGGAGGAGGTGATGTGATGGTGTGGGGGTGCTTTGCTGGTGACACTGTTGGGGATTTATTCAAAATTGAAGCGGTGAGCTGGTCCAGCTCACACCAAACCATCTCGATTGGGTTCAGGTCTGGTGACTGTGGAGGCCAGGTCATCTGGCGTAGCACCTCATCACTTTCCTTCTTGGTCAAATAGCCCTTACACAGCCTGGAGGTGTGTATGGGGTCATTGTCCTGTTGAAAAATAAATGATGGTCTAACTAAACGCAAACCGGATGGAATAGCATGCTGCTGCAAGATGCTTGGTAGCCATGATGGTGCAGTATGCCTTCAATTTTGAATAAATCCCCAACAGTGTCACCAGCAAAGCACCCCCACATCATCACACCACCTCCTCCATGCTTCACGGTGGGAACCAGGCATGTAGAGTCCATCCGTTCACCTTTTCTGCGTGCAAAGCAGTAATCAAAGCAAAAGGTGGCTACTTTGAAGAACCTAGAATATTAGACATATTTTCAGTTGTTTCACACTTTTTTGTAAAGTGTAATGTATAATTCCACATGTGTTAATTCATAGTTTTGATGCCTTCAGTGTGATTCTACAATTTTCATAGTCATGAAAATACAGAAAAATCGTTGAATGAGAAGGTGTGTCCAAACTTTTGGTCTGTACTGTATGTAGCTTGTTAATACAATAAATTGGTTTGATAAGTAGAGGCCAAAAATGTCTTCCGACTGAGGTGCCACCTGCAGGTCATTGTTTCTTTCTGCAGGTTTATGAAAATGAATGTTTAAACTGTCTTTAGTGATAAAATCATGAATGTGTTGTTTGTTTTGCTCTTTTCTTGCTGAAGGGGGCAAGTTTACCTTTCAAATGGTGTATCATTTGTGTGTGTGGGGCGAAGTAATCAGTGAAAAAGCAGTGCATGTTTAGAAATGTGTTTGCATATGTGACTCACCTGCTGTGAAGTGTGCAAATCTCCAATGTACCTAAAATAGGCTGGGCAAGCACTTAAGGGTATGCCACACAACAATATGTTTGATGTGATTGCTATAAACAGTCACTATTTTAGCGATCCGTTAGCGATATTGTTCAGTGCGGCAGCTTCCAGCGACGAGCTTCCTGCTGTGATCTCGCTCGTCGCCGGAATCGTTCCGGACCCTATTTCATCGCTGGCGCTCCCGCTGGGTAAGTATCTTATCGCTGTGTGGCACCTTTTCTTAGCGATTTAGCGGTACTTTTGTACCGCTAAAGTCGTTAAGAAGATCGCTAACGGCGATAGCGTCGTTAACTATATCGCTAAATGCGGCAGCATTTAGCGATATAGAAACAATCCCGCTAGCGATCTCATTAGTATGCAACGCTAACGAGATCGCTAGCGGGATAGCTTAGTGTGGCAGTACCTTTAGGCAAGCTGGAAAGCCCCAAGGCAAATGTTTGGATTTGTTTGTGATGTCTGTAAGCAGCTTTGTGATAGTGTGCTTTGGGGTATTGTGCTGCCACCTGCAGGTGTTTGACCTTTCAAATGGTGTATCATTTGTTTGTGTGGGTGAAGTATGAACGGAGAAAGTGTGCAATTCAATAGGCAGTGCATGTTTATAAATGTGTTTGCATATGTGACTCACCTGCAGTGAAGTGTGCAATCCTCCAATTTGGCTTGAAATAGGCTGGGCAAGCAGTTCAGCAAGCTGGAACTCCCCAAGGCAAATGTTTGGATTTGTTTGTGATGTTTGTAAGCAGCTTTGTGGCAGTGTGCCTTGGGGTGGTGTGATGCCACCTGCAGGTCATTGTTCCTTACTGCATATTTATGAACATTAATGTTTGAACTGTATTTTGTGATCAAATCGTGGATGTGTGGTTTGTTTGTCTATTTTCTTGCTGAAGAGGGCAAGTTTACCTTTCAAATGGTGTATCATTTGTGTGTGTGTGTGCAGCATGAACGGAGATACAAAGTAATCACCGAAAAACTGTGTTTAGAAATAGTAGAATAGATAATAGTATTTATATAGCGCCAGCACTTTACAATTGAGTAGGGCACGTGCAGACAACAAAGACAATATAAAGTTACACATAGTTCAACAGTAGGAGTGATGGCTGTGCTTGCAGGCTTACAATCTATAAGGAAATAGGGGGGCACAATAGGCAAAACTTGTCATGTATGGTCCAGCCATCAATAAAATGAATAGGGGTTTGAAAGAAAGCTGCATGATTCGGTCATCAGTCAGTATCTGCAGTTACCAAGTGAAATTAGGTGCATAGATGATGTGGTGACAGATGAATAGAAGGATCCAGATTCTGAGGAAAATTTAGCGATAGGGAGCAGGAAAGAGTTAGGTTACTGAATTGAGATGATAAACCTGTCTAAAGGCCCCCTTCACACGTCCATATATGGTGCGTTTTTTAAGGACCGCAAATATGGACACACGCACACCCATTGTATTCAATGGTGGTGCGCACATGTCAGGTTTTTCACACGGACCATGTATCTGTGTATCGCGCGTACTACAATTCCATCATTGTTGCCTGGTCATGCTGATCGCAGGGAGACCAGGCGACAATACAGTTGTATTCAGCGGCCGCCATCGGTGTATAGTGCTGTCATCATTGTCGCCTGGTCTCCCTGTGATCAGCGTTACCAGGCGACAATGATGGGAGTAGTATTCAGCACCCGCTGTGTACATAGAGTATTAAATAAATAAAAAATAATATTAATAAAGAAATGGCGTGGGCTCTGGAATAATTTTCATAACCAGCAGAGGGATCCCACGCTGGTTTTTTAAAAATGAATTTGTGCATTTAAATAAAAAACTAGTACAGAAAAAAAAACACACAAATCGCTGATTATATAGGTCAGTGTCATATCTATCTGTCATATCTATCTTTGTATCTATCTATATCTATCTTTCTATCTATTTATCCCATATCTATCTATCTATCATGGAAAACCTGACCAGCACCTCTTTAGAGTGAACAGGTGGAAGCTGCAATGACTGCAAAATATGAAAAAGAAACACAGCAGCACTCTGGACTGGCCAAGGTATATGAAAACATTGGAAATATTACATCTAAACTATGTTGTTATTCAATACCATATACTTCCAAAAAATGAAAGTTCTTAGCGCATAAATTGGCCAATTCAAGTGTGCCCATCAACCATAGCAAGGTGACCTCCCTCTGATCATTTTTTGTAAGTACATGTTATTGAATAATAACATAGTTTAGATTTAATATTTCCAGTGTTTTCATATATCTTGGCCCTTACAGGGTGCAGTGTTTCTCTTCATATCTATCTATCTATCTATCTATCTATCTATCTATCTATCTATCTATCTATCTATCTATCTATCCTGCTGATCACTAGCTCTATCTTTGAACATATTTAATACATGACACTTTTAAATTTCTATGCTGCAATTCATCGCATTTGTGTCACACTGATAGAACATGGACACGGACAACACGTGGACACACGCATGTCACTTGTATGTCACATATGTATACATGTATGGCACACAGACCATGGATCTCACCAGTATTGTTTTTTCCAGGACCAAAATCAAAATCACCAGTACATGTGAAGGAGGCCTAAAGAAATATTTTTTTAAAGCATACTTAAAGGAAATCTGTCACACCATTTTCGCCCTATGAGATAGGGCCACCGCCATCAGGGGCTTATCTACAGCATTCTGTAATGCTGTAGATAAGCCCCTGTTGTTACCTGAAAGTGAAAGAAAAACAAGTTATATTATACTCACCCAGGGGCGTTCCGCCGTCCGTTTGGGTCAGATGGGCGTCGCGGTCAGGTCCGGGGCCTCCCATCTTGTGACGAAGCTGGCGTGTTCTTTCTGTCCCGTTTGCAACTCCAGCGCAGGCGCACTGCTCTGCCCTGGTGAGAGCAGAGCAGAGTACTACAGTGCGCCGGCGCCGGACCTCTCTGACCTTTCCCGGCGCCTGCGCACTGTAGCACTCTGCTCTGCCCTCACCAGGGCAGAGCAGTGCGCCTGCGCTGGAGTTGCGACGGGACAGAAAGAACACGCCGGCTTCGTCACAAGATGGGAGGCCTCGGACCAGACCGCGACGCCCATCTGACCCGAACAGACGGCGGAACGCCCCTGGGTGAATATAATATAACTAGTTTTTCTTCACTTTCAGGTAACATCAGGGGCTTATCTACAGCATTACAGAATGCTGTAGATAAGCCCCTAATGGCGGTGGCCCTATCTCATAGGGCGAAAATGGGGTGACAGATTCCCTTTAAAAATGTATGACCTAAGTATTAATCATAATCAGATTGTCTGGAGAAGTGCATTCCAGAAAACTAGCACAGCACAAGAGAAGTCTTGGAGACAAAAGTGGGAGGTTCAGATTATGTAGGATATTTGTCTTAAATAAGTTGAAGTACAAAGAGCATTGGTAAGGTGATACACAGAGATGAGGGAGGAGATGTATAGTGGTGCAGAACCATGGAGACTTTTGTGGGAGAGAGAGAAGTTTATATTGTACTCTGTTGTGGATGTGCAGCCTGTGCAATGACTACCAGAGGGTGGGAGTATCGATAAAGTGGCTGGACAGAAATATGACCCTAGTAGCCAAATTCAGGACAAATAGGAGAGGAAAAAGTTGGTTAAGAGGGAGACTGATCAGTGGAGTGTTGCAGTAATCCAGACTAGAATGATTAAAAATAAGAGAAAAGGTGGTTTCAATTTTTAAGGTGAAAAAACATCAGATTCTGGAGTGATTGGATATAGGGAATAAAGGAAAGTTCT
>JARQOD010000005.1:206481931-206544208 GCA_033576555.1 Oophaga sylvatica | reverse complement strand
GGGCAAAAAAAGTGTTGGCTTGCCAAGGTCAGGTATAGGGTTTGTGCGTGGTGGAGGGAATGTGGTTTTGGCTGAAAGTGCTCCTCCACCCACCACTGGCAGTGCATCATTGGCACCTGGACATTGGCCCATATGTGTGATTATGTCTTGCGGATCCAAAAAAGGGACCCCCTGATTGCCAAATTATAAACGATCATGAACACTGGTTGGCCCCAGCATCCTAGACCCACGTTTATAAAGGCAAATTACAGAACATCATGCCACAGGGAACCAAGAGCAAATTTGACGATCAAACAAAAAAAATTTGGTAAAACATTTGTTTAGAGGCATTCCCAGCACACACCCAAAGCGCTGCAGGTTCTACCACAAGCCGTACGGGGCCCAAAAATGGAAGAGGTGTTCGTGGTGCACACAGCCGAAGTGGCGTTGGAGACAGGGTTTCATGACCATTTGTGGACTGATTTCCGAGTACCGCTCCCCCACGACTGGTAATACTGAATCGATTTCAACAGACAGGAGACAGCAGTTGTCAACTATGGTTCAAAATTATCTCTCCTCCCCTATGAATGTTCTCCCTCAAAGTTCATTCCCCTTTGACTACTAGGCCTGTAAAATACAACTGGTCTGAATTGGCACAATATGCCTTACAGGAGCTTGCTTGCCCTGCTGGTAGTGTGCTATCAGAAAGAGTCTTCAGTCTGCTGGATCAATCTTGACGGAAAGAAGGACCTGGCTGTCGACAAAAAATGTTGGTGATCTCACCTTCATTAAAATGAACCATGCCTGGGTTTCAAAGGATTTTGAACCACCTTCCCCTGATGACACATAGGTTTCCAGCAAAATGGCTCGCTTTGTCCTCCTCTTCCTCCGACTTCTCCAATTCCTCCATTTGCAGTTGCTGAACATCCAGCCTACACCTCAACATATTTTCCACCTCCCTAACTGGGCTGTAACCCCCCAGGGCCGGCGTCTGCACCTGGCGCACCTGGGCAAGTGCCGGGGCCCTGAGCAGGTGGGGGGCCCACTCGCCGTCAGAGACACCGGCGTACTATGAGGGGCCCTATGCCTGTGCAGTCGCCCACAAGTGGGCCCCCTTGCTTGCTCAGTGCCCCAGCACTTGCAATACTTACCTCTCCCTGCTCCACCGCTGTGACGTCTTCCGTGTTACCTGACTGTGACATTCAGGTCACAGAGCGCGATGATGTCATTTCTGTAGCCCTCTGCCTGAACAGTCCAAGTGTAGAGAGCAGGAAGATGGCGACGCTGAGGAGTCCAGAGTAGAGCACTGCCCAGCGAGGAGAGGTATTTCATTTTTTTTAATATTTGGAGCAATATATGGGGAACATTATACACTGGGGAATTATATATGGAGCCCATCATACACTTGAGCATCATAGATAGAGCCCATTATACACTGAAGCTTATATGTGGCCCATTTTATATGGAGCATTATATAGGCGCATCA
The DNA here is from genome assembly GCA_033576555.1 of Oophaga sylvatica. NCBI lineage: Eukaryota > Metazoa > Chordata > Amphibia > Anura > Dendrobatidae > Oophaga > Oophaga sylvatica. The sequence goes on along the minus strand of JARQOD010000005.1, from coordinate 206,542,743 downwards.
TACACTGGAGCATCATCCATGGAGCCCATCATACACTGAAGCATTATAAATGGGGCCCATTATACACTGGAGCATTATAAATGGGGCCTATCATAAACTGGAGCATCATATGGGGCCCATTATATATGGATCATTATATAGGCCCATCATACACTGGAGCATCATCCCTGGGGCCCATCATATACTGGAGCATCATATGGGGCCCATTATATATGGAGCATTATATAGGCCCATCATACACTGGAGCATCATCCATGGGGCCCATCATATACTGGAGCATCATATAAAGCTCATTATATATGGAGCATTACATAGGCCCATCATACACTGGAGCATCATTCATGGGGCCCATGATACACTGGAGCATTATAAATGGGCCCATTATATATGGAGCATTATATAGGCCCATCATACACTGGAGCATCATCCATGGGGCCCATCATACACTGGAGCATTATAAATGGGGCCCATCATACACTGGAGCATCATATACGGGGCCCATTATACACTGGAGCATCATATTGGGCCTATTATATATGGAGCATTATATAGGCCCATCATACACTGGAGCATCATCCATGGGGCCCATAATATACTGGAGCATCATATGGGGTTCATTATTTATGGGGCATCATATAGGGTATGGAGCATCATATGCAGCACATATGGGGCCTATTCTATATGGAGCATTATATGGAGCCCTTTCTGTATGGAGCAATATATGTGGCCCATCTTATACTGTATGGAGCTTTATATGCGACTCATTATACTGTATGGAGCAATACGTGGGGCTCATTATACTCTGTGGGGACCATCCTATACTGTATGGCACATTATATGGGGACCATCATATACTGTAGCATTATGTGGAGCTCATCATATACTGTATGTAACATTATATGGGACCAATTATTCTGTATGGAGCAATATATGGGGCTCATTATTCGGTATGGCGCACTATGTGGTGTCCATAATACTGTATGGAGGAATATACTGTCCGGTTTTTGAGCTATTGTAGAATTTAAAATAGATATCAGTCATGTAATGTAAGAAGTGAAGTATCTGGCATTGTACTATACCTATATTTCTCTGCCCTATCGGAGCATCATGAATTGTGGTATGTGTTAAAGGGGCCCACTGAGACTCTTTGGCCTGGGGCCAACGAAAACCTGGAGCCAGCCCTGTCTACCCCCCACAACTTTAGCCAAATAACCCCCAGTTTTCAATGCGTAACTATTATTATAAAGTAAATTAAGGTTGACAAGTTTAAGTAGTAAGAATTGATGTAGTTGACATTGAAATGGGCACTGTAGGTGTGTTTACTGTCCTCCACTCCCTGACGACTTTGCTTCCCCATTCACTTGCATTGGATTTCGTGTTTCAGTCGGATCTTCGACTTTTTCTGATAGTCGGCCGATTTCGTTCGACTCGACTTTTGTGAAAGTTGGGTGGTCCGAAACCCGACTCGACCCTCCCGGAGGCAAAGTCGCTCATCTCTAGTCATAAAGTATATTGTGTTCATTGTAGTTTACTGAAACATCATTATATGCTGTTGACCCTTATGGATACATGCACATATAAATCCAAGCCTCTGTGTGGTCAGTGGTGGGATTCAACGGGTTTTGTCAGCTTTGCTGGAACCACTTGTTAAAACAGCAGGCGGTTCCACGAACTGGCAAGATTCTCTTGCCCGCAGTATGCAATTAAATGTACTTCAGAGGAAGCACATTCATTTGAAATATATTTTGGTAGAGAAAGCCACCGGCTTCCTGCACTGCAATATTTAACAGCCTCTAGCCAATCAAAGGCCGGCAGCTGATGTCTCGCATACACGTCGCCGATGTATGACGTTGCTTTCATGCGCCGGCCCGTCCGCACAGCAAATGAAGAAAGAAGAGGATGTCACTAGACCACAACCAGGTAAGAAGAAACTTTTTTAGGGAAAAGCTGCAATATGAGGTACTGTGGGGTTAGGCAGATGATGTGGGACTAGCAGGATGGAGATATTATGTGGGGCAAGGTGGATGGGGAAAAAAAATAAAAAAAATAAAGAGGATGAAGACTTGGGGTCTAGGAGGATGGAAACATGTGAAGTCCAGGATGGGGACATATGGGGTCCAGGATGGAGGACCCTGGAGCAACGGATGGAGGACTTTATTAAATAAAGAGGCTCAGGATGATGGACATTACAGAAAGGGGCCCAGGATGGAGGACATTATTACAGGAAGGAGCCCAAGATGGGGACATTATTACAGGAAGAGGCCTATGATGGATGACATTTTTACGGGAAGGGGCCAGGTTGAAGGACATTATAACTGTAGCGGCTAATAAAGATATATTATTACTGTTGTGATGTATTCTATTTTTAAGGATACTGTTTTCAATTGGCGGGGCTTTTACTGTGCAAGGATGCACTATCTTGCTTTTATTCTTCATATGGTAAAGTGTAGAAATTGGGAAAAAGTGGGGAATGTGCTCTAAAAGCAATCAGCTATACATAACTGGCTGTTTTCTGCAGAGATGAGTCTTGGTTGGAAGAAAAATTAAAAGACAAAGTAGGAAATATGGCCTGCACACCAGAATATCACTCAAATGAGTAGTAATGTAAGGTAGCTAATTAACCTGCAGACTACGGGCCAGAAAAATGGACAGTTGTATATTTAATTGAAAGAAAAACAATAAGACCAGAAAAACGACCATATGTCCAATAAAAAGTATATACTTTATTAAATTGTATCACATATCAATATAAGGAGTTAATAACCTGTATGTATACATTAATATGCATAAAATGGTACATAAACATAAGCAAAAAAAGGGGACGATAACATACGGGTCTTTGGGCATGCAAAAAAATAATAAGAGAAAATCCACTGATATATATCACATAAAAAATAATTAATTAGATGATTAATGAACGTAAAAAATCACAAAACGTAAAAAACTGTAAAAAACTGCAAAATGTGACTACATTTTGCAGTTTTTTACGTTTTGTGATTTTTTTACGTTCATTAATCATCTAATTAATTATTTTTTATGTGATATATATCAGTGGATTTTCTCTTATTATTTTTTTGCATGCCCAAAGACCCGCATGTTATCGTCCCCTTTTTTTGGTTGGAAGAAGTGAAGGCGTTCTGCGCTGGATGAAGCAGAAAAGCGAAGATGACTAGCTTCATCTACAAACGTCACTGGTAAGTTAGTGTGTTACCTGAATACCTACACTACACTATATATTACATAGCTCCTGTGTATAATGTCACTGGTGAACCCTGTATTGCTTGGTCACTGACACTATATACAGAGCTACTGTGTAAAATGTTACTGATGATCCCTGTATTACTTGTACACTGACACGATATACAGAGCTCCTGTGAATAATTTCACTAGTAATCCCTATATTACCTGTACACTGTCACTATATGCAGAGATTCTCTGTTTAATGTCACTGGTGACTGTTGTATTACCTGTACACTGACATTATATACAGAGCTCCTGTGTGTAATGTCACTGTTGAGTCACTGTATTACATGTACACTATATACTATTTACAGAGCTCCTGTGTGTAATGTCATTGATGATTACTGTTTTACCTGTACACTATACACTATTTACAGAGCTCATGTGTGTAACGTCACTGGTGATCCCTGTATTACCTGCACACAGTACACTATATACAAAGCTCATGTATATTGTCGCCGGTGATCACTGTATTACTTGTACACTGACACTATATACAGGGCTCCTGTGTATAATGTTACTGGTGATCACTGTATTACCTGTACACTATAAACTATTTACAGAGCTCCTGTGTGTAATGTCACTGGTGATAACTGTATTACCTACACACAGTACAATATATACAAAGCTCCTGTGTATAATGTCACTGGTGGTGATCACTGTATCACTTGTACACTGACACTATATGCAAAAATCCTGTGTATAATGTCACTGATGATCACTGTATTACTTGTACATTGACACTACACTGTTTGCATAATTATTAGGCAAGTTTATTTGAGAGGATTCTTTTTATTATTGAACAACAACTATGTTCTCAATCAACCCAAAAGACTCATAAATATCAAAGCTTAATATTTTTGGAAGTGGGAGTGTGTTTTTTTTAGATTTGGCTATCTTAGGAGGATATCTGTTTGTACAGGTAACTATTACTGTGCAGAATTTTTAGGCAACTTAATAAAAACCAAATATATACCCATCTCACTTGTTTATTTTCACCAGGTAAACCAATATAACAACACAAAATTTAGAAATAAACATTTCTGACATTCAAAAACAAAACAAAAAAATCAGTGACCAATATAGCCACCTTTCTTTACGATGACACTCAAAAGCCTTCCATCCATAGATTCTGTCAGTTGCTTGATCTGTTTACGATCAACATTGCGTGCAGCAGCCACCACAGCCTCCCAGACACTGTTCTAAGAGGTGTAATGTTTTCCCTCCCTGTAGATCTCACATTTTATGAGGGACCACAGGTTCTCTATGGGGTTCAGATCAGGTGAACAAGGGGGCCATGTCATTATTTTTTCTTCTTTTAGACCTTTACTGGGCAGGCACGCTGTGGAGTATTTGGATGCATGTGATGGAGCATTGTCCTGCATAAAAATCATGTTTTTCTTGAACGATACCGACTTCTTCCTGTACCACTGCTTGAAGAAGGTGTCTTCCAGAAACTGCCAGTAGGTCTGGGAGTTGAGCTTCACTCTATCCTCAACCCGAAAAGGTCCCACAAGTTCATCTTTGATGATACCAGCCCATACCAGTACCCCACCTCCACCTTGCTGGCATCTGAGGCAGAGTGGAGCGCTCTGCCCTTTACTGATCCAGCCTTGGGCCCATCCATCTGGCCGATCAAGAGTCACTCTCATTTCATCAGTCCATAAAACCTGAGAAAAATCAGTCTTAACATATTTCTTGTCCCAGTCTTGACGTTTTATCTTATGTTTCTTGTTCAAACGTGGTCGTTTTTCAGCCTTCCTTACCTTGGCCATGTCCCTGAGTATGGCACACCTTGTGCTTTTTGATACTCCAGTAATGTTGCAGCTCTGAAATATGGCAAAACTGGTGGCAAATGACATCTTGGCAGCTTCACGCTTGATTTTCCTCAATTCCTGGGCAGTTATTTTGAGCCTTTTTTTATCAACACGCTTCTTGTGACCCTGTTGGCTATTTGCCATGAAACGCTTGATTGTTCAGTGATCACACTTCAAAAGTTTGGCAATTTCAAGACTGCTGCATCCCTCTGCAAGACATCTCACAATTTTTTTACTTTTCAGAGTCCGTCAAATCTCTCTTCTGACCCATTTTGCCAAAGGAAAGGAAGTTGCCTAAAATTAAGCACACCTTATATGGGTGTTGATGTCATTAAACCACACCCCTCCTCATTACAGAGATGCAAATCACCTGATTTACATAATTGGCAGTTTGCTTTCAAGCCTATACAGCTTGGAGTAGGACAACATGTATAAAAAGGATGATGTGCTCAAAATTCTCATTTGCCTAAAAATTCTGCACACAGTGTATATACCGAGCTCCTGTGTGTAATGTCACTGGTGATTTCTGTATTACCTGAACGCTGACACTATATACAGAGCTCCTGTGTATAATGTCACTGGTGATCACTTTATTACCTATACACTTACACTATATACAGAGCTCCTTTGTATAATTCCACAGGCGATCTCTGTATTACCTCTACACTGACACTACATACAGAACTCCTTTGTATAATGTCACTGGTGATCACTTTATTACCTATACACTTACACTATATACAGAGCTCCTTTGTATAATTCCACAGGCGATCTCTGTATTACGTCTACACTGACACTACATACAGAGCTCCTTTATATAATGTCACTGGTGATTCCCTGTATTACCTGCACACTGACACTATATACAGAGCTCCTGTGTATAGTGACACTATTGAGTCACTGAACTAACTGTACACTATATACTATATACAGAGATCCTGTGTATAATGTCACCTGTAATTACTGTATTACTTGTACACTAAACACTATATACAGAGCTCCTGTGTATAATATCACAGGTGATACCTGTATTACCTGTACATTATACACTATATACAGAGCTTCCTGTGAATAATGTCTCTGGTAATCCCTGTATTACCTGTACACTGTCACTATATACAGAAATTCTCTATTTAATGTCACTCATGATCACTGTATTACCTGTACACTGAAATTATATACAGAGTTCCTGTGTATAATGTCACTGGTGATTCCAGCATTACCTGTACACTGACATTATATACAGAGCTCTTGTGTATATTGTCACTGGTGATTACTGTATTACCTGTACACTGACACTATAAACATAGCTTTTGTGCATAATGTCACTGGTGAATCTAGTATTACCTGTACACTGACACTACAGGGTGGGCTGTTTATATGGATACAGCTAAATAAAATGGGAATGGTTGGTGATATCAACTTCCTGTTTGTGGCACATTAGTATATGGGAGGGGGGAAACTTTTAAAGATGGGTGGTGACCATGGTGGCCATTTTGAAATTGGCCGCCATGTTTGATGTGTCAGATGACCCTCTTCCCATTAGAAAAAATAAAGTTGGATCCTAAATGGCTGACTTCAAAATGGCCACCATGGTCACCACCCATCTTGAAAAGTTTTCCCCTTCCATATACTAATGTGCCACAAACAGGAAGTTGATATCAGCAACCATTCCCATTTTATTTAGGTGTATCCATATAAATGGCCCACCCTGTATATACAGAGCTCCTGTGTATAATGTCACAGGTGAACCCTGTATTACATGTACACTGACGCAATATACAAAGCTCTTCTGTACAATGTCAATGGTGATCCCTATATTACCTGTACACTGACACTATATACAGACCTCATATGTATAATACCCACTGGTGATCATTTATTTTCTCAGATGGTAAAGTTGCCCACTCTTCTTGTCAAAAAGCCTCCAGCTCCTGTAAATTCCTGGGCTGTCTAGCATGAACTGCACGCTTGATATCTCCCCAGAGTGATTAATGATATTGAAGCCAGGAGACTGAGATGGCCACTCCGGAACCTTGATTTTGTTCTGCTGTAGCCAATGACAGGTCGACTTAGCTTTGTGTTTTGGATCATTGTCATGTTGGAACGCCCAGGTACATCCCATGTGCAGCTTCCGGGCTGAAGATTGCTAATTTGCCTCCAGTATTTGCTGATAACATGCAGCACTCATCTTTCCTTTAACTTTGACCAAGTTTCCTGTGACTTTGTAGCTCACACATCACCAAAACATCAGCGATCCACCTCCGTATTTTACAGTAGGAATGGTGTTCCTTTCATCATAGGTTTGTTGACCTCTCTCCAAATGTAATGTTTATGGTTGTGGCCAAAAAGTTCAATTTTGGTCTCATCACTCCAAATTACCTTGTTCCAGAAGTTTTGAGGCTTGTCTCTGTGCTGTATAACTGTACATCCCTTGACAATTCTTTTGCTTTCCTTGACTCACAATCCGAAATGTCAGTGCTGATGAAGGATGCAGAGTCTTTCTGGATCCAGAAACTCACTAGCTTTGTGCAACACATGATTACAACAAACAGTCACAGGTGAGGATGTTACCTTAAAGGTATGCCACACTGAGCAATATCGCTACGGATCGCTAAAAAGTCACTATTAGCGATCCGTAGCGATGTTGTTCAGTGCGGCATCTGCCAGCGACGACTCCTGTGTGATCTCGCTCGTCGCTGAATCGTTCCGGACCTATTTTTCGTCGCGCTCCGCTGGGTAGTAATATCGTTAGTGTGCACCTTTCTTAGCGATTTAGCGTACTTGTACGCTAAGTCGTTAAGAAGATCGCTAACGGCGATAGCGTCGTTAACTATATCGCTAATGTGCCGCATTAGCGATATAGAACAATCCGCTAGCGATCGCATTAGTATGCGTTGTTACGTGATCGCTAGCGGGATTTTTAGTGTGGCAGTACCATATAGCCATTCAAACCATTTGTGTCAACTTTTGTGCATGTTATCAGGCCAAAATCACCAGGGTATGTGAACTTTTGATCAGAGTCATTTTGATGTTTTGGGTTGTCATTATGATTTAAAAAGAGAAAACACATTAGTTTGGCAATAAATGGCTTCACCCAACCACTAACCATGAGTGGATAAAAATTTTTGTTGTTATCATTCATATTCTCTGAAAAAAGCCAAGAAAGCAAAAATTCTGCCGAGGTATGTAAACTTTTGAGCACAACTGTATATACTATATACAGAGTTCCTGCGTATAATGTCACTGGTAATCCCTGTATCATCTGTACTCTGACACAATATACAGAGCTCCTGTGAATAATTTCACTAGTGATCACTGTATTACCTGTGCAGTTCACACTGTATACTACATACAGAGCTCCTGTGTGTATTGGCACTTATGGCAATATTAGTGTCATTAGTGTTGTGTTTTTTATTAACGATCAGTATTGTAGTATTCTGTCACTGTGTGGTGGTAATATGTCATCCAGTCATGGTATTTGTCTATTTTATGTAGAATTATTCAGTCACTATATGGAGGTAATAGCTGGGTAATATCTGGTCTGGTCATGGTGTGGCAATATTTATCCCCTTTATGTGGTAATATTTGGTCACTATGGGGAGGTAATATGTAGTTTGGTCATTGTGGGATGTTATTTTGCACATATTTGCTGTTGAGGCAAGAGATTAGTTGCAGCAGACAATAGTGATGACATATGGTCATCCTTTCTAATTTGAGCAGGGATTCTTCAGTGCTAATTTTCAAAACTTGTAGAAAACCCTTTAAAAATATCCACCATACTAAGAAGTGACTGACAGTGACTAGGACAATGTGTGCTGGAAATTAGCAATGAGGTAGGGTAAGGTAGGGTAAAAGCATAAAGTGCCTTTACTTTTTGTTACCTTTACTTGTATTTTGTGGTTGAGGAAAATGTGCGCAGAAGTGAACGTGGCTGGCAAAAATGGATGTGACTTTGTAAATAGGTGTGGTATTCTAACACAACAAGGAACCATGTTAAAAAATTCAATCCACCTTGTGTTGGTCAAGGCATTAAACGCTGGTTAGTGGGTTCACCTAATCACAGGGTGACTTGAAGCTCTTGAGCAGTACAAACATCCTTTTTTGTGTTAAATATCACGTTTGGAAAACCATTAACTTTGTACCCCATATACAGTTTATCACAAAAGTGAGTACACCCCTCACACATTTTTGTAAAAATTTTATTATATCATTTCATGGGACAACACTGAAAATATGACACTTTGACACAATGTAAAGTAGTCAGTGTACAGTTTGTATAACAGTATAAATTTGGTGTGCCCTCTAAATAGCTGAAGTAAGACCCATTAAAGTCTAAACCGCTTAGTGAGTACACCCTAAGTGAAAATGGAAAAATTGTTCTCAAATAGCCATTGTTTCCTCCCCAGTGTCATGTGATTCATTAGTGTTTCGATCTGTCAAGTGTGAATGGAGAGCAGGTGTTTAAAATTTGGTGTTATCACTCTCACTCTCTCATACTGTTCACTGGAAGGTCAACATGGCACCTCATAGGAAAGATTCTCTTAGGATCTGAAAAAAAGAATTGTTGCTCCACATTAAGAAGATGGCCTAGGCTGTAAGAAGATTGCCAACACCTGAAACAGCTACAGCAACAGTGGCAAACTCCATACAGTGGTTTAACAAGACAGGTTCCGCCTTGAACACGCTTCGTTATTGTCGACCAAAGAAGTTAAGTGTACATGCTCAGCATCATATCCAGAGGTTGCCTTTTCAAAATAGACATATGAGTGCTGCCAGCATTGCTGTAGAGATTAAGGGGTGGTGGGTCAGCCTGTCAGTGCTCAGACCATATGCTGTACTCTGGATCACTTTGGTCTGCATGGCTGTTATCCCAAAAGGAAGCCTCTTCTAAAAATGATGCATAAGAAATCCTGCAAAGAATTTGCTGAAGAAAAGCAGACTAAGGATCTGGTTTACTGGAACCATGTCCTGTGGTCTGATGAGACCAAGATAGTTTCAAGCGTGTGTGGCTGCCACCAGGTGAGGAGTACTAAGACAAGTTTGTCTTGACTACAGTCATGCATGGTGGTGGAAGTGTCATGGTTTGGGGCTGTATGAGTACTGCAGGATGGGAAACTATAGTTCATTCTGGAAACCATGAATGCCAACATGTAATGTGACATGATAAAGCAGAGCTTGATCCCCTCCTTCGGAAACTGGGCCACAAGGTAATATTCCAACTTGATAATGACCCAAACAACCTCCAAGATGACCACTTCCTTGCTAAAGAAACTGAGGGTACTAAACTGGCTAAGCATGTCTCCAAACCTAAACCCTATTAAGCATATTTACATTGTATATCGCCTGAAAAGATATAATAAAATATTTGCAAAAATTTTAGTTGTGTACTCACTTTTGTGATATACAGTAGCTACACCAATGTAAATTACTACAAATCAAATATTTATCTTGTATTAGGAAGTTTAAAGTTAATGTTTCATCAGAAAATGACATTGTTTTAATCAGGTTTTTGTGCTACATTTTCTTTACATTTAAAAAAATGTTTTCATATTGGAATTTTAATAAAAATACAAAATTGGTAATCTTACAATTTTCACACTGGCCACTTGGGCTATTGTAGACTTTTTTATTGTCTTGTCATTTCAGGAAGAGTTTTCAGCAGGCTCCATATCATCAAAGGGAGGATTACAATGACAGGTAACACCTCTGTATACAGCTGATATTCATGATCCACCAAGCACAAAAGTCAATCTGTCCATTGCTGCTAATGTTCAAGTGAATTTCATGAAATATCAGGAAGTTAATAAAAAAGGCTCATTGTCCAAGGGAAAAATTGCATGATTTCTCATTTTTATGTTTAAGAGCTTAACCAACAAATTTAGTAGTGCTCTTAGATTACCACTTAAAGGGAATGTGTCATCAGAAAAGGAACAGTTTTTAAAATCAGGTTTTTGTGTTAAATGCATTTTTCCCATATCACAAACTCTTAAACATATATCAAAAGACTGACCATCACTTCCAAACAGAAATCAGGTGTGAACAGGTGCTTACTAAGAGTAGCCATCTCTATATATAACCAACAAATTAAAGTGGCAAAAATTAAGAGACCACTTTCAAATGTTCAGTTTGTCTGATTTTTCTCTTTATAGGTATATTTTTGAGTAAAATTTAAATTATTCTTTTAGTCTATAAACTTCTGACAACATGTCACCGAATTTCCAAGCAAGAAATTTTGTATTTTTTTTCTGACAAAGAAAAATGGTCAAAATTTAAGAAACCCAGTGCTTTCAGACTCAAATAATGCAAGGAAAACAAGTTCATAATCATTTAGAAACAACAATACTAATGTTTTAACTCAGGAAGAGTTCTGAAATCAATATTTTGTGGAATAACCATGATTGTTAAGAACAGCTTTCATGCGTCTTGGCATGCTTTCCACCAGTCTTTCACACTGCTTCTGGCACAAAAATTTAAGCAGTTCTTCTTTGATTGCTTGTGACTATCCATTATCCTCTTGATTACATTCCAGAAGATTTCAATGGGGTTTAGGTCTGGAGAATGAGCTGCCCATGACAGGGTTTTGATGTGGTGGTCTCTTACTTTACAGCTCTGGCAAAAATTATCACTCTGTAGCACTATACCATGTAAATATGAAATATCTAAAATTTGAATTGCATTACTGCCTAGAACATATGAATAATTGTTAATATTTAGTGCATAAATTGGCCTATTTATATGTACCCAACTGCCAAGATAAGGCGATTCACATTGCTAGACCTATCTAATGTGAATCTTCTCTTAGACTGAAACTTTACAATTATATGGGAAGGTAGGATCCTGCTGTGATTAAAAATGCCTGAGGCTGAAAGGTGGAGTGCTCAATCAGAGAACCAATGTATAAAAAATATCAAAAGACTGACTGTCACTTCCAAACATAAATCAGGTGTGAACGGTGCTTAATAAGAGTATCCATCTCCATATATAGCCAATAAATAAAGCAGAACTATAGCATGCAAATATGAAATATGCAAAATTTGAATTGCAATTTATATGTACACGGCAGTCAAGATAAGGCGATTCCCATTGCTGGGAACCTATTGTATAGCTTGCCCAAGACCAACACTTTTATTTTGCATTGCAATCACAGCTATGTCTGTGACTGCAATGCACTCTCACGACCTCAATACGATACTGTGCGCATCCTGGGGGACACATAGCGACCCTCGCATATGACACCGGTCGTTGTCTCACACTACCTAATGTGAATCCTTTTAGACCGAAGTCTACATTTATATTGGAAGGTACTGACAGTCAGTCTTTTGATATTGTATAAATTGGCTCTCTGACTCAGCACTCCACCTCTCAGGCATTTTAACCCCTTCCCGACCCATGACGCCTACGTTGGCGTCATGAAAACCAGTGGCATCCCGACCCATGACGCCAACGTAGGCGTCATGCTATAAATCATGTTCCTGCGGGTCGGGTGACCGAGGTCACTGAAAGGTCACCTGACCCGCAGGCACAAGACCCTTTGTGCATCACCACAGTGGGCGTGGCTTAACACCCACGTGGCTACGATCGCTCTGATTGGCTGTTAAAAGTGAAACAGCCAATCAGACCAATTTGTAATATTTCACCAATGAAATTTGCTGAAATATTACAATCCAGCCATGGCCGATGTTGCAATAGCATCTGCTATAGCTGGACACCGAGTTACAATCCTCCCCACTCCGAGTAACGGCGGTGATCGGCTGCCGCCACCGATTTCATGGCAGCGATCGGTCACCGCCGTTACTATCTGCTGCCCCGCGCTCCGGTCCTCTCCCCACCCCTCCGTTCTGCTGCCCCCCGCCTTCCGATTTCTCCCACCCCAGTGTCATCTCACCTCCCCGGTCTTCTGGTGCCCATGGATCCATCCGTGGCGTCCATCCGGGACTCTTCATGGGCGCCACCGTCTTGGAAAATGGCGAGCGCATGCGCAGTGCGCCGCCGGCCGGCGCATGCGCAGTGCACCTTCTAAAGTCCAAAAATTTATTTTGATCACTGTGATAAACTCTCATAGTGATCAAAATAAAAAAATGGAAATAATCGCCCCCTTTATCACCCCCCTTAGGTAGGGACAAAAAATAAAATATTTTTTTTTTCTATTAGGGTTAGAATTACAGTTAGGGTTAGCCTTAGGGTTAGGGTTAGCATTAGGATTATGCTGGATTGATATTGCATTATGGCAGTCCGTTAGACGGACTGCATTACACCGCGGTATAATGCGGTGTAACGCAGTCCGTTAACGCTACCATTCACCCCCATTTGCTGGCGCATCGCAACGCATGCCGTAAAGCGGCATGCATTCGCGACGTGCCGTCATTCAGTGACGGAGCCTCAGACGCGGGCTGCAGCGTCTGGGATCCGTCACCGCTAGCGCAGATAAATCATCTGCTGATTCCTCTGCGCTAGCGGGTATAGCATAACGCGATCGCGTTATTCTATACCGTTACCAGCCCGTCAACGCTATGTGTTGAATGGTCTGGTAAAAAGTAATGTGAACCTAGCCTTAGGGTTAGGTAAGGGTTAGGACTAGGGTTAGCATTAGGGTTATAATTAGGATTAGGGTTAGGCTGGATTCATATCGCGTTATGGCAGTCCGTTAGATGGACTGCGTTACACCACGGTATAACGCGGTGTAACGCAGTCCGTTAACGCTGCCATTCACCCCGGCATGCGTTCGCGAAGTGCCGTCATTCAGTGATGGAGCCTCGGACGCGGTCTGCAGCGTCTGGGCTCTGTCACCGCTAGCGCAGATGAATCATCTGCTGATTCCTCTGCGCTAGCGGGTATAGCATAACGCGATCGCGTTATACTATACCATTACCAGCCCATCAGCACTATCTGTTGAACGGGCTGGTAAACGTAATGTGAACCTAGCCTTTAGCATTAGGTTTAGAATTAGGGTTAGAATTAGGGTTACGGTTAGAATTAGGGTTGAAATTTGGGTTACGGTTGGAATTAGGGTTACGGTTAGAATTAGGGTTGGAATTAGGGTTGGGGTTAGGCTTGTGGTTAGGCTTATGGTTAGGGTTGGGATTATGGTTAGGGTGTGTTGGGTTAGGGTTATAGTTAGGGTTTGGATTAGGGTTAGGGGTGTGTAGGGGTTGTGGTTAGGGGTGTGTAGGGGTTAGGGTTGGAGTTAGAATTGAGGGGTTTCCACTATTTAGGCACATCAGGGGTCTCCAAACGTGACATGGCGCCACCATTGATTCCTGCAAATTTTGCGTTCAAAAAGTCAAACAGTGCTCCCTTTATTCCGAGCCCCGACGTGTGCCCAAACAGTGGTTTAACCCCCACATATGGGGTATCAGTGTACTCAGGAAAAATTGCACAACAACTTTGGTGGGTCTAATTTCTCCTGTTACCCTAGGAAAAAAAATTGGGGACTAAAAGATCATGCTTGTGGAAAAAAATTATTTTTTATTTTCAAGGCTCTGCGTTATAAACTTCTGTGAAGCACTTGGAGATTCAAAGTGCTCACTACACATCTAGATAAGTTCCTTGGGTGGTCTAGTTTTCAAAATGGGGTCATTTGGGGGTGTTTCCACAGTTTAGGCACATCAGAGGCTCTGCAAACGTAACATGATGCCCGCAGACCATTCCATCAAGTCGGCATTTCAAAACGTCACTACTTCCCTTCCGAGCCCCGACGTGTGCCCATACAGTAGTTTTCTCCAACATATCGGATATCAGCATACTCAGGACAAATTGCACAACAACTTTTGGGGTCTAATTTCTCCTGTTACCCTTGGAAAATAAAAAAATTGGGGACTAAAGGATCATGTTTGTGGAAAAACATGATTTTTTTTATTTTCATGCCCGGGCGTTATAAACTTGTGTAGCCCTTGGGGATTCAAAGTGCTCACCACACATCTAGATAAGTTCCTTGTGGGGTCTAGTTTCCAAAATTGGGTCACTTGTGGGGAGTTTCTACTGTTTAGGCACATCAGGGGCTCTGCAAATGTAACATGACGCCCGCAGACCATTCCATCAAATCGGCATTTCAAAACGTCACTACTTCCCTTCCGAGCCCTGACGTGTGCCCAAACAGTAGTTCCCCCCCACAAATGGGGTACCAGCGTACTCAGCACAAACTGGACAACAACCTTTGGGGTCCAATTTCTCCTGTAACCATTGTGAAAATAAAAAATAGGGGGCTAAAAAATCATTTTTTGAGAAAAAAAAATGATTTTGTATTTTCACGGCTCTGCGTTATAAACTTCTGTGAAGCACCTGGGGGTTCAAAGTGCTCACTGTGCATCTAGATAAGTTCCTTAGGGGGTCTAGTTTCCAAAATGGGGTCATTTGTGGGGGAGCTCCAAAGTTTAGGCACACAGGGGCTCTCCAAACACGACATGGTGTCCGCTAACGATTGGAGCTAATTTTCCATTCAAAAAGTCAAATGGCGCTCCTTCCCTTCTGAGCCCTGCCGTGCGCCCAAACAGTGGTTCCCCCCACATATTGGGCACCAGCGTACTCAGGAAAAACTGGACAACAACTTTTGAGGTCCAATTTATTCTGTTACCCTTGGGAAAATAAAAAATAGCGGGCTAAAAAATGATTTTTGAGTAACAAAAATTATTGTTATTTTCATTGCTCTGCGTTTATAAACTTCTGTGAAGCACTTGGGGGTTCAAAGTGCTCACTACACATCTAAATAAGCTCCTTGGGGGGTCTAGTTTCCAAAATGCGGTCATCTGTGGGGGGTTTCTACTGTTTAGGTATATCAGGAGCTCTGCAAACGCAACATGACGCCCGCAGAACATTCCATCAAGTCTGCATTCCAAAATGGCGCTAATTCCATTCTGAGCTCTCCCATGCGCCAAAACAGTGGTCCCCCCCCACATATGGGGTATTGGTGTACTCAGAACAAATTGCACAACAACGTTTGTGGTCCAATTTCTCCTGTTACCCTTGTGAAAACAAAAAATAGCGGACTTAAAAATTCATTTTTGAGGAAAAAAATGATTTTTTTATTTTCACTGCTTTGTGTTATAAACTTCTGTGAAGCACTTGGGGGTTCAGAGTGCTCACAACACATATAGATAAGTTCCATAAGGGGTCTAGTTTCCAAAATGGTGTCACATGTGGTTGTTTTTCACTGTTTAGGCACACAGGGGCTCTCCAAACGCGTCATGGTGTCCGCTAACAATTGGAGCTAAGTTTCCATTCAAAAAGACAAATGGTGCTCCTTCCTTTCTGAGCCCTGCCGTGCGCCCAAACAGTGGTTCCCCCCACATATGGGGCACCAGCGTACTCAGGAAAAACTGGACAACAACTTTTGAGGTCCAATTTATCCTGTTACCCTTGGGAAAATAAAAAATAGTGGGCTAAAAAATGATTTTTGAGTAACAAAAATGATTGTTATTTTCACTGCTCTGCGTTTATAAACTTCTGTGAAGCACTTGGGGGTTCAAAGTGCTCACTACACATCTAAATAAGCTCCTTGGGGGGTCTAGTTTCCAAAATGCGGTCACCTGTGGGGGTTTCTACTGTTTAGGTATATCAGGAGCTCTGCAAACGCAACATGACGCCCGCAGAACATTCCATCAAGTCTGCATTCAAAAATGGCGCTAATTCCATTCTGAGCTCTCCCATGCGCCAAAACAGTGGTCCCCCCCACATATGGGGTATTGGTGTACTCAGAACAAATTGCACAACAACGTTTGTGGTCCAATTTCTCCTGTTACCCTTGTGAAAATAAAAAATAGCGGACTTAAAAAATCATTTTTGAGGAAAAAAATGATTTTTTTATTTTCACTGCTTTGTGTTATAAACTTCTGTGAAGCACTTGGGGGTTCAGAGTGCTCACAACACATATAGATAAGTTCCATAAGGGGTCTAGTTTCCAAAATGGTGTCACATGTGGTTGTTTTTCACTGTTTAGGCACACAGGGGCTCTCCAAACGCGTCATGGTGTCCGCTAACAATTGGAGCTAATTTTCTATTCAAAAAGTCAAATGGTGCTCCTTCCTTTCTGGGCCCTGCTGTGCGCCCAAGCAGTGGTTTATGACCACATATGAGGTATCTGTGTGCTCAGGATAAATTGCCCAACAAATTTTAGGATCCATTTTATCCTGTTGCCCATGTGAAAATGAAAAAACTGAGGCTAAAAGAAATTTTTTGTGGAAAAAAAAGTACTTTCTTTTTTTACGGATCAATTTGTGAAGCACCTGGGGGTTCAAAGTGCTCACTATGCATCTAGATACGTTCCTTGGGGGGTCTAGTTTCCAAAATGGGGTCACTTGTGGGGGAGCTCCAATGTTTAGGCACACAGGGACTCTCCAAATGTGACATGGCAACCGCTAAATATTCCAGCATATTTTCCATTCAAAAAGTCAAATGGCGCTCCTTCCCTTCTGAGCCCTGCCGTGCGCCAAAACAGTGGTTTATGACCACATATGAGGTATCAGTGTACTCAGGAGAAATTGCCCAACAAATTTTAGGATCCATTTTATCCTGTTGCCCATGTGAAAATGAAAAAACTGAGGTTAAAAGAAAATTTTTGTGAAAAAAAAAGTACTTTCTTTTTTTTTACGGATCAATTTGTGAAGCACCTGGGGGTTCAAAGTGCTCACTATGCATCTAGATAAGTTCCTTTGGGGTCTAGTTTCCAAAATGGGGTCACTTGTGGGGGAGCTCCAATGTTTAGGCACACAGGGACTCTCCAAATGTGACATGGCAACCGCTAAATATTCCAGCATATTTTCCATTCAAAAAGTCAAATGGCGCTCCTTCCCTTCTGAGCCCTGCCGTGCACCCAAACAGTGGTTTATGACCACATATATGAGGTATCGGTGTACTCAGGAGAAATTGCCCAACAAATTTTAGGATCAATTTTATCCTGTTGCCCATGCAAAAATGAAAAAATTGAAGCTAAAAGAAAATTTTTGTTGGAAAAATGAAAATGTCCATTTTTTCCTTCCACGTTGCTTTAGTTCCTGTGAAGCACCTGAAGGGTTAATAATCTTCTTGAATGTAGTTTTGAGTAGCTTGAGGGGTGCAGTTTTTAAAATGTTGCCACATTTGGGTATTTTCTGCCATATAGACCCCTCAAAGTGACTTCAAATGTGAGGTGGTCCGTAAAAAAAATGGCTTTGTAAATTTTGTTGTAAAAATGAGAAATTGCTAGTCAATTTTAACCCTTATAACTGCCTAACAAAAAAAAATTTTGTTTCCAAAATTGTTCTGATGTAAAGTAGACATGTGGGAAATTTATTTATTAACTTTTTTGTGTCACATAACTCTCTGGTTTAACAGAATAAAAATTCAAAATTTGAAAATTGCGAAATTTTCAAAATTTTCGCAAAATTTTCATTTTTTTCACAAATAAACGCAAAAATTATCGAACTAAATTTACCAATATCATGAAGTCCAATATGTCACAAAAAAACAATCTCAGAATCGCTAGGATCCGTTGAAGCGTTCCTGAGTTATTACCTAATAAATGGACACTGGTCAAAATTGCAAAAAATGGCAAGGTCTTTAAGGTCAAAATAGGCTGGGTCATGAAGGGGTTAATTACAGCAGGATCCTACCATATAAATGTAGGCTTCAGCCTAAGGAAGGATTCATATTAGGCAGCTTCCCAGCAATGAGAATTACCTTATCGTGGCTGCCGGGTGTACATGAATTTCCAATTTATGCGCTAAATATTCTTAATTATTCATATCTTCTAGTGCAGTACTGCAATTCAAATTTCATATATTTTATGTTTGCATGCCATCATTTATTTGTTTGTTATATATGTAGATGGCTACTCATAGTAAGCATCTGTTCACACCTGATTTCTGGTTGGAAGTGACGGTCAGTCTTTTGATGTATAATACCTTGTGATATGGGAAAAATGCATTTAACACAAAAACGTGATTTAAAAACAGTTCCTTTTCTGATAACCACTTAAAGGTAATGTATCTAATTTGTAGTATAACATATGTTCTCAAAAAACTGACCTCCAGAAATGCAATAAACTTTATATCTAGATATTTGGTCTTAAATAAAAAAAATATTATTACATTCATTCTTTACAAATGAATGTCCTTCTTAGACATTTTGCTGTGTCTTCCGTCCTCTGTTTAATGCAATTGCTTTTAATTAGAAGAGGTTAATTTTTAGGTCAGCATAGCCAGACCTTCATAAAATTTACTAAATGAATGCAACACAGAAGAAAGCTAACTGGACAGCTAATTGCAGAGGCTTGTTCTGTAATTATTTATGCTGTTTTGGGTATCTCATTCAGCAGCGACTGGTCCGACACTAATGTAAAAACAACATGATTATTCCTTCTGAAAAAATAATGATGAATGTTATTTTTCCTGCGTGCTGTGCCATAATTACATCTATATTCTCTCTCCAGACCTATTTCCATGACAAATTAATGCCCTTGTGGTGGACCAATTGTGTACAATTTTGCAGAGAAAGTGATGGCAGAGCTCAGTGGGACAGCCAATTAAAGTTGCGGACTTTGACTGCTGGAGTTTGGGGATGAATTAAAGTGAGAAAATAATTGACTTTTTTGAAGATTTTTTTTCGGTGAAAGAAAATCATTAGCTCTTTCTTCAATTCCAGATTCTGTATTCACCAAGAGGTTAAACAACATCTTTACGCTGGACACATTCAAAAAGAATTTGCAGTGAAATCTGATGATCTTATTGTTCTGCATTATATATTGAGATAACTTGAGCATTCGATAAGTCTTACTGCAATCTTCAAGTAATATTTTCCTCTCCCTTGTTGGCCTGAAAGAGTTTTGTAACAATTGTGCATCTACACATACAACTATACAGCTCTGGCAAAAATTAAGAGACCGCTGCAAAATTCTCAGTTTGTCTGATTTTTCTCTTTATAGGTATATTTTTGAGTAAAATGTAAATTGCTCTTTTATTCTACAAACTACTGACAACATGTCTCTGAATTTCCAAGCAATACATTTTCTATTTATATTCAGAAAATGAGAAATGGTCAAAATAACAAAAACATGCAGTACTTGCAGACCTCAAATAATGCTAAGAAAACAAGTTCATAATCATTTAGAAGCAAACATACTAATGTTTTAACCCAGGAAGAGTTCAGAAATCAATATTTTGTGGAATAACCATGATTTTTAATCACAGCTTTCATGCGTCTGGCATGCTTTTCACCAGTCTTTTACACTGCTTTTGGGTGACCTTATGCCACTCCTGGTACAAAAATTTAAACAGTTCTTCTTTGCTTGATGGCTTGTGACTATCCATCTTCCTCTTGATTACATTCCAGAAGTTTTCAATGGGGTTCAGATCTGGAGATTGGGCTGATTGATGTGGTGGTCCTTCATCCACATATTGATTGACCTAGCTGTGTGGCATGGCGCATTGTCCCGCTGGAAAAGCCAGTTCTCAGAGTTGGGGAACATTGCCTGAGCAGAAGTAATCAGCTGTTTTTCCAGGATAACTTTGTATGTGGCTTGATTCATACGTCCTTTGCAAAGAATATCCTGCCAAATTCCAGCCTTGCTGAAGCATCCCCAGATCATCACCGATCCTCCATCAAATTTCACAGTGGGTGCAAGACACTGTGGCTTGTACGCCTCTCCAGGTCTCCGTCTAACCAGTAGATGACCAGGTGTTGGGAAAAGCTGAAAATTAGACTCATCAGAGAATATTACCTTACTTCAGTCCTCTATGGTCCAATCCTTTTGGTTTTTGTCAAACTTCAGCCTGGCTCTCCTTTGCTTCTCATTGATGAAAGGCGTTTTTCTAGCTTTACATGACTTGAGCCCTGCCTCTAGGAGCCTGTTATGAACTGTTCTTGCCGAGCACTTCACCCCAGCTGCCATTTGCCATTCCTTTTGTAGGTCACTTGATGTCATCCTACGGTTGCTGAGTGACATTTGAATAAGATGACGGTCATCCCAGTCAGAGGAGAGTCGTTTTCGCCCTCTGTAGCTTTGATGTCCTCAATGTCTGCTGCTTGACCTTGTTGTAATGGATTGCCGTCTTAAGACATTTTAAGGATGGAGGCAACATGACACTCACTGTATCCCTCTGCTAGTAAAGCCATAATTGAGCCTTTCTTTTACTCACTCAAGACTTTTCTTTTCAACTCCTTTGGCATGGTTAAAATTTATTTTTTCATTCCTAATACTTTTGTGATATTACTAGCACTTGTTTTGCCATCCAGCTTGTCCTATTGTGAACACTATAGCAGCAGTGTTTTTTATACTTTCCTTCGTTAAATAAGATTTGGTTCAGATGATCACCTAATCAGAAGCACATTAAGTAGAATGAGGTGTACTCTGGTTGGAATTCAACTGATACTGGAATGGAATGGAATGGCTGTCAGACATGTAGAGAAGCTGATTTTTATAAAACAGTGCAATGGTCTCTTAATTTTGCCAGAGCTGTAATTCCTTAGGCCTCTTTCACACATCCGGTTTTTGGCTTCAGGCACAATCCATCCAAAAACTGAAAGGACGGATCCGGTGCTGATTTTTAAAATACTGATGCAACAGATCAGTTTTCTGCATGATCCTTCCTGAAGTTTTGAACCTGGAATTGCTTGGTACGCATGTCCGGACCGAGGAGAGAGAGAGAGACCTTGGTTTCCAGAATCCGGATCAGTCTTTTGGGTGGATTGCACAAAAGACTGATCCGGCACCATAGACTTCTATTTATTCCAGCCGCCTGATGTGCCGCTTCAGGCGCTATCAGGTGGGTGCGGCAGAAAAAAAAAACGTTGTAGTGACTGTTTTCTACGGCCACCGGAATGTACAAAAACGGAAGCAAGGCAGACATCCGGCGTGATCCGGCGCTAATGATAATCAATGACGAAAAAACGGATCCGGCGGATTAAAAAAACTGATCCGTTTTTTTTTAAAAGCGCCGGATCGCACCTGACTGCAAAAAACTGATGTGTAAAAGAGGCCTTAACTGAAACAAGTGACTGGACAAGAAACAATGTGGGTATATTTACTATGATATAGGTAATTCTTTTTTCGTCTTTGTTTACCTCTTTTACATATATTTTTTAAGTTTTAATACACGAGACTGCACTTTCGATTTAACCCCTTAGTGACAGAGCCAATTTGCAGCTTAATGATGGGCCAATTTTACAGTTCAGACCTCTGTCCTTTTATGAGGTTATAACTCTGGAACACTTTAACGGATCCCGCTAATTCTGAAATTGTATATTTTTGTGACATATTGTACTTATGCATGTTGTTAAATTTCTTCGATATAACTTGCGTTTATTTATGAAAAAAATGGAAATATGGTGAAAATGTAAAAAATTTAGCTATTTTCAAATTTTTAATTTTTATGCCCTTAAATCAGAGAGATATGTCACACAAAATAATTAATACATAATATTTCCTACATATCTACTTTACATCAGCACAATTTTGGAGACAATTTTTTTTTTGTTAGGAAGTTATAACGGTTAAAAGTTGACCAGCAATTTCTCATTCTTACAATAAAATTTACAAAACCAATTTTTTTAGAGACCACATCACACTTAAAGTCACTTGAGGGGTGTACATGACAGAAAATACATAAAAGTGACACCATTCTAAAAACTGGACCCCTCAAGGTGCTCAAAACCACATTCAAGAAGTTTATTAATCAATTACGTGCTTCACAGGAACTTAAGCAATGTGGAAGGAAAAAATTAACATTTAACTTTTTTTTACAAACATTTTATTTCAAAACCAATTTTTTTATTTTCACAACTGTTAGGCTAAGTTCACACGTTGCGGAATTGCCGCGGAAATTTCCGCGGCAATCCCGCACTTCTCCCGCAGGAAATACGCACGTTTTTTTATGCTGATTCCCGCCAGAATAATAGCGTTTTGCAAGCGTAATTAGCTTGCAGAATGCTAGCGTTTTCCTAGCGATCTGTAGCATCGCTTGGAAAACTGATTGACAGGTTGGTCACACGAGTCAAACATAGTGTTTGACAAGTGTGACCAACTTTTTACTATTGATGCCGCCTATGTCGCATCAATAGTAAAAAGATCTAATGTAAAAATAATAAAAAAAATAATAAATAATGATATTCTCACCTTCCGGCGGCCCCCGCAGCCTTCCCGCCTTCAGCGACGCTCCCGGCAACTTCCGGTCCCAGGAGTGCTTTGCAACAAATCACACCGATGACGTAGCATCTCGCGAGACCGCTATGCCATCTGGGTGATTCTCGCAAAGCACTCTTGGGACCGGAAGTTGCCGGGAGCGTCGCTGAAGGCGGGAAGGCTGCGGGGGCCGCGGGAAGGCTGCGGGGGCCGCCGGAAGGTGAGAATATCATTATTTTTTATTTTAATTATTGTTTTACCAGGGATATGGTACCCAGGGCCTGGAGGAGAGTCTCCTCTGCTCCAGACCCTGGGTACCATCCGCACATGAACCGCTTACATTGCGCATAGTGGGCATAGCCACATGCGGAAAGTAAGCGGTTCAATGCATTCCTATGGCGGCGGAATCACCGCGGTTACGCTAAATTAATGAACATGTTGCTATTTTTTCCGCAAAGCGTTTTTTTCGCGGAAAAAAACGCAACATGTGGCCAAAACATGCGGAATCAATTAACATGTATAGGATGCTTAATGCTTGCGTTTTTATCGCGTTTTTACCGCGGAAAACCGCGGAAAAACCGCGAAAAAAACGCAATTATTCCTGATCGTGTGCACTTAGCCTTAAAAGAGAAAATGAACCACAAAATTTGTTGAGTCAAAATTTCTCCTGAATACTCCGATACCCCATATGTCGGGGTAAACCACTGTTTGGGCGCACGGCAGAGCTTGGTATGGAAGGAGCACCGTTTGACTTTTCAATGCAGAATTGGCTGGAATTGAGATCCGACGCCATGTCACGTTTGAAGAACCCCTGATGTGTCTAAACAGTGGAAACCCCCCACAACTGACACCATTTTGGAAAATAGACCCCTTAAGGAACTTATCTAGATGTGTGGTGAGCACTTTGAAACTCCAATTGCTTCACAGAAGTTAATAACGTAGATCCCTGAAAATAAAAAATCATATTTTTTCCACAAAAATGATCTTTTCACCCCCAAATTTTTGTTTTCACAAGGGTAATAGGAGAAATTAGACGGCAAAAGTTGTTGTGCAATTTGTCCTGAGTACAGCGATACCTGTTATGAGCTCGGTTGCAACAGCTTTATTATATAATGGATTGCAACTGAACCCGCGGTCTGCGATGCAGTTTATGTTCACTGCTGCCGAACACCCCTATAGTATGAGGGTCAAACTGACAACAGAAATCAACATTAGATCTCGCCTGTGTTACATCACACTAGGAGAGATGTAGGATTGACACTATCTCCTTAACGTCACGGGAGATGTGCTCTCGACTGGCGTAGATGTAGCCCTGTTAATGGCACAGAATCCACTCGCCAGATATTAGATTTGCACTATGTGCTGCAAGCTGGTATGGACGTAGCCCTGTTGACTGCACAGAGGCTACATGCCAGCTTCTAGGAAGTGCGTGCGACTAACGCCAGGCGTACGTGCTACTAGCCGGCGTGATACCGGACTGAGCCACTCTCTGTTCAGCTTGGCAGGCGATGCCCAGGTTACGCGCCCCGCAGTCTGCTCAGGGTGTATAGCTATCCTATATTCGTAGCAAGACTGCGCTATGTTAGCTACAGGTTACGCGCCCCGCAGTCTGCTCAGGGTGTATAGCTACCCTATATTCGTAGCAAGACTGCGCCACATTGGCTACCTGCATGGCATAAGCTGAACCTGCCTGAAGGACCTGAGCTAATAAGCCGAGCAAACTCTGGCAAGGTCCCGGAGAGCAAAGCTAAAGAGAGCACATGTAGCCCAGATCCTGGTACGTCCACACATGAGCACTGCCTATTTTAGTATGATCTGACCACGCCACGGACAGACAAGCTATTTAAGGGCTAAGCTCCGCCCCCAGCCATCTCGTCAATCGCATCACCGATGATGTCATCCGTGACCAATCAGGCAATGCCAGGTCAGAGGATCAGCTGACATCAAGCACCAATCATGGCTCGCCATGTCACGGACATGCTTAGTGCAGGCATTTCTGGACTTAGGCTTACAACAGCCTTTTCTTGTTCCGTAACCCAGGTTTAAGGCTACTATGAACAAAGACCCAAGTAACTATTTGTGCCTCTTGGGTATTGGCTAGGTGTTGGGATTGACGGCGAAGCTGAGCATCATCTGCCTCGTCTGGATGGGAGACCACAGACTCCTCGGATCCAGTTTCAGATCCTGCTGACGTCTAAAATTATCCCCCCCTTTAACATCCCCCCACTTGACGCTCATATTCCTGAATGAGAAGAGGAGCATGAATATGGTCTACAGGTTCCAAAGTGCAATCCTCAGAACCGCGATCCCTCCAGTGTACTAAATAAAATTTTTTGCCGCGCACCACCTTAGACCCCACAATCGCCTCTACCTCGAAATCCTCACCCCCCGTGTTAGAAGCATGCTGAGCTTCCGAGAATTTCGTCAGACGAACGGGTTTCAGGAGTGACACATAGAAAGTGTTGAGGCAATTGCAGATGATACACCACGGGATTTACTTGGGCCAGAATTTTAAAAGGACCAATAAACCGAGGGGCAAATTTAGCCCATTGCCCGCTATCTCTAATATTGCGAGCCGCGAGCCAGACCCTGTCGCCCTGAGAGAAAACGGGAGCTGGACGACGATGAGTGTCAACCAACTGTCTCATCCGATTTTTGGAGGCTAATAACGCTTCCTGCGTCTGATCCCAGATGTCCCTGCCTCCATAGCCCAATCTCTGACCCCAGGCTCCCCAGAGTTAACTGGCATAGGGACTGGCACACGTGGGTGCTGACCATTGTTCAACAGGAAAGGAGTCTGACTTGTGGAATCCGCCACTGCATTATTTAGAGCAAATTCTGCCCAAGGAAGCAAAGTTACCCAATTACTATGATTGGCAGAAACGAAATGACGCAAGTATGTCACAAGCGTCTGATTGGTGCGTTCCACAGACCGTTGGTCTCCGGGTGATAGGCGGTAGAGAGGTTCAGTTCAATACTACACAGATTACACAATTCTCTCCAAAGCCAAGAGGTGAACTGAGGACCTCGATCACAGACAATCTTATCAATCAACCGTGAAGACAGAAGACGTGATGGATAAACAGTGATGCCAGAACCCGGGAAGAAGGAACCCTAGGAAGGGGTACCAGGTGAACCATCTTAGAAAAATGGTCAGAAACCACCCATGTGTTCTTATTTCCCCGGGACTTAGGTAACTCAACCACTAAATCCATCCCAATCAGCTCCCAAGGTCTATCCACCACGGTAACGGATGTAGAAGACCCGCCGGACTCTGATGAGAAGATTTATTTCTCAGCAGGAGATGCATATTCTTTAACATCCTGGGACAACCGAGGCCACCAATAGAG
The DNA here is from genome assembly GCA_033576555.1 of Oophaga sylvatica. Taxonomy (NCBI): domain Eukaryota; kingdom Metazoa; phylum Chordata; class Amphibia; order Anura; family Dendrobatidae; genus Oophaga; species Oophaga sylvatica. The sequence goes on along the minus strand of JARQOD010000005.1, from coordinate 206,516,245 downwards.
CGTTGGAGGAACTCAGTGGTGCGTTTGATTCCAAAATGCCCTCCGACCTTAGAGGCATGTGCCCACGAGAGCACCTCATTCTGTAGGTTCGGGGGAACAAACGTCTTCCCGGGTGGAACCTGGTTTAGCATCACCGGTGCCACCGTTTGCATACTCTCAGGAGGAACGATAAGTCTTGGCTCGTCATCGTCCTCCATCGTATCCATGGACCTAAATAGAGCATCCGCACAAGGATTTTTCTCCCCTTTTAGAAAATTGATAGTAAAATTGAATCGGGCAAAAAAGAGGGACCACCGAGCCTGCCTCGGGTTGAGACGCTGCGCCGTCTGCAGGTATGAGAGATTTTTATGGTCAGAATACACCACAAACGATGTTTAGCTCCCTCCAAAAGATACCTCCATTCAACAAAAGCAAATTTTATTGCGAGTAACTCTTTATCCTCAATAGTATAATTCCTCTCTGCTGGAGAAAAGGTCTTGGAGAAGAAGAAACATGGTCTTTTCCGACCCTGCCCATTCTTTTGGGAAAGGACAGCACCTGCCCCTAAAGAGGATGCGTTGACCTCCAAATAGAATGGCTTAATGACATCTGGCCGATGTAGGCTGGGAGCTTTTGAAAAATAAGACTTGATCTCCCAGAAAGCCTCAAATGTCTCTTTAGACAAGTTTTTTGGGTTGGCACCTTTCTTGGTTAGCGCGGCCAAAGGAGCCACCAGTGTAGAAAAATGTGGTATAAATTGCCGATAATAATTGATTCACCCCATGAAGCGCTGCACCACCTTCAGAGAATGGGGTTCCTGCCAATTCTGTACCGCTACCAATTTTTGGGGGATCAATGGCCAAGCCCTTACTGGATACAATGTACCCCAAGAATGATAAAGACTCTTGTTCGAACTGGCATTTCTCAGGTTGCAATACAGAGAATTTGCACGCAAGCGCTCAAAAACTCTGCGCACATCCTCTCTGTGTGTGGAGAGGTCCAGGGAAAAGATCAGGATATCGTCAAGATATACTACCATGGAGGACAGCAGCAGATCTCGAAAGATATCATTGACGAAATCCTGAAAGACGGCGGGGGCATTGCATAACCCGAAGGGCATGATGAGGTACTCGTAGTGGCCATCACGAGTATTAAAGGCCATCTTCCACTCGTCGCCCTCACGGATTCGTATGAGGTTATAGGCCCCACACAGGTCTAATTTAGTGAAAATTTTAGCCCCTCGAAGCCTGTCAAACAATTCAGAGATCAGGGTCAGGGGATATTTGTTCTTGATGGTGATTGCGTTTAATCCCCTGTAATCAATACACGGACGTAGGTCACCTCCTTTCTTCTGAACGAAGAAGAACCACCGCTCCAGCAGGAGAGACCGATTTCCTGATAAAATCCTTGATGTAATCGGACATAGCCTGGGTCTCAGGGACAGACAGGGGATAAACCCTACCGTGAGGAGGCTCTGATACGGGGATCAGATCTATGGTGCAGTCATACTGTCGGTGGGCAGGCAAGGTCTCTGCAGCTTTTTTCGAGAACACATCGGCATAGCTCCGATATTGCTCTGGAAGTGCCTCTAGACCGGCCGGCGGGTCTAAGACCATTTTTGATGCCACCATACACTGGGTAGTACATCTCCCACCCCATGAATAAACTGTCCCCGTGTTCCAGTTTATATGTGGGTTGTGAGAACGTAACCACAGAAGACCCAATAGCACCTCATCCAATCCTCCAGGAAGGATAAGGAACAAGATATCCTCCCGGTGACCCTGAGGAAACGACATGGTGAGGGGAATAGACTGGTGGGTGATATGTGTGTCTAACATGGAACCACTGACTACCCTGGTGTTTATGGGCCTGGACAGTAATTCCATAGGAACGGCGTGCTTCTGGGCAAAAGTTGATGACAAAAAATTGCCAGTATGTGCTACGAGCTGGTGTGATACCGGACTGAGCCACTCTCTGTTCAGCTTGGCAGGCGATGCCCAGATAACACGCCCCGAAGTCTGCTCAGGGTGTATAGCTACCCTATATTCGTAGCAAGACTGCGCTACGTTTGCTACAGGTTACGCGCCCCGCAGTCTGCTCAGGGTGTATAGCTATCCTATATTCGTAGCAGGATTGCAAACGTTAGTTACAGGTTACGCGCCCTGCAGTCTGCTCAGGGTGTATAGCTACCCTATATTCGTAGCAAGACTGCGCCACATTGGCTAACTGAAAAACTAGGTCTGAGCTGAAAAAGTAAGTTGATGTGTATGCAAAATGTAAATGCATATTAACACATGACCATTACACAGAGAAAACAAAAAACAAGAAACAAATATCCTAAAATAAAATAAAATAATAAATATATTGCAAAAAATGCATGAAGGTAGTAATAATAAGGGTATTTGGTAAACATAATTTTGATCAAAAGAATGTACAAGCCATCCCGCCACATGAAGGCAACCCTTATTATTATTACTACCTTCATGCATTTTTTGCAATATATTTTTTATTTTATTTTAGGATATTTGTTTCTTGTTTTTTGTATTCACATTGGCTACCTGCCTGGCATAAGCTGAACCTGCCTGATGGACCTGAGCTAATAAGCCGAGCGAACTCTGGCAAGGTCCCGGAGGGCTAAGCTCCGCCCCAGCCATCTCGTCAATCGCATCACCGATGACATCATCCGTGACCAATCAGGCAATGCCAGGTCAGAGGATCAGCTGACATCAAGCACCAATCATGGTTCGCCATGTCATGGACATGCTCAGTGCAGGCATTTCTGGACTTAGGCTTACAACAGCCTTTTCTTTTCCGTAACCTAGGTATAAGGCTACTATGAACAAAACCCCAAGTAACTACTTGTGCCTCTCAGGTATTGGCTAGGCATTGGGATCTATGGCGAAGCTGAGCAGCGGCTGGGTCTGGATGGGAGACCACAGACTCCTTGGATCCAGGTTCAGATCCCGCTGATGCCTAGCAATACCTATCTATTAATATTTTTTAATCCAATAAATTTTTGCAAGTTTGGAAGCTGGATCATTTCCTCTCTTCATTTCCACAAGTTGTTCCTTCCAGATCATGCCTCCTGAGAAGCCTAGCTGGGGTGAGCTGGTTAATCCTTTTCTAATTGCAATGTATATGCATTGCAATGCATTACACCAGTGATCAGAGTAAGGCTGGGGTCACATATGCGAGAAACTCGCACAATTCTCGTGCGAGTCTCTCGCATGAACACCCGGCACGGACGACGGCACTCAGACTAGAGCGTGTGGCTGCATGTATTTCTATGCAGCTCAAAGCTCCGGTCCCAAGTGCTGGCGGCAGCGCCGGGTGTTCATACGAGAGACTCGCATGAGAATCGTGCTAGTTTCTTGCATGTGTGACCCCGGCCTAATTAAAGTTAAAGTTCCATATACCCACTTAGTAGCAAAGTTAAAAAACGTTTTAAAAACGTAAAAATATTTTTTAAAAATCCTAAAATAAATAAATAAAAAAAAGAGTTACCAATAAATACGTATATTTATGTAAAAACTAATATAAACAAAACGTACACATAATTGGCATTACCTCATCCAGAACAACCTGATCTTTAAAACTGTCACAACAGACCCTATGATGGTCAACCAATAAATGAGAGTGAATATGTACGACAAAACGTACAGAAAATTAGTCCCATATGAAACAGAATAATAATCAAAAATCTTTATTTGAGTAAAAGATTAAAAGCAGTTAAAAAAGGAGATGCATTACAAAATGAAAAAGCTGCCGTAGTGCTCAACAATATATTTAACATGAATTTTAGAAATATAACCAATAAGCTGATCCATGTGGAGTACAGATGCATGCATGTATACACACATATAACTGACAAAGTAGCTCGGAAGGTAAAGTTCTTATTACAATGGTATCACCAAGTGGAATAACAATTAAATAGAAATAAGAAGGAGTACATGGTACACATATACTTTATGTATGTAAGCATGCATCTGAGTCGCACATGGTACCAGGGCTATGGGGTACTTGGCACCGAGCCCATGGAAGTCTATGGGGTTTGTCACTGGCAGCAGAGCTCGGTCCGTGGCCCTGGGCGCTCATACAATGGGGGATATTTACAGGGGATTATAAGATTAGTTGTTCGTGACGCCACCTGTGGTTTCTGATCAATTTGACCAGCGCTGCAGTGTTAATCTTCTGAGGGGATGTTATTAGGCAGCTTGATGTTAAGTCCCCCACAGGTGGGACTGTTCCCTCAAAGTCAATGGTGTTTGCAGAATAAGTCAGTCACACACAATTCAGTCTCTTTCCATACCTTTACTGATGTTGTTGGCAGGTATGTCCCGGGAAGCTGGTCAGGTTGGAGAATGCACATTCAGGGAATTGCTGAGCAGGTTCAAGGCCTCCTTTCTCCTTGAAGTGTATGTGAGTCCTAACTTGCATGAAGTCAAGTTTAACTCTTTCTATAGCAGCTACGCCCAGCTGACATTGTGGTAGAGTCTTTTCTGTCTCTGATGCTCAGAGGCTGGCAAGAACGAGGTCCTTACTTTTGCAGCGTCCCGCTCAAAGTCCCTGTTCTCCCTGACTCCAGTTACGTATCAACGCTTAGGGCTACCTTCTGTGACTTGAAGTCCAGCAAGGATTCCGGTGTATCTTATTACTAGACGTGAAGTACTAGCAATGCTTCGGACCCCGGTGTCCGGTTAATTAAGTGAAGGTGATCTGTCACCTGGGTCACTTGTCCTTCTTTCTCCACTTGCCTGTCGCCCTGCTCTTGCCCTTAACATAAGCACGGGTAGCAGTAGATGTAGTTGTCAGTTGTTCTTCCAAGCTCACTGACCTGTTCTCAGTTGCCTCGTTGTTATAACTGCTGTAATCCCTTTCCTTCCTTCCTTCAAAGACTCTGTCCAGAGTGGCTATCAGGAGCTTCTGTCGACTGATTTCATGCACGCTCTGAGAATCACTTTCCACGTTCTTAGGGAACACAAGCAGCTTGTTCTGAGTAACAGCTTCAAATCCAAATGTAGCTCTGACTAGGCTAGAGTGATTCCTTCCCACTCGTACTAGCCTCCACTTCAGTATAAGGTGAGCTACAGGAGCTCTGTCAGATCTCAGTCTTATCTCCTCTCCCTCCAAGACTGAACTGCTCTGTCCTGAGACAGGAAACTGGTCTAATCTACTGCTACGTCACACTAACTTAAATAGTCTAAGTTGCCCTCTGGTGGCAGTGTTGAAAGTGTGTGATGTGAATGAATATCAGGCTTCACAATTACCTTATCTGTGCATTTTCCAGGAGACATGTGTACCAAGCGCAGCTGGGCCACACACATCAGCATATATAAATTCGGAATCAGTCCACATGTTATGGAAAGTGCCAGTGTTCATGTAAAAGAGTTAAATAAAGTGGAAATGCAAAATAGCATATGAGGTGCAAATGCATATTAGTAAGCTTCCAAAAAAGTACTCAAGGATGGGGAATTCTCCAACACAAGGAGTTTAAACATTGCAAAAGTATATAATATATTTATTAGCAATATGCTGCCAGGGAGCAGAAGGTACCAGCAAAGGAAGTAGAAGACCAGAGGGAAGCTGTTTCGGGTTTTTGTTCTCTGCACAAGAGACAGGCAGAGACAAATCCGCCATTTTCCTCTGACCAGCATGGCCAGCCACCCTAGACGAATGACCGAACAGAAGAATCCACTTGTTATTGGGTTCAGCCACATAAGTCTTACCGTAAGGGAGCTGAGACAAATCCAGCAGAGCATCCATAATAATTTTGGAGGGCTCAATGATGTATTGGGGCTCCTCCTCCTGGTTGGAAGACTGGAGAGATCTAAAGATCTAGAGAGAGCATCCGCCTTGAGGTTCTTATCTGCGGCCGAAAATGGAGTGTGAAGTTGAAGCAGTTGAAAAACAGAGACCACCTGGATTGTCGTGGCTAAAGGCCCCGTTACACATAGCGACACTCCAGCGATCCCAACAACGATACGACCTGGTAAGGATCGCTGGTACGTCACTACATGGTCGCTAGTAAGTTGTCAAACAGGCAGATCTACTCAACAATGCAGCAACGATACGGCGATTGGTATAACAAACTCGGCGGTCATTGGGACCTTGTCACAGCAGCGATTCTGACAAAGACAAAGCAAAATCATGCCTGCGTCGCTGAGTTCTGACTCGCCAACCAGGTCGCTTGTCGTTTTTATGGCATCAAACACAGCGATGCATGCTGGCCAGTGGGACACCAATGATCAAAAAATGGCCTAGGACATTCCAGCACGATTAGCGATATCGCAGCGGGGTGCTGGTCGCCGCTATGTGTCACACGTAGAGAGATCACTGGCGAGGTCGCTGTTGCGTCACAAAACCTGTGACATTTCAGTGATCTCGCTAACGATCTCGCTATGTGTGAAGTACCCTTAAGTCTGTCCTGCAGATTGCAGATATGCTAGATTCTTGTCATCAATGTATATAACCACCCAGATGCATAGCTCCCTCTAGCAAGAAGCTCCACTGCTCAGAGCTAATTTAATTGCTAACAGTTCTCGATCACCAATAGAGTAATTGCATTCAGCAGCAGAGAAGATCATGGAAAAGAAGCCGCAAGTCACCATGCGACCAGAGGAAGACTATTGGGTAAGAATAGCTCCAGCCACAGAAAAAGAAGCATCTACCTCCAGAAAGAATTGTTTGTTGTTGTATGGACAATGCAGCACAGGAGCTGACGAGGAGGCCCATTTCAAAGACACTAATGTGTTCTCTGCCTCTGTAGACCATACCTTAGGATTGGCCCCATTGCAGGTCAGAGCTGAGATAGGATCCGTCCGGGAGGAGAAAAGGAGGACACAAACTGGTGGTAGTAGTTTGCAAAACCGAGAAACCACTGGATAACTTTCAGATCATCGGGCCGGGACCACTTAAAAATGGCGGACTCTTGTTTGGATCCATTTTCAGGCCGGTCTAGGAGATAATGTATCCAAGAAATGGAAGAGAAGTCTACTGAAAGAAGCACGTTTTAAATTTGGCATGCAGATGGGTCTTCCTTAGCCTTTGCAGAACCTGGCAAACATCTCTTTGGTGTGAAGGGAGATCAGGGTAGAACATCAAGATATCGTCCAAGTACACTACTACACACATGTAGAGAAGATTCCGGAAGATGTCGTTCACCAGTTCTTGAAAGACTGCTGGTGCATTGCAGAGTCCAAACGGCATAACATGATACTTATAGTGGCCATCACAGGTATTTAAAGCCATTTTCCATTCATCTCCCTGGCGAATTCGGAAAAGGTTGCACGGCCCCTGAAGGTCGAGTTTGGTGAAGACTCTAGAACCTTTTAGGCAATTGAATAGCTCAGAGATGAGAGGCAGTGGATATTTATTTTTTACTATTATCTGATTTAATCCTCTATAGTCGATACAGGGTCGAAGTGCACCGTCCTTTGTCTTTATGAAAAAGAATCCTGCTCAATCCGGGAGGACGATTTTTGGATAATTCCCCTGCCAAGTTTCTCTTCAATATATTCGGACATGGCATGGGTCTCACCTGAAATAGAGGATAGATTTGGCCTCATGGAGGGGATGTTCCTGGCAGAATGTCAATTGGACAGTCATACGGCCTATGTGGTGGTAAATCTCAGCCTCGTTTTTATCAAAGACATCAACTTACATCCGATATGCTGCAGACAAACCATGTAAATTAGCAGAAGTCGGAGGTTGGGCAGGACCTAATGGGAGCAAGGCAACTCTCTGACAGTTTTGACGCCAGTGGAATACTTCTCCGACATCCAGTCCAAGACAGGCTCGTGTTTTTGCAGCCATGGCAGACATAGAAGCACAGGGTGAGGCAGACCTGACAGCACATAAAGAGGAATCTTTTCTGAGTGCAACATTCCTACCTGAAGTTCTACTGGTTCATAACTGAAAGGATGGATTCGGAGGGAGGTCTTCTATCCACCCAAAAAAACACCAACGGATCCTGTAGACATTGGGTCAGGATTTTGTATCTCTCCACAAGTGCATTTTGGAAGAAATTACCTGCAGAACAAAAGTACAGGTAACTGACTCAACAAAATGGATGTAGCCACAGGAAACTGCTACTGAAAGAGTCAGTGTTGAATTGAGGTAATTTTACCCAGGTTGGCCTCTCCAATAGTCCCTAGGCTCTAGAGTTTCTGGGTCTCTCTGGACAGGAGTGGATGACATGCTCAGAACTACCACAATAGAAGCACCTTCCCTCGGCACAATGGGTCTCCTTGGACATCGCCACCTGGTCAACTTGCATAGACTCTGGGAAGGATGCCGAGGCTGAGGATTGCTGTAAGACTGGCTTTTGAAAGGAAGGTGCCAAGCGTAAAAATCTTCTATGTAGCAGAAGTGCTCACTTGCTATGAGCGCCGACCACTGGGTGGCGCTCATAGCGATCCGGCAATGACAACCACAGGGGTCTCCTTCATGCAATCTCCGCATGTGTTGCAGCTGTCTAACAGTTGCAAAACATGCAGCCGCAGTGATTAGAACATATTATTTGAGCACACCCAAGATACTTGGATAACAACTGAGCAAGCTCAGATAAAACGTTATATGAGCACGTTCGCTCATTACTAGAAATGATCTCTAAAAGGCTAAAGTTAAAAATTGACACATTTCCTTTGTATTTTAGGCAAAAAAAATATGTATTGTAATTTTTTAATCAAATTACATTAAGGGAAATGCACCAATGCAAAAGTTTGGTCACCCTTGGAGACTTAAGGGTATGCCACACTGAACAATATCGCTAACGGGATCGCTAAAAAACGTCACTATTTAGCGATCCCGTTAGCGATGTTGTTCAGTGCGGCATCTGCCAGCGACGAGCTTCCTGCTGTGATCTCGCTCGTCGCTGGAATCGTTCCGGACCCTATTTTCTCGTCGGCGCTCCCGCTGGGTAAGTATATATCGCTAGTGTGGCACCTTTTCTTAGCGATTTAGCGGTACTTTTGTACCGCTAAAGTCGTTAAGAAGATCGCTAACGGCGATAGCGTCGTTAACTATATCGCTAAATGTGGCCGCACTTAGCGATATAGAAACAATCCCGCTAGCGATCGCATTAGTATGCGTCGTTATCGTGATCGCTAGCGGGATTGTTTAGTGTGGCAGTACCTTTATGTGCTCAGATAACTTTGGCCAAGGTTTTAGACCTTAAATAGCCTGTTAGGGTTATGATTTGTTCACTATCATCTTCAGGAGAGGCCAGGAAAGGCAAATTTCCCAGCTTTTTAAAAACCCAGCCTCCTTTAACTTTGTGCCAAAAAACTGCAGTCAGGGGTTCTTCTAAGCAGCTGTCTAGCACTCTGAAAATGAAAATGGTGGAGGTCCACAGAGCAGGAGAAGGCTATAAGAAGATAGCAAAGTGTTTTCAAGTTGCCCTTTGTTCAGTTCGAAATGTAATTAAGTAATGGCAGTTAACAGGAACAGTGGAGGTCAAGATCGGGTCTGTAAGACCAAGCAAAGTTTTAGTGAAAGTTGCTTGCAAGATTGCTAGAGAGGCACATCAGAACCCTGCAAAAGACCTTCAGAAAGAAAACTTCTCCTGTGTACTCATCATAAAATTCAATGTCAAGAGTATGCAAAAGAACATCTAAACAAGCCTGATGCATTTTGGAAACAAGTCGATGAGATTAAAATAGAACTTTTTGACCACAATGATGAAAGGTAAAAATGCTTCTTACTAAATTAGAACATCATCAAAAAGTTAATTTATTTCAGTTCTTCAATACAAAAAGTGAAACTCATATTATATAGAGTAATTACAAACAGAGTGATCTATTTCAAGTGTTTATTTCTGTTAATGTTGAAGATTATGTCTTACAGCCATTGAAAACCCAAAAATCGTTATCTCAGTAAATTAGAATACTTTATAACACCTGCTTGAAAAATTATTTTAAAATCTTAAATGTTGGCTTATTGAAATGTATGTTCAGTAAATGCACTCAATACTTGGTCGTGGCTCCGTTTGCATCAGTTACTGCATCAATGCGGCGTGGCATGGAGGCGATTATCCTGCGACACTGCTGGGGTGTTATGGAAGCCCAGGTTGCTTTGATAGCAGCCTTCAATTTGTTTGCATTGTTGGATCTGGCGTCTCTCATCTTCTTCTTGACAATACCCCATAGAGAATCTCTACGGGGTTAATGTCAGGCGAGTTTGCTGGCCAATTAAGCACAGTGATACTGTTGTTTTTACACCAGATATTGGTACTTTTGGCAGTGTGGACAGGTGCCAAGTCCTGCTGGAGAATGAAATTTCCATCTTCAAAAAGCTTGTCGGCAGAGGGAAGCATGAAGTGCTCTAAAATTTCCTGGCAGATGGCTGCACTGACTTTTGTCTTGATGAACCACAGTGGACCTACACCGGCTGATGACATGGCTCCCCAAACCTTCACTGATTGAGGAAACTTCACACTAGACCTCAAGCAGCCTGGATTGTGTGCCTCTCCACTCTTCCTCCAGACTCTGGAATCTTGATTTCCAAATGAAATGAAAAATTTACTTTCATCTGAAAACAACACATTGGACCACTGAGCAACAGTCCAGTTCTTTTTCTCCTTGATCCAAGTAAGATGCTTCAGGCGTTGTCTATTGGTCATGAGTGGCTTGACACGAGGATTGTGACACTTGTAGCCCATTTCCTGGATACGTCTGTGTGTAGTGGCTCTTGAAGCAATGACTCCAGCAGCAGTCCACTCCTTGTGAATTTCCCATACATTTTTGAATGGCTTTTTCTTAACAATCCTTTCAAGGCTGAAGTTATCCTGGTTGCTTGTGCACCTATTTCTACCACACTTTTTCCTTCCACTGAACCTTCCATTAATATGCTTGGATACAGCACTCTGTGAACAGCCAGTTTCTTTGGCAATGACCTTTTGTGGCTTACGCTCCTTGTGGAGTGTGTCAATGACTACCTTCTGGACATCTGTCAAGTCAGCAGTCTTCCCATGATTGTGAATCCTACTGAAACAGTCTAAGGGACCTTTTCAAATGCTTAGGAAGCCTTTGCAGGTGTTTTTGTTAATTATTCAAATGTACTGCGATAATGCCTTTTGGGTTTTCTTTGGCTGTAATCCCTGTTGTGAATAATCTGGATGCGACTTCTGAGCTGGAGCTCCCTCCGGTGGTTGCTGAGGGTAATGAACTAATTGCCGAATGGCCTTTAGCTGGCTCTGAATGGTCTGATATAAGTGACCTGAACTCCCTTCAGCCTTGCTGGTAATCAATTTTTCTTCCTGTCTTGCTTGGAGCTCAGCTTGCATACCTGCTCTCATTCATATAAGTGATTTGCTGTTTTTTTTTCCTCTGGTTGGATTTTCTCTGCTGGTTTGCTGCTTGCAGTGGACTTAAGCCTGGTCCCCTTTTGGGGATCTGGCGCTGCAATTGTGCTCATTTTGTATTTCCACTTTTGCTCTGTTCCTTTGTCACTTTTTGTTTGCTGAATTGCTGTGTGTTACACCAGAGATCTGATTTAGGTGGTAGAGATCGTGTGATCTCAGGTTTTTTGTTAATCAGAAGTGTTGGTATTTTTGTCAGGGTTTTTTTGGGTTGCAGTCAGAATTCTTTCCTATACTTTTCTATCTAGACAGATTGGGCCCCAGCGTTTGCTCATTCTATTTTCTGTCTGTGTGCGTATTTTCTTCTTGTCTAACCGCCATTACATGTTTGGGGGCTTCCTATTTCTTTGGGGGTTCTGCTCCGGGGCAGATAGCTTTCATCTTTCTGCCTTCAGGTGTGGTTATCTCTCCGGCTGTGACGAGGCGTCTAGGATCACCGTAGGTACGCTCCACGGCTACTTCTAGTGTGGCGGTTAGTTTAAGGAACTGCAATCCAATAGTTCCAGCCTCTCTGGTGTATTACTACTTTTGAAATTTTTACTTTTTGCAATTTCTCCTCAGCTACCGAAACAAAACAGTATTACCGGACAAACTGAAAATTATATGGTACTCACAGAAGGGAAAAATAGTAAAAAGGAAAGAGAAAAAAAGGGAGTTGTCAGAATTTTTTTTTTTCTTTCTCTGTTTGTTGCATTTTTTTCCCTCTTTTTCTCTGGGTGCTGAGGAGGAATTTTTTTTTTCTCTCAATGGAGTTTGCACAGTTGTCTGGCCGTGTGGAGCAGCTTGCCACTGAGGTTCGGAGTACAGTCATGGACAAAAGTTTTGAGAATGACACAAATATTAATTTTTACAAAGTCTACTGCTTCACTTTTTCTAATGGCAATTTGCATATACTCCAGAATGTTATAAAGAGTGATCAGCTTAACAGCAATTACTTGCAAAGTCAATATTTGGCTAGAAAATGAACTTTATCCCCCAAAACTAGTGTTGAGCATTCCGATACCGCAAGTATCGGGTGATCGGCCGATATTCGCTGTATCGGAATTCCGATACTTAGTTCCGATATTTTTCCTATATCGTATACCGGAATCGGAAGTTCCCATAATTCTTTGAGAGGCAATGTGATTTTAGTCAGCCAATGAGGAATCTTATGAAGTGTGGGCACATCCTGTAATGCTGCGTCATCTTAACTAATGGCATGGCTGTGATTGGCTGCTGAAATGATGTCAGAATGCACTATAAAAGGCGCCGCCTCCATTTTAGCGTCACTGTGCTGTGAACTCAGTTAGGGACGAACGCTGCTGTGCTGACTCTGAGGGACAGTTAGACATTGCGATTTTGTGTACTCTACTGTGCTTTAGGCAGGCTAGTTTACCAACCACTGTGTAAAGCTTCCTTTTGCCAGTGTTGTTTTAACAGCTCTGTGCAAGGTGTGTGTGAGAGTGCAGGTGACGCTGCAGTTTGCTCTGCATCCACCGCTGTTTGTAGGCATCTGCACGTGTCACTCACTGACTCTTTTTTTTATTTGATTTTGTGGAATTGGTGCAGCTCCATTATATTTTAAAAAATCAATCTATTAGTGTGACGCGCTTCAATCCTATACAATACATTGGTGTGCAAACACTATAGAAGTAGACAAGGAGTGCCTTTCACAATTGTGCACAGTTGTGTTTCAGTGTTCACTGTAGTCTGTGAGCTTTCATTTTGAGTGCAGATTACGCTCCAGTTAGTTCTTCAACCACTGCTGGTTGTAGTCTGCTGAGCGTGTGTCACTGCCTCATCCTTCACATTTTTCTCTAATTGTGCTGCTCCATTATATTTGAAAAAAATCTAATCTATTAGTGTGACGCGCTTCCATCCGTATACAATACATGGTTGCAAACACTATAGAAGTAGACAAAGGGGCCTTTCACAGCTACTGAACAGTTGTGTTTCAGTGTTCACTGTAGTCTGTGAGCTTTTCATTTTTTGAGTGCAGATTACGCTCCAGTTAGTTCTTCAACCACTGCTGGTTGTAGTCTGCTGAGCGTGTGTCACTGCCTCATCCTTCACATTTTTCTCTAATTGGTGCTGCTCCATTATATTTGAAAAAAATCTAATCTATTAGTGTGACGCGCTTCCATCCGTATACAATACATTGGTTGCAAACACTATAGAAGTACACAAAGGGGCCTTTCACAGCTACTGAACAGTTGTGTTTCAGTGTTCACTGTAGTCTGTGAGCTTTTCATTTTCTGAGTGCAGATACGCTCCAGTTAGTTCTTCAACCACTGCTGGTTGTAGTCTGCTGAGCGTGTGTCACTGCCTCATCCTTCACATTTTTCTCTAATTGGTGCTGCTCCATTATATTTGAAAAAAATCTAATCTATTAGTGTGACGCGCTTCCATCCGTATACAATACATTGGTTGCAAACACTATAGAAGTAGACAAAGGGGCCTTTCACAGCTACTGAACAGTTGTGTTTCAGTGTTCACTGTAGTCTGTGAGCTTTTCATTTTTTGAGTGCAGATTACGCTCCAGTTAGTTCTTCAACCACTGCTGGTTGTAGTCTGCTGAGCGTGTGTCACTGCCTCATCCTTCACATTTTTCTCTAATTGGTGCAGCTCCATTATATTTGAAAAAAATCTAATCTATTAGTGTGACGCGCTTCCATCCGTATACAATACATTGGTTGCAAACACATAGAAGTACACAAAGGGGCCTTTCACAGCTACTGAACAGTTGTCTGCAGTGTTCACTGCAGTCTCTGAGGAATAACCACACTTAGGCCTTATAACTTTTCTGACTTTCTTTATCAATCTACCAAGATGAAGAAGGCAGGGAGTAAGGCACGTGGTCGTGGCCGTGGAGTTTCAGCAGGGAGAGGACGTGGGGATTCTGTGGCTGCTGCCGCACCCAGTGACACAGCATCCACCAGTTTTCCCCGTGAGCGTTCCTTTATGCGCACTTTTGTAGGAGCTCAGCGTACCCCCCTGCTGCGGGAAGAACAAATTGAAGCGTTGTTGGTTGGATGGCAGCCAATGCATCGACTTCAATTGCTTCCACCTCCTCTCAGGACCACAGCACTGTTGAACAACCATCTGTCTCTTCACCGCCTGCCAAATTGCCCAGGCAGTCAGAGAGTTCTGAACTGGAGCCAGCTGAGTCTCTGCTTCTGTTCTCAGAATCTGTTGGCTTGCAAACAGGGGCCCAGCCAAGCAGCATTCTGGAATGTGAAGAAGAGGCAGTATACAGTGATGCGCAACAGCTGTGTCTCTCTGAATGTGAAGAGGCGGGTGAGCCAGTGCCGATGGTCAGCACACCGCAGAACGCATCTGATGATGATGAGACTCAGGTGCCATTTTCTGTTGAGCAAGGTGCTGGCCAGACCACCCAACAGCAGCAGGTGTTGGAAGAGGGTAGTGGAGATGATGAGGTCCAAGACCCAACATGGCGTGAGGAACAGGAAGGTGGTGGTAGCAGCTCTGAGGAAGAGATTGCCCCAACGGTCCAAACAGTAGGGAGAGGTAGGCTGCAGACTCGGTTGCCTGTAGCCTCCAGTTTGGCACCCGTTCGTAGCAGTTCTCTTCCAACAGCCAAACCGGGCACTCCCAGGACTTGCACTGCGTGGTCCTTTTTTGACACACTTGCAGATGATATTTGCTATGTCAAATGCAAGCTGTGTAATCAAAAAGTTAAAAGAGGTAAAAATATCAGTAACCTCAATACCACAAATATGTGGAAACATGTACGGACAAAGCACGTGGTTGAGTTACAAAGACACACTGGAGATGTAGGCCAACCTACAGCAGCACCTACATCTTCAGCTCGTGTTGGAGCCTCTTCCTCCAGCTCACACACAGCTGGTTCGGCTTCCTCACAGGATCGCCATGGAAGAACCTCTGTCACTGTTGTCCAGAGACTCAGTGTTATTCCACCCACAGCTGCAAGTTCCCTGTCATCCTCACACTCCCAGGCCACAAAACAGCCATCGGTAGCACAGGCATGGGATAAAAGACGGCCATACTCGGCAAACCATCCACGAGCACAGGCTCTGAATGCTGGCATTGCAAAACTCCTGTCCCTTGAAATGCTGTCATTCAGGCTGGTGGAGACTGACAGTTTCCGTGACTTAATGTCATTGGCAGTCCCACAATACAATGTGCCCAGCCGATTTTATTTCAGCAGGCAAGCCGTCCCTGGTCTGCAAAAGCATGTTGAGGGAAAAATTAAACATGCGCTACTAAACGCCGTCAGTAGCAAGGTCCACCTGACCACCGATGCGTGGACCAGTACCCATGGCCAGGGACGATACCTTTCCCTCACTGCCCATTGGGTCAATGTTGTGGAGCCGGGTACAGATCTTGCGAGTGGCACTGTACGTGTTCTGCCAACTCCAAGGATTGCAGGAATCAAGTCTGTCCACATTGACTCCTCCTCCTACTCCAGTTCCTCAGAATCATCGCTGCAGGAGCCGTCACGGTCTACCTCCACATGGACCCGTGAACGCTTACCTGATGCGACCGATATGAGCACAGCCGTGGCCAAACGTCAACAGGCCGTCCTGAAATTAATTTACATGGGGAATCGAAGCCACACAGCGCAGGAGCTCTGGAATGCCATCAAGCAGGAGAGCGACGTGTGGTTTTTGCCAGCGAATCTCCAGCCAGGCTTGGTAGTGTGTGACAATGGCCGAAATCTGATGGCAGCTCTGGGCCTTGGCAACCTCACTCACATACCATGTCTGGCACATGTGCTCAACTTGGTCGTGCAGAGTTTTTTGAGGGACTATCCGGATCTTGATGCACTGCTGCACAAGGTCCGCCTAGAGTGCGCTCACTTGCGACGTTCCAGCATGGCTAGATCGCGCATTGCAGCTCTGCAACGCAGATTTCGCCTTCCTGAACATCGCATCATATGTGACGTACCCACCAGGTGGAATTCCACGTTACATATGTTGGAGCGGTTGTGTGAGCAGCAGCCAGCAGTAATGGAGTAT
Source organism: Oophaga sylvatica (assembly GCA_033576555.1). NCBI lineage: Eukaryota > Metazoa > Chordata > Amphibia > Anura > Dendrobatidae > Oophaga > Oophaga sylvatica. Next base: position 206,499,931 of record JARQOD010000005.1, on the reverse strand, counting down.
CAGCTGCATCAGGCGCAATCAACTCGCAATTTGCGTCGTTCACACTTCACCACTACTGAGTGGGCCTCTATGAAGGACATCTGCCACGTTTTGCGTGCGTTTGATGAGTCAACGCGGATGGCGAGTGCAGATGATGCACTAGTCAGCCTGACTGTCCCCCTTATCTGCCTGCTTCAAAAAACACTGCAAGCAATAAGGGATGAGGTTTTGGAAGAGGTGGAGGATGAGGAGTCACAAATTCCATCACCTTCTGGACAGTCAGCGCAACGTGGTTCCTCACAAAGGGCTGGGCAGGGCTCACTTTGTGAGGAGGATGAGGAGGAGTCAATGGAGGAGGAAGACATCGCTCCAGAGGGAGGTACACAACGCTCTAGTCAGTATGTAGAGCGAGGGTGGGGTGATGCAGAGCAGGCAGAGATGACGCCTCTTGCAGGGGACAGCGTTTCTTGGCCAGTTGGGAGTCTGCAGCACATGGTTGATTTCATGCTGCAGTGCCTGAGAAACGACCGCCGCATCGCCCACATTCTCACCACGTCTGATTATTGGGTGTACACCCTCCTAGACCCTCGCTACCGGGACAACTTACAAAGCCTCATCACACCGTTGAACCGGGAGCGTAAAATGCGGGAGTACCAAGACACACTGGTGCAATCCATAATGTTCTCCATTCCAGCCGAGAGCACTGCTACTGCTTTACAAAGCAGCTCTGTGCGTCGAGGCAGTGGAGACAGCTCTGCAACAAGAGGGAGCACAAGCAGCGCATCTGCACAGGGCAAGACCAGTATGTTCCAAATGTGGCGAAGTTTTGTGGCAGCGCCACCAATGTCTACACCATCCGAGACGGCTCCAGTCAGCAGGAGGCAACGTTTCCGTAAGATGGTGACAGACTACATGTCTTTCCCTCTCAGTGTACTCCCAGATGGCTCTTCCCCATTCAAGTTTTGGGTCTCTAAGCTGGATACATGGCCAGAGCTTAGCCAGTATGCATTGGAGGTGCTGGCTTGCCCTGCTGCCAGTGTATTATCGGAGCGCGTCTTTAGTGCCGCAGGTGGTGTACTAACAGACCGTCGCATGCGACTATCCTCCGATAATGTAGACCGGCTTACTTTTCTGAAAATGAACAAGGCATGGATCTCGCCAGAATTTGTCTGTCCGTTTTCAGATTAAATAACTGGTTCGCAACGTTATCCATGTCTCCTGTTATGTTCATCTTTCTACCACCTGAACTCTACTCCCTGTGCTACAACACTGCCAGTTGCTGCTCAGAAGTGTCGTGTCCACAGACCAATACACAAGCTATAGTGTTAGTGGGGTTCAGTAACGCCAGCTGTTCCCCTGCTGTGTGTCCGGCAACAAGTCTCCTGTTCCCTACACATGCACAGAAAAACCCATGTCGAACATGCTCCAAATAGGGAAGAGCCGTCACCCTGATTGTTATGCTTAAAACAGGAAATTGTGAAGTTTTCCAGGCCTAGAATGATAAATTTTTATGACAAATATGGACAAATAATAATTTGTCATCACAGCGCATATCTGCACATGTCTATTAGAAATGGTAACAAAAACTAAAACATAGTGTTCACTTTTTGAAATTAATGCATAAAAGTACATTTCATACTTATCAATTAATGCTTTTTAAGGAACTTTATCTGTACCTGTAAGATAATGCAGTCAATGGATGTACGAATCATAAAATCCTCATCATCATCATCACGAGTTTTATTTATGACAGACATTATAAAATACACATACTGATGCCAACTGTAACTTCACACACCATATATGAAATGTCCAGCATCTAAACCTGGTAATAATGTGCAATAATAAATTATTACATCTAGAAAGTGCATCATGCATACTGACAATAGGTAGTACTAGTTATACCTGCAAGTGCTGTTGAAACAACCACAACAGATATAAATTAATAATGGTATATAGGTATCACAGTGCATAGTTACTCATGGACAATGTCGATGTAATACTGCACCTCAATAAAGTCTGTGTCAACCATTATGCTTGTTAGTCTTGTAGATTGTTAAAGAGGGAACGGTCTTTTTTTGTTGGTCATAGGTGGAGTATTAGACAGTAAATGATTACTGCTGTCGTATTTTTGGCGTCCCTAGGGCGCAATAACGCTGCGTAACGTCACATTTTATAGAGTCATATAATTGACACACGCTACCCTACCCTACGCGTGACAGTAGGAAGGTAGTGTTGACGGATAAAGCCTTGCGCAACCAGACATGCTTTTACCCTCTTTAACACTGTCCAAGCAAAAAATGCATGATTGCAGCCGCAGACTTTATTGACGTACAGTATAACATCGCCATTACCCATCAGAGGCTGTCCACTGTCTGATACAGACATAGAATATACCTTTGCTATCCGTAGCCTTTCTTTCACCTACACTTGCAGGCACACACTTAAATTGTGACAATGCATTATGTTTTTTTAAATGGTTATTTTTTATCGTACATTATTGTGTCATCACATTGATGAGTCCATGCTGGACATGTCATACATGCTGTACAAAGTAACGATTTTATTAACTTAAATAATTGAAATGTCTTTGACTGTCACATCTAAATTGCAATGATGATGATGATGAGTGACGATTACAAAATCCATTGTCTTCACTATGTTATGGTTTAACATAGCGTTCCTTAAGCATTATTCATAAATACAAAAATGGACTTTTATTGTTAAATTTACAACACTATATTTTGAAACCAATTTTTTGGGTGGTGTCTGTGTTGTTCCATTTCTTGTTGGCATGTGCATATATGCGTTTATATTTGCAGTGTCTTTATTTTTATTCTTGAAGTTAGGAAACATGTGTATCTTCGTACCGTGTTAGCCAGTAGATAGAAAAATATTTAGACTTGAGAGTCCGCAGTGGTTGATACCTTTGAATGGATAACTGAAAAGATGGTAACAAATTGCAAGCTTTCGAGGCTACTCACGTCTCTTCATCAGGCAAAGACTAAAACAAAAAATGAAGCATCACATATTTCTATACACAACAGGACACAGGAATAGTGCAATAGGTAAGACAAATAAGTGACGTGTAGCAGAACTGTCATTATCACAGAGGGATGAACATAAATATTGGAACAGTTCCTAGATAAGGATAGAAAGTTTTATTGCCCTCTGATTGGGGTCTGGTTTTGTGTTTTCATGCCCCTGGAAGGGCAGAGACGCAGATTCCTTAATTGATATAGAATGACATAAATCCGTGTGATCTATTCATTCCATCACTAACAGTGTCAAAGGTCATGATGAGCTTATATTCTGAAACCTTTGTATCTTTCTCATATTTTAAGTTATATTTTAATACCAGTAATTCCATATCCATCATGCTATGACCGGGCATACAAAAGTGTTTTGCCACAGGTAAATCCATGATTTTTTGACTTATCGTGTGGCGCTGATAATTCATCCTTGTTCTCATTTTTTGGCCGGTCTCCCCTCACTTGTCCCTCCCTCACTTGTCTTACCTATTCCTGTGTCCTGTTGTGTGTAGAAATATGTGATTCTTCATTTTTTTTTTTAGTCTTAGCCTGATGAAGAGACCTGAGTAGTCTTGAAAGCTTTGAATTTGTTACCATATTTTCAGTTAGCCATTAAACGGTATCAACCACAGAGGACTCTCAAGTATAAATATTTTTCTATTCTTGGAATTGAAATTCATCATTTTATTGTCCTAGTAAAACTTCATTTATTCTTGTTTGAAGTACATACATTTGCAATGGCCACGTAACAAGGCAATAACTCAATATTTTGTGCCTACACCCTCCTTGACCCTGGGCTTCAACAGCGCCAGTTGCTGCTCAGAAGTGTTAGATGCACAGATGAAAACAATCGCTGATGTGTTTGTGGGGTTCAGTAACGCCTGCTGTTCCCCTGCTGTGTGTCTGGCAAAAATTACTGCTGCTAACTACAACTTCAACTTCAAACGTCTCATACTAGGCCTCTGCCTACACCCTCCTTGACCCTGGGCTTCAACAGCGCCAGTTGCTGCTCAGAAGTGTTAGATGCACAGATGAAAACAATTGCTGATGTGTTTGTGGGGTTCAGTAACGCCTGCTGTTCCCCTGCTGTGTGTCTGGCAAAAATTACTGCTGCTAACTACAATTTCAACTTAAAACGTCTCATACTAGGCCTCTGCTACACCCTCCTTGACCCTGGGCTTCAACAGCGCCAGTTGCTGCTCAGAAGTGTTAGATGCACAGATGAAAACAATCGCTGATGTGTTTGTGGGGTTCAGTAACGCCTGCTGTTCCCCTGCTGTGTGTCTGGCAAAAATTACTGCTGCTAACTACAACTTCAACTTCAAACGTCTCATACTAGGCCTCTGCCTACACCCTCCTTGACCCTGGGCTTCAACAGCGCCAGTTGCTGCTCAGAAGTGTTAGATGCACAGATGAAAACAATCGCTGATGTGTTTGTGGGGTTCTGTAACGCCTGCTGTTCCCCTGCTGTGTGTCCGGCAAAAATTACTGCTAGCTACGTAATCATGGTGAAAAAAACATGACATCTCAAAGTGTCTAGTGCTACACATAGATATGAGGCTACACCCTGATTTCTAAGCTGTAAACATTTGAAACGTCAACTTTCAAACCATAAAATGATTAGTCTTTGTCACAAATCTGTAACAAAATAATTGTGACATATTATTACAGATATGCACATGTCGAAAACAAATGCAAACACAAAAGCCTACTTATGCTATAGGATACTGATGGTCAACCTTGTCACTCCATAACTTAGACAAATCCAACTCACATCATGATGACTCAAATGCTGCAATGTTGGAAGTGCATAATGTGGGTTGAACTTTGACAACTGCTGCAGTGCGAAGGTTATACTTCAGTGTTCTTGCCTTTTAAATAAAAGCATACAAGTAAATATAATAATCCAATGTTGATTAAGGGACGTGATGTACACCTGTAATATTGTGCAAACAATGCATGTAGGAATAGTCCTCTTCAACATTACTTATATTTGTGTCATTTTAAAAAATACATATTTGATTAGAAAGTTAACAGCCCATATCATAAAGGTCCTTCATGTAAACATGATAATCGCTAACAAAAATCATGCATTACCTTGGTAAAGTCAATAGTGCATAGTCACAATAGCAAAATATATACCTGTAAGTGGTGCTGAAAGAACGACAACTGATAGAATACGTGAATGATATATATTTATCAGACTGAATAGCGACATCTGTACAATGTCGATATAATACTGTACCTTAACAAAACAGCTGTGTCACACCTCACACTCGTTTTTCTTGTAGCTTGTTATGTAATAGGGGACATGCGTGTATGTTTCATCATAGGTGCATGTTTACTGAGTAAAGCAGTCATGACAACGCCTTTGTGTTGTCGGTACGCTTGCGATGATGAACGATGCGCACCGTGAATGTTAGTCTGCGTCATAAGACGTACAGACGCTCCAATACCCAACGTGTCACAGCAGGAAGCCAGTCTGTGCATCCAAACAAAGGCGCAACCATACATGCACGTAACCTTTTATGAAGCTAGATAAAAAAAAGAATGTAGTAGTAACGCACACTTTATTGAGGTACAGTATTACATCGCCATTCACCATCTGTGGCTATGCAGTCTCATCTATATATACCTTATCTATCCGTTGTCATGCTTGCAAGTCCACAGTCAGGCATAAATATCTGTTTTCACTCTGCACTATGCACTTTTTAAATTTTTGTTTTGTTAATATAAATGATTGGCACATATTATCAGTATTACATGATGGAAATGTTAGATATTTTTTAAAAAATTTTAGTGATATTATTCACCAAATGTAAAGTTTTATGAATGTCAAAGAAAACTTGTAATGCTGATTATGTTTTTAAGTCAGCCATTCATTGTCTACACAATAAAAATGGTGTACATACTGTTACTTACCCATCATTAATGGATTCTGATGTGTACTTGTATGCTTTTATTTTAAACCGTATAGCAGATTATGTAACCTATTTTAATTGTGGTTTGCATTGCTTTTCAACATGTTAATGTATGCGTTTATGTTTGTAAATTATTAATTTACATATATTTTTTTAAGTTAAATCATCATCTTATGGTACTAAAGTTTATATTTCTCTTGTTTGGAGTATAGACATTTTTAATTGACACGTAACAAGGAAAATACTTGATATAGTATTTAAACATCCTCCTTGACCCTGGGCTACAACACCGCCAGTTGTTGCTCGGAAGTGCTGTTAGCACAGTCTACACTTGCTCCTGTGTTACTGGGGTTCAGTAATGTCAGCTGTTTCCCTGCTGTGTGTACGGCAAAAAGTCCTGCTGCCTCCACCATGTTCTCTTCTCATCCCTGGGCTACAACACCGCCAGTTGTTGCTTGGAAGTGCTGTTAGCACAGTCTACACTTGCTCCTGTGTTACTGGGGTTCAGTAATGTCAGCTGTTCCATTGCTGTGTGAACGACAAAAAGTCCTGCTGCCTCCACCCTGTTTCTTCTCATCCCTGGGCTACAACACCGCCAGTTGTTGCTCGGAAGTGCTGTTAGCACAGTGAACACTTGCTCCTGTGTTACTGGGGTTCAGTAATGTCAGCTGTTCCCCTGCTGTGTGTACGGCAAAAAGTCCTGCTGCCTCCACCCTGTTCTCTTCTCATCCCTGGGCTACAACACCGCCAGTTGTTGCTCGGAAGTGCTGTTAGCACAGTCTACACTTGCTCCTGTGTTACTGGGGTTCAGTAATGTCAGCTGTTCCCCTGCTGTGTGTACGGCAAAAAGTCCTGCTGCCTCCACCATGTTCTCTTCTCATCCCTGGGCTACAACACCACCAGTTGTTGCTCGGAAGTGCTGTTAGCACAGTGAACACTTGCTCCTGTGTTACTGGGGTTCAGTAATGTCAGCTATTCCCCTGCTGTGTGAACGGCAAAAAGTCCTGCTGCCTCCACCCTGTTCTCTTCTCATCCCTGGGCTACAACACCGCCAGTTGTTGCTCGGAAGTGCTGTTAGCATAGTGAACACTTGCTCCTGTGTTACTGGGGTTCAGTAATGTCAGCTGTTCCCCTGCTGTGTGTACGGCAAAAAGTCCTGCTGCCTCCACCATGTTCTCTTCTCATCCCTGGGCTACAACACCGCCAGTTGTTGCTCGGAAGTGCTGTTAGTGTGTAGCCCTGGTGTAAGGCACACGCAGTACCCTGGAGAATGTGTGGAGAGATAGCAGTTCAATGCTCTATACCCATTCACTCAACATACACTAGACACACCCTTAGGGTAGTGTAGTGACTCGTAGGGAGTGGTCAGTGTGCATTCGTTGAGTGATTAGAGTAGTCAGTTTCCTGTCTTCGGACAGAGCAGACGTGTGGAGTCTAGCTGGGACTTGGAGGGAGGAAGCAGTCCAGCCTGGTTCTATCAGCAGTTCAGCAAGTGGAGGCCAGTAAGGGCGAGATATAGATCACCTCAGCCTGGTCAGAGCTGTACCTCACTTGAAGACATTGATAAAGAAAGAAGAGTTTAGTACAGAAATACTTCAGTCTCCTGTCTCAAGGACAGTGAAGGTTCAGAGACGTGCTCCTGCCTAGAAGATTACTGAGAGTCTGGTAACTAACTCTAAAGGAAGAGAAGAAGGGAGTGATTATATGACTTTTTGCAAGTGTGAGTGTTTATGCTACAAGCGCGGACAAGGCGAAAGGCACAGTGGATGGAATATTTAAAAAGTGCTTTTGGATTGAAGAAGTCCTGCACATTGTTACCGGTCACTGGGGACCGAAGGATCACTAAAGTTTCACGCTTAGTGGTAAGAAAACCAGAGACTTACCGGACCTTAGGTCGCGGCAAGCAGCCCTGAATAGTCGGTACGTAACTGGGGTCAGGGGGAGTGAAGACTTTGAGCCTGATCAGCAAGATAGGAATTCAGCTCTCTCACAGGAAGGCTCCGACCACAAAACTGACTGGGCAGTACAGCTTTGGAATAGCTGGAGTTATAGAGGGAACTACGCTTCATGCTGGTTGTACTCATTGTTGTGAAAGTAAAGGAGGCCCCTAACTTGTCCAGCTGCTATCTTGAAATACATTCTCCATGGATCAGCCTCCCTGGGACCTGCCTTACCATCTTACAAGTAAAAGGTATGGAAAGACGCTGACCGTGTGAGACTGAGTTATTTATTTGCATGCCTGCACAACCCTGCTTTAACTACCGACCTGAGGGAAGAGTCCCACCTGTAGGGGACCCGACATCTAGCTGCCTCACCATCCCCTCAGAGATCTACAGCAGCGCTGGTACAAATTACCAGAAGACTACAGGTGGCGTCACGAACTGTATATAAATCTATCCCCTGTAAATATTCCCCCCCAACATACGCCAGACCGCCAGGGCCACAGACCGAGCCACCGCTACCTGTGACAAACCCCATAGACTTCCATGGGCTCGGCTCTGAGTACCCCATTGCCCTGGTAATCCACAATTGTGGTGGCGGGTCGATACAACTTGGCGTCACGAACAGGATACGAAAATCGCAAAATTGCGAGCCCTGTGTGCCTATGGAATTGTTTTTGTGAAAAAGGACTGTTTGCACTTTTGGCGCCAAAAATCGCCATCTTTGTCGCCATATTCGCGCCCTCAGGCGCTGGAGAAGAAGGTGGGCGTACCTTCGTGGGCGTGCACCCCCATGTGGCGCGAAGAAAATGCCTGCCCTCTCAAAGTGCTATTACAACATGCGATCCTGCCCTACAGCAAAGGAGGTCCGCCTCCTCTTCACCTTCCCTACGAGGAGGAGGAGACGCAAACCCCGCCTCCACGGAAGAGACCGGACGTCTCTGAAAGAAGAAAGAACGCTCTGGAACATCATGGAAGCAGGACGTGTGCAGCCGAGCAGGGAAGCGGAGGGAGGCAGGCCCCGCTCCCCAGCCAAGCTGCCACCAGCACCGGAACCATCCGTGGTCCTGCACCTGCAGCAAGCGTTGCTAGAAATTCAGGAGGAAAATGCACGCCTGAAAAAGATGGTCCAGCACCAACCTGGATTTGAAGAGATCGAGAGACGCCGGCGTACCCAGGAGCAGCGGAGGCTGTGGGACGTGGTGTTCTCTCCCCTCAACGACCCCCCCACGATTCGAGTTACCGAAAATTCTGCTGCCCAAGGCAAAGGAGCAACCGGAGGCTGCCCCCGAAAGTACCAATCCTGATCCCACCGGTGAAGCGGTGGAGGTGAAGGAGGTTGAGGAGGTACCGCCAGTTCCGGAACGCCCGCCCGGCCAGGAGGCCGCAGCAGATGATCGGTCCCCGGCAGGGACACCGGAGGGGTCCTGTCCGTCGTTACCAGACGTCGACTGGGACGAGATGGCGCGCCTGGACGACGTCGCCTACACCGCCCAGTGGGAATATGAGTGGCAGCGTCGTGAGGAGAAGCAGAAACGCCAGCAGGAGGAAGAGCGGGAAGCTCAGCGGAACCGTCAGCGGCAGCATGCAGAGCTGATCGCGGACAAGGATAGTGTCCGGAGAGAGAAAGGTACCCTGAGGGAACCGCGGCGGCAGGGGTGTGTGACTGAGTTCCAGCTCCGGAAGGGCTGGGGCTTCATCCGTGAACCGGGCCTCTACCCAGGGGTCTTCGTCAGCCGACGCGACGTGGAATCCCACCTACCGCAAGGCCATCCCGGGAGGGACCTAATAAATGGAGACATTGTCACGTATACACGGCACTGGGGTATGAAGGGATGGTATGCCCTTAACGTCACAGTCGTCCGTGACCCCGTCCCCGACGCAGGTAACGTCACCACTACCACAGCGTCCCTGTCTCCAGCACAAGCAGTATCCGGCCGTGCCCCAGCATCGCCCCCTGCAGGTACTTCGCAAGTGGAAGCGACACCTGTATACCGTTATCCTTCCACATCGCAACTAGCGACCCAATTTCCATCGCAATCCATGACACGATCAATATCGTTAACTGTGACTCAGATTGAAACGCAATCGGTGTCTCGCAAGGAGAATGTACCCATTGCGCCCCTAGAGGTTCGCACGAGAACTGTGGCAACTCAAACCCCAATAGCAGGTCACGACTTGTTAGTCCTGGGATCTAGGGACCATTGCATTGTTCCAGCCCCCGGGGTGGAAAATGTAGTCGAAATAAATAAATAGTAAAAGAAAAACCGGTAAGATCCAGACAGGGGTCTACCATATGTACTGTTGTAAAAAGTTTAAGAATGTTTTGCCAATCTTGCACTTTATTGCCAGAGATAATTTCTATGTTTTTCTATATTTAGTAGAATGCCCGGCTGGGTAAACAGAGAAAAAGTTTTGCACTTTATTATTATTATAATGTGATATAATATGTGTCGTTTTGCTAATAATGGACTCAGAGGCTGAGGACTGAGCCAGCCCAAAAACTGTATCCTGTATATAGTTGCGCTTCGGTGCCTAATATTGGTTTTACATAAAACCATCACAACTACCTCTGAACAGAAAACCCGTGTGGTGTGGCACTGAGTGAGGTCTGCATTCGGATGTCCTGCAGCCCACCCAGGACCCACGTTGAAGGTTTGGTGCGGGTCCTTCACAAGAATACTGTATATTTATTGATAATACTTTTTGTATTTTTCTATATTCAATGTTTTTGTTTGCAACGTTCAAGACATCCTTACCTCCCGGATGGGACGAATTAATGTTTAATGTTGATGTTTTCATGCATAAACAAAATTGTCTCTTTGTATTTTGCAGCCCGGGAGTGCTGTCTTTTACCATGGGGGAATGTGTAGCCCTGGTGTAAGGCACACGCAGTACCCTGGAGAATGTGTGGAGAGATAGCAGTTCAATGCTCTATACCCATTCACTCAACATACACTAGACACACCCTTAGGGTAGTGTAGTGACTCATAGGGAGTGGTCAGTGTGCATTCGTTGAGTGATTAGAGTAGTCAGTTTCCTGTCTTCGGACAGAGCAGACGTGTGGAGTCTAGCTGGGACTTGGAGGGAGGAAGCAGTCCAGCCTGGTTCTATCAGCAGTTCAGCAAGTGGAGGCCAGTAAGGGCGAGATATAGATCACCTCAGCCTGGTCAGAGCTGTACCTCACTTGAAGACATTGATAAAGAAAGAAGAGTTTAGTACAGAAATACTTCAGTCTCCTGTCTCAAGGACAGTGAAGGTTCAGAGACGTGCTCCTGCCTAGAAGATTACTGAGAGTCTGGTAACTAACTCTAAAGGAAGAGAAGAAGGGAGTGATTATATGACTTTTTGCAAGTGTGAGTGTTTATGCTACAAGCGCGGACAAGGCGAAAGGCACAGTGGATGGAATATTTAAAAAGTGCTTTTGGATTGAAGAAGTCCTGCACATTGTTACCGGTCACTGGGGACCGAAGGATCACTAAAGTTTCACGCTTAGTGGTAAGAAAACCAGAGACTTACCGGACCTTAGGTCGCGGCAAGCAGCCCTGAATAGTCGGTACGTAACTGGGGTCAGGGGGAGTGAAGACTTTGAGCCTGATCAGCAAGATAGGAATTCAGCTCTCTCACAGGAAGGCTCCGACCACAAAACTGACTGGGCAGTACAGCTTTGGAATAGCTGGAGTTATAGAGGGAACTACGCTTCATGCTGGTTGTACTCATTGTTGTGAAAGTAAAGGAGGCCCTAACTTGTCCAGCTGCTATCTTGAAATACATTCTCCATGGATCAGCCTCCCTGGGACCTGCCTTACCATCTTACAAGTAAAAGGTATGGAAAGACGCTGACCGTGTGAGACTGAGTTATTTATTTGCATGCCTGCACAACCCTGCTTTAACTACCGACCTGAGGGAAGAGTCCCACCTGTAGGGGACCCGACATCTAGCTGCCTCACCATCCCCTCAGAGATCTACAGCAGCGCTGGTACAAATTACCAGAAGACTACAGGTGGCGTCACGAACTGTATATAAATCTATCCCCTGTAAATATTCCCCCCCAACATACGCCAGAACCGCCAGGGCCACAGACCGAGCCACCGCTACCTGTGACAAACCCCATAGACTTCCATGGGCTCGGCTCTGAGTACCCCATTGCCCTGGTAATCCACAATTGTGGTGGCGGGTCGATACATTAGCACAGTGAACACTTGCTACTGTGTTACTGGGGTTCAGTAATGTCAGCTGTTCCCCTGCTGTGTGTACGGCAAAAAGTCCTGCTGCCTCCACCATGTTCTCTTCTCATCCCTGGGCTACAACACCGCCAGTTGTTGCTCGGAAGTGCTGTTAGCACAGTGAACACTTGCTCCTGTGTTACTGGGGTTCAGTAATGTCAGCTGTTCCCCTGCTGTGTGTACGGCAAAAAGTCCTGCTGCCTCCACCATGTTCTCTTCTCATCCTGGGCTACAACACCGCCAGTTGTTGCTCGGAAGTGCTGTTAGCACAGTGAACACTTGCTCCTGTGTTACTGGGGTTCAGTAATGTCAGCTGTTCCCCTGCTGTGTGAACGGCAAAAAGTCCTGCTGCCTCCACCCTGTTCTCTTCTCATCCCTGGGCTACAACACTGCCAGTTATTGCTCGGAAGTGCTGTTAGCACAGTCTACACTTGCTCCTGTGTTACTGGGGTTCAGTAATGTCAGCTGTTCCCCTGCTGTGTGTACGGCAAAAAGTCCTGCTGCCTCCACCATGTTCTCTTCTCATCCCTGGGCTACAACACCGCCAGTTGTTGCTCGGAAGTGCTGTTAGCACAGTGAACACTTGCTCCTGTGTTACTGGGGTTCAGTAATGTCAGCTGTTCCCCTGCTGTGTGTACGGCAAAAAGTCCTGCTGCCTCCACCATGTTCTCTTCTCATCCCTGGGCTACAACACCGCCAGTTGTTGCTCAGAAGTGCTGTTAGCACAGTGAACACTTGCTCCTGTGTTACTGGGGTTCAGTAATGTCAGCTGTTCCCTGCTGTGTGAACGGCAAAAAGTCCTGCTGCTTCACCCTGTTCTCTTCTCATCCCTAGGCTACAACACCGCCAGTTGTTGCTCGGAAGTGCTGTTAGCACAGTCTACACTTGCTCCTGTGTTACTGGGGTTCAGTAATGTCAGCTGTTCCCCTGCTGTGTGAACGGCAAAAAGTCCTGCTGCCTCCACCATGTTCTCTTCTCATCCCTGGGCTACAACACCGCCAGTTGTTGCTCGGAAGTGCTGTTAGCACAGTCTACACTTGCTCCTGTGTTACTGGGGTTCAGTAATGTCAGCTGTTCCCCTGCTGTGTGAACGGCAAAAAGTCCTGCTGCCTCCACCCTGTTCTCTTCTCATCCCTGGACTACAACACCGCCAGTTGTTGCTCGGAAGTGCTGTTAGCACAGTCTACACTTGCTCCTGTGTTACTGGGGTTCAGTAATGTCAGCTGTTCCCCTGCTGTGTGAACGGCAAAAAGTCCTGCTGCCTCCACCCTGTTCTCTTCTCATCCCTGGGCTACAACACCGCCAGTTGTTGCTCGGAAGTGCTGTTAGCACAGTCTACACTTGCTCCTGTGTTACTGGGGTTCAGTAACGTCAGCTGTTCCCCTGCTGTGTGAACGGCAAAAAGTCCTGCTGCCTCCACCATGTTCCTTCTCATCCCTGGGCTACAACACCGCCAGTTGTTGCTCGGAAGTGCTGTTAGCACAGTCTACACTTGCTCCTGTGTTACTGGGGTTCAGTAATGTCAGCTGTTCCCCTGCTGTGTGTACGGCAAAAAGTCCTGCTGCCTCCACCATGTTCTCTTCTCATCCCTGGGCTACAACACCGCCAGTTGTTGCTCGGAAGTGCTGTTAGCACAGTGAACACTTGCTCCTGTGTTACTGGGGTTCAGTAATGTCAGCTGTTCCCCTGCTGTGTGAACGGCAAAAAGTCCTGCTGCCTCCACCATGTTCTCTTCTCATCCCTGGGCTACAACACCGCCAGTTGTTGCTCGGAAGTGCTGTTAGCACAGTCTACACTTGCTCCTGTGTTACTGGGGTTCAGTAATGTCAGCTGGTCCCCTGCTGTGTGTACGGCAAAAAGTCCTGCTGCCTCCACCATGTTCTCTTCTCATCCCTGGGCTACAACACCGCCAGTTGTTGCTCGGAAGTGCTGTTAGCACAGTGAACACTTGCTCCTGTGTTACTGGGGTTCAGTAATGTCAGCTGTTCCCCTGCTGTGTGAACGGCAAAAAGTCCTGCTGCCTCCACCATGTTCTCTTCTCATCCCTGGGCTACAACACCGCCAGTTGTTGCTCGGAAGTGCTGTTAGCACAGTCTACACTTGCTCCTGTGTTACTGGGGTTCAGTAATGTCAGCTGTTCCCCTGCTGTGTGTACGGCAAAAAGTCCTGCTGCCTCCACCATGTTCTCTTCTCATCCCTGGGCTACAACACCGCCAGTTGTTGCTCGGAAGTGCTGTTAGCACAGTCTACACTTGCTCCTGTGTTACTGGGGTTCAGTAATGTCAGCTGTTCCCCTGCTGTGTGAACGGCAAAAAGTCCTGCTGCCTCCACCATGTTCTCTTCTCATCCCTGGGCTACAACACCGCCAGTTGTTGCTCGGAAGTGCTGTTAGCACAGTCTACACTTGCTCCTGTGTTACTGGGGTTCAGTAATGTCAGCTGTTCCCCTGCTGTGTGTACGGCAAAAAGTCCTGCTGCCTCCACCATGTTCTCTTCTCATCCCTGGGCTACAACACCGCCAGTTGTTGCTCGGAAGTGCTGTTAGCACAGTGAACACTTGCTCCTGTGTTACTGGGGTTCAGTAATGTCAGCTGTTCCCCTGCTGTGTGAACGGCAAAAAGTCCTGCTGCCTCCACCATGTTCTCTTCTCACCCCTGGGCTACAACACCGCCAGTTGTTGCTCGGAAGTGCTGTTAGCACAGTCTACACTTGCTCCTGTGTTACTGGGGTTCAGTAATTGTCAGCTGGTCCCCTGCTGTGTGTACGGCAAAAAGTCTGCTGCCCTCCACCATGTTCTCTTCTCATCCCTGGGGCTACAACACCGCCAGTTGTTGCTCGGAAGTGCTGTTAGCACAGTGAACACTTGCTCTGTGTTACTGGGTTCAGTAATGTCAGCTGTTCCCCTGCTGTGTGAACGGCAAAAAGTCCTGCTGCCTCCCCCCATGTTCTCTTCTCATCCCTGGGCTACAACACCGCCAGTTGTTGCTCGGAAGTGTGTTAGCACAGTCTACACTTGCTCCTGTGTTACTGGGGTTCAGAAAAGTCAGCTGTTCCCCTGCGGGTGTGTACGGCAAAAAGTCCTGCTGCCTCCACCCTGTTCTCTTCTCATCCCTGGGCTACAACACCGCCAGTTGTTGCTCGGAAGTGCTGTTAGCACAGTAACACTTGCTCCTGTGTTACTGGGGTTCAGTAATGTCAGCTGTTCCCCTGCTGTGTGTACGGCAAAAAGTCCTGCTGCCTCCACCCTGTTCTCTTCTCATCCCTGGGCTACAACACCGCCAGTTGTTGCTCGGAAGTGCTGTTAGCACAGTGAACACTTGCTCCTGTGTTACTGGGGTTCAGTAATGTCAGCTGTTCCCCTGCTGTGTGTACGGCAAAAAGTCCTGCTGCCTCCACCCTGTTCTCTTCTCATCCCTGGGCTACAACACCGCCAGTTGTTGCTCGGAAGTGCTGTTAGCACAGTCTACACTTGCTCCTGTGTTACTGGGGTTCAGTAATGTCAGCTGTTCCCCTGCTGTGTGAACGGCAAAAAAGTCCTGCTGCCTCCACCATGTTCTCTTCTCATCCCTGGGCTACAACACCGCCAGTTGTTGCTCGGAAGTGCTGTTAGCACAGTAACACTTGCTCCTGTGTTACTGGGGTTCAGTAATGTCAGCTGTTCCCCTGCTGTGTGAACGGCAAAAAGTCCTGCTGCCTCCACCATGTTCTCTTCTCATCCCTGGGCTACAACACCGCCAGTTGTTGCTCGGAAGTGCTGTTAGCACAGTGAACACTTGCTCCTGTGTTACTGGGGTTCAGTAATGTCAGCTGTTCCCCTGCTGTGTGAACGGCAAAAAGTCCTGCTGCCTCCACCATGTTCTCTTCTCATCCCTGGGCTATCAACACCGCCAGTTGTTGCTCGGAAGTGCTGTTAGCACGTGATACACTTGCTCCAGTGTTACTGGGTTCAGTAATGTCAGCTGTTCCCTGCGTGTGAGCAAAAGTCCTGCTGCCTCCACATAGTTTCTTCTCGTCCTGGGCTAACACCCTCGAGTGCTGTACACATCACTTCCCTTACTGGGGTCATAATGCAGTGTCCCCGCTGGTGAGGCAAAGTCCGCTGCCCCACTTCTCTTCTCTCCTGCTACACACGCCAGTTGTTGCCGGAGTGCGTTAGACAGTCTACTTGCTCCTGTGTATGGTTCAGTAGGCTGTCCCCTGCGTGTACGGCAAAGTCTGCTGCCTCACTGTCCTCTCTCCCTGGCACAACACCGCCAGTTGTTGCCGAAGTGCTGTTGACATACACTTGCCGTGTTATGGTCAGTAGCACTGTCCGCTGTGTACGCAAAGTCCTGCTCCTCCACCTGTTCTCTCCATCGGGCTACAACACCGCCGTTGTTGCTCGAAGTGCTGTTACACAGTGACACTGCCTGTGTACGGTCAGTAAGTCAGCTTCCCTGCGTGGACGCAAAAACTGCGCCTCCACCATGTTCTCTTCTCCTGGCTCAACACGCAGTTGTTGCTCGGAAGTGCTGTAGCACTCTACACTTGCTCCTGTGTTACTGGGGTTCAGTAATGCATGTCCCTGCTGTGTGCGGCAAAAGTCTGCTGCCTCCACAGTCTTCTCACCTGTACACACGCCATGTCCGGATGCTGTTAGCACAGTGAACTTGTCCTGTGTTATGGGTTCAGTATGTCAGCTGTTCCCTGCTTGTAACGCAAAGTCCTCTGCCTCACTGTTCTTCTCATCCTGGCTACAACACCGCGTTTTGCTCGGAATGCGTAGACAGTCTAACTGTCCTGTGTTACTGGTCGAATGTCAGTGTTCCTGGTGGTACGCAAAATCTGCTGCTCACCTTTTCTCTCTGGCTACACCCGCCAGTGTTGCTCGAGGTGTTAGAGTCACTTGCTCTGTGTTACGGGTCAGTAATGTCGCTGTTCCTCTGTGTACGCAAAGTCCTGCTGCTCCCCTGTTCCTTTCATCCCTGTACACCCGCGTGTTCTGAAGTGCTTTCACAGTACTGCCTTGTTACTGGGGTTCGTATGTCGTGTTCCTGCTGTGTGACGGCAAAGTCGCTTCCTTTCTCTTCTCACTGGGCAACACGCCAGTTGTTGCCGGAAGTCGTTAGAGCTAATGCCTGTGTTATGGGGTTCAGTAGTCAGGTCCGCGTGTGACCAAAAGCGTGCCTCACTTTCTCTTCTTCCCGGCTACAACACGTTTTGCTCAAGTGTGTTAGCCATAACATGCTTTGGTGTCGGGTTGCCGACTCTATGGTGCTTGGAGTTTAGGTGCTTCCATGTGTGCTGCGGGATATGCAAATAAAGGCTGTTTCCGTTGTGACAATAGGACAATCACCCACTGTAGTCTGTGGGATTCGAAACTGCGGCCGCTCGGGCCTGTCATCTTAATTTCCTTGGGTCCTTCTGCTACCCTGGGGTTCCGTACGTCAGCTGGTTCTCCGCAGTGCCTTGGCCTAGGGCCTCATCTGGTATCCGGTTCAGCAATGTCTGCTGGTCCTTGGTAGTGTTAGAGCAAGGTACCCCTGCTTGTAACCGTGTCCCCGTCGTCGCTGGTCCTCGGTTGTGCCTGCGCTTTTTCCTTCTGCTGCCCTCCGGGTTCCACACAGTCAGTCGGTCCTCGTTACTTGGATTGGCCTTGTACCTTCTGCTACCATCCGGTTCCAGTACCGTCGCTGGTTCTCCGCATGCCTTTTGGCCTAGGTGCCTCCATCTCGGTATCCGAGTTCCAGCAATGTGGCTGGGCCTTGGTAGTGCTTTAGGCCAGGTCCTCCTGCTTAGTAACCGGTTCCCAGTAGTCAGCTGGTCCTCGGTTGTCCATTGCTCTTGTCCTTGCTGCCCCTCGGGTTCCGCACAGTCAGCTGGTCCTCGTTACTTGGATGGGCTCTGACCTTCTGCTACCCATC
>JARQOD010000005.1:206423832-206481831 GCA_033576555.1 Oophaga sylvatica | reverse complement strand
GTTCCAGCATGGCCAGATCGCGCATTGCAGCTCTGCAAGTCAGATTTCGCCTTCCTGAACATCGCATCATATGTGACGTACCCACCAGGTGGAATTCCACGTTACATATGTTGGAGCGGTTGTGTGAGCAGCAGCCAGCAGTAATGGAGTATCAGCTGCAACAGGCGCAATCAACTCGCAATTTGCGCCGTTCACACTTCACCACTACTGAGTGGGCCTCTATGAAGGACATCTGCGACGTTTTGCGTGCGTTTGATGTCTCAAACGCAGATGGCGAGTGCAGATGATGCACTAGTCAGCATGACTGTCCCCCTTATCTGCCTGCTTCAGAAATCACTGAAAGCACTAAAGGAAGAGGTTTTGGAAGAGGTGGAGGATGAGGAGTCACAAATTCAATTACCTTCAGGACAGTCAGCGCAACGTGGTTCCTCACAAAGGGCTGGGCAGGGCTCACTTTGTGAGGAGGATGAGGAGGAGGAGGAGTCAATGGAGGAGGAAGAAATCCCTACAGAGGGAGGTACACAACGCTCTAGTCAGTATGTAGAGCGAGGGTGGGGTGATGCAGAGGAAGCAGAGATGACGCCTCTTCCAGAGGACAGCCTTTGTTGGCCAGTTGGGAGTCTGCAGCACATGGTTGATTTCATGCTTCAGTGCCTGAGAAACGACCGCCGCATCGCCCACATTCTCACTACGTCAGATTATTGGGTGTACACCCTCCTAGACCCTCGCTACCGGGACAACTTACAAACCCTCATCACACCGGTGAACCGGGACTGTAAAATGCAGGAGTACCAAGACACACTGGTGCAATCCATACTGTTGTACATTCCAGCCGAGAGAGCTGCTGCTGCTACTGCTTTACAAAGCAGCTCTGTGCGTCGAAGCAGTGTAGACACCTCTACAACAAGAGGGAGCAAAATATATGCTCTAAATTCTAAGCAGAAGAAGACTAAGCAGTGTATGGGGGTGAGTCCGTTCCTCCTCGTGGTGCCCCTGGAAAATGCCTGCTGCTGCAGGCTAAACTGAACACGGACAAATACTGTTGTAATTTAAATCTTTTGTGACAACAAGAACGGAAGGATGAACAATTCATACTTTTACAGATTACAAGTACAGGAATCTCTGTCACAAATAAGAATATGATGAAGAAGATGAAGAGGAAGAAGATGAAGAATTTGAATATGAAGAAGATTAATAGTTTAATAATAACAATATGAGTAAAGTAAACAAAAACATGAATAGCAAGAAGTTTAAGAAGAAGATTAAGAAGGTGAAGATGAAGAATAATTTGATGAGAAAGATGATGCTGCTGAAGATTATGAAGGAGAAAGTGTGGCACTGGCAAAAGTTAAAAAGGTGAAGAGCATGGAAGTTGTGAAACATACATATTTGCCAAAATAGAAAAAAGGTTAACAACATTGTTAATTTGTTCGTCAATCCAAACGTATTTCCAAAAAAATATATATTAATGCTATTCCATTTGATTGGGTTAAACATGTATGCCTTTATTGTCTCCTCAACCTCCCCCAATACATTCTACATTACTCTTTGTTGTTTTCCTTCATGTACAATTAACCAACAAGGCAAGAATGGTTTTTTTTTAATGTCGATATTTGGTTCCCATAGACTTACATGGGACTTCCGGTATCGGTATCGGTATCGCCGATATTTAGTGATATCGGCGATACCATTCCGATCCGATATTTTTAGATATCGAGCAGTATCGCTCAACACTAGTGAGGACTTGAATATATTTCTAAGCTGTAAACCTTCTGGAAGTTACATTGCTGAAATAACAGCACTGTTGATTCCCTGAAATTACATCATATAAATGTGAAATTTATTTATTTATTGTAAGCGGTTTGCAAGGAGTGGGTGTTTGACATTATAAAATCTTAATTGATCAGTCACAGTGCGGGATGTCGCATGATGTCAGAAGCCAGGAGAAAAAAAATACAGAAATCACAGAATTATCTTTACATAATGGAGTCAGCAGTAATTGCTTTATGGTGTAGACTGCATCCAGGGTTGTTGGTAAAGGTGCAGAGATGGCAGTCACACGCACATAAGAAAACATCAGTAATATAAATGGCATGAGCTAGGTGAAGGGCTCTTTTACATCTGTTACATTGGATTTCAGAAGCTTTAACATAGTCCTTAAAACCTGCTCTCTACTATTTTAAGTTGTTGGCTTTTCTTCATAAGCATTCTGCCAGCACTAAAGGTGCTGGAACTTTCTTCCCCTTTGTATGATACTTTGTTCCTGAAAGTATCCAGTGTCTTGCCTGCTCCAAAATAAAACTCGTCCCTTTGTTATGCCTGTACACTGTTTACAGATAAAAGCTGAGGTCAGACATGCCAGAAACTCCCATGAGTCTCACATGTCAATAAACGGCACTGCCGCAGGAACTCGGACAGGAGCGTGTGGCTGCATGTATTTCTATGCAGCTGCATGCTCCGGTCCGAGTGCCGGCGGCAGTGCCGGGTTTTGACATGCGAGACTCGTGCAAGTTTCTCGCATGTCTGACCCCGGCCAAAAGAGCAGGAGCAGAGGGTCACAGACCCAACCTTACTTTCTGCCATTTTCTTGGTGTCTCAACTAGAGACTGATACACTTGACAACAGGGAGTGCAAATTAGACACCTAATGGCCATAAGTTTGGTATGATTTTTCAGGGGTATGATGGAATAATTTTTAATTAAAGTGATTCACAAATAGTCTAGTTATCAAATTATTTATCAAAACAGACAAGTTGTCTTAAGCATAAAGCAAATGTTTAATCAGGATGGCACCATCCACAAGTCAAAGGCAACCACCTTCACTTACAGCAGGGTAAGGATGCTTTACAGATATGATTATTATTATTATTATTATATATTTATATAGCGCCATTTATTCCATGGCGCTTTACATATGAAAAGGGGAAAAATATAGACAGATACAATAAACATGTGCTAGACAAGGGACGCATAAGTACAGAAGGAGAGAGGACCCTGCCCGCGAGGGCTCACAGTCTACAGGGATGGGTGAGAATACACTAGGAGAGGGTAGAGCTGGTTGTGCGATGGTTCAGTACACTGAGGATCATTGCAGGTTGTAGGCTTGTCGGAACAGGTGGGTCTTCAGGTTTTTCTTGAAGGTCTCCGTTGTTGGTGAAAGTCTGATGTTTTGCGGCAGAGAGTTCCAGAGTATGGGGGAAGCCCGGGAGAAGTCTTGTATGCGGTTGTGGGAAGAAGAGATGAGGGGGGAGTCGAGAAGGAGATCTTGAGAGGATCGAAGGTTGCGTGTGGGTAGGTAGCGGGAGACCATGTCACAGATGTATGGAGGAGAAAGGTTGTGGATGGCTTTGTATGTCATGGTTAAGGTTTTGAACTGGAGCCTCTGGGCAATAGGAAGCCAGTGAAGGGCCTGGCATAGTGGGGAGGCAGGGGAATAGCGGGAAGACAGGTGGATTAGTCATGCAGCAGAGTGTAGGATGGACTGGAGTGGTGCCAGAGTGCTAGAGGGGAGGCCAGACAGTAGGAGGTTGCAGCAGTCGAGGCAGGAGATGATAAGGGCGTGCACTAGTGTTTTTGTGGTTTCATGGTTGAGGAATGAGCGGATCGGGAAATATTTTGAGTTTGAGGCGGCAGGAGGTGGCGAGGGCTTGGATATGTGGTTTGAAAGAGAGGGCAGAGTCGATGATCACCCAAGGCACCGAGCATGTGGGACTGGGGAAAGCGAGCAGCCATTGACATTGATGGATAGGCCTGGTGGAGGGGTAGAATAAGGTGGGGGAAAGATGATGAATTCTGTTTTGTCCATGTTCAGTTTGAGAAAGCGAGCAGAAAAGAAGGCTGAGATAGCAGACAGACACTGTGGGATTTTGGTCAGTAGGGAGGTGAGGTCAGGTCCAGATAGGTAGATCTGCGTGTCATCGGCGTAGAGGTGATACTGCAAGCCGTGGGATTCTATGAGCTGTCCCAGGCCGAAGGTGTAGATGGAGAAGAGTATTCATTCATCTCTGCACAGTCCTGGTCACAGCGATTAGATATAGGGTGCTCCTGTCTGGCACTCGTGAAGAATGTTTGTGCAGCAGAAGTGTGCATGAACCATAAAGAAAACGTCTCATTCCATATCTAGAGGAGGCTTTTCTTGTGTACCCTAACGTCTCTTTGACACTTTTCATTCCCTACTCAACCCAAAAGTGCAGGCCCCAACCACGGATCTCCACGCTGACGATCTGGCCAATTATTTCAAAGAAAAAATTTACCACATCCAACAGGAAATTATCTCCCAATCCCCTCATACCATGCACTGTCCTCCCTCCCCCAATGCATGTAGCTCACTCTCTGATTTTGATCCAGTCACAGAAGAAGAAGTAATCAGGCTACTTGCATCTTCCCGCCCTACCACTTGTATCAGTGACCCCATTCCATCACATCTCCTCCAGTCCCTTTCCCTGCTGTCACTTCTCACCTAACAAAAATATTCAACCTCTCTCTCTTTTCCGGTATCTTTCCCTCATTTAAACACGTCATCATACATCCATTACTTAAAAAACCATCCCTCGAACAAAACTGTGCCGCTAACTATAGACCTGTCTCTAATCTTCCCTTCATCTCTAAATTCCTGGAATGCCTGGTCCACACCCGTCTTATTCGCTATATCTCAGATAACTCTCTTCTCGACCCTCTTCAGTCTGGTTTCTGCTCTTTACACTCTACTGAAACTGCCCTCACTAAAGTCTCTAATGATCTACTCACTGCTAAATCTAATGTCACTACTCCATGCTAATTCTATTGGATCTCTCCGCAGCATTCGACACTGTAGACCATCAGCTCCTCCTCACTATGCTCCGCTCCTTTGGCCTCAAGGACACCGCTCTCTCCTGGTTCTCCTCCTATCTCTCTGACCGTTCCTTCACTGTATCTTTTTCTGGCTCCTCCTCCTCTCATCTTCCCCTCACTGTTGGGGTTCCTCAAGGATCAGTCCTAGGCTGCCTGCTCTTCTCTTTGTATACTGCCCCTATTGGACAAAAAATCAGTAGATTTGGTTTCCAGTACCATTTCTATGCTGATGACACCCAATTATACACTTCTTCTCCCGATATCACGCCTGCCTTTTTAGAAAACACCAGTGATTGTCTTACCACTGTCTCCAACATCATGTCTTCCCTCTATCTCAAACTGAACCTGTCAAAAACGGAACTCCTCGTGTTTCCTCCCTCTACTAACCTACCTTTGCCCGACATTGCCCTCTCCGTGTGTGTTTCCACCATTACTCCCCATCAACATGCCCGCTGTCTTGGGGTCATACTTAATTCCAAGCTTTCATTCACCCCCACATCCAATCAGTGGTTCGCTCTTGTTATCTCCACCTCAAAAACATCTCTAGAATTCGACCTTTTCTTACTTTCGACTCTGCAAAAACTCTTACTGTTTCTCTTATTCATTCTTGTCTGGACTATTGTAACTCTCTACTAATCGGTCTCCCTCTCACCAAACTCTCCCCTCTCCAATCTGTCTTGAATGCTGCCTCCAGGATCATATTCTTCACCAATCGTTATACCGATGCCTCTACCTTGTGCCAGTGATTACACTGGTTCCCATCCATTCCAGAATCCAGTACAAACTTATTACCCTCACCCACAAAACACTCCATGGCTCAGCATCACCCTACATCTCCTCTCTTTCTCAGCCTACCATCCTACAAGTGCCCTCCATTCTGCTAATGACCTGAGGTTAGCATCCTCAATAATTCAGAACCTACCACTCCCGTCTCCAAGACTTTTCACGTGCAACGCCAATTCTTTGGAATGCACTACCCAGGTTAATACCATTAATCCCCAATCCCCACAGTTTTAAGCGTGCCCTAAAAATTCATTTGTTCAGACTGGCCTACCGCATCAACGCATTAGCCTAACTATCCCTGTTGTCCCATTCAAAAAATTTTTTTTTACCATAATCAGGTACCTTGTATCATGCTCTCACCCGCTTTATGCATTTAATAGCCCTCTGTGTCTGTACTGTTACATACTTTGGCTGTTAACTGGTTCATGCAGAACTACATGAACACCGATTCAAACACTATGGCTGGTCCATGCAATGAAAGCAAATGTTACCATTCATCTTTCGTGTCTCCCCTTCTTCCTCATAGATTGTAAGCTTGTGAGCAGAGCCCTCATTACTCTTGGTATCTACTTTGATCTGAGTTTATTGTTATGCTGTAATGTATATTGTCTGTACAATTCCCCTCTATAATGTAAAGCGCTGCGGAATATGTTGGCGCTATAGAAATAAAATTATTATTATTATTACTACCCACAGTAGAGAAGGCATCAGCGGTGGAGCACAGCAGATTATTGTGTTATGCTCTGGCATTGACTATGAAGAGTATCATTACTTGTTAAGCTTTTACGACGACTAATACTATAAGTAATGTTAGATTTTCCCTAATACTATGACTAAGAGTGGTTAGGAGGTGTTACCTATCTAATCATGGGAGGTACTAATGTCTAAAACAACAATTATCAAGACACACTCAATAAAGGAGTGGTTCTGCAGGTGGGGACCACAGACCACATCTCAGCACCAATGCTTTATGGCTGATGTTTTGGTCACTTTCGAATGTTGGTTGTGCTTTCACACTCGTGGTAGCATGAGACGGACTCTACAACCCAAACAAGTGGCTAAGGTAGTGCAGCTCATCCAGGATGGCACATCAATGTGAGCTGTGGCAAGAAGGTTTGCTGTGTCTGTCAGCGTAGTGTACAGAGGCTGGAGGCGCTAACAGGAGACAGGTCAGTCCACCAGGAGATGTAGAGGGGGCCGTATGAGGGCAACAACCCAGCAGCGGGACCGCTACCTCTGCCTTTGTGCAAGGAGGAACAGGAGTAGCACTGCCAAAGCCCTGCAAAATGACCTTCAGCAGATGACAAATGTGCACGTGTCTGCACAAACGGTTAGAAACCGACACCATGAGGATGGCCTGAGATCCCGACATCCACAGATGGGGGTTGTGCTCACAGCCCAACACCGTGCAGGATGCTTGACATCTGCCACAGGACATCAGGATTGGCAAATTCGCCACTGGCGTTCTGTGCTCTTCACAGATGAAAGCAGGTTCACACTGAGCACATGTGACAGACATGATAGAGTCTGGAGACGCCGTGGAGAGCGATCTGCTGCATGCAACATCCTTTAGCATGACCGGTTTGGCAGTGGGTCAGTAATGGTGTAGGGTGGCATTTCCTTGGAAGGCCGCACAGCTCTACATGTACTCGCCAGAGGTAGCCTGACTGCCATTAGGTACCGAGATGAGACTCTTAGATCCCTTGTGAGACCATATGCTGGTGTGGTTGGCCCTGGGTTCCTCCTAATGCAGGACAATGCCAGACCTCATGTGGCTGGAATGTGTCAGCAGTTCCTGCAAGATGAATAGTATGTCATAGGCGATCAGCTGCGCTCACGGGAGGAGTGCAGCTGATCGTGGCCGGGTGTCAGCTGATTATCACAGCTGACACCCGGCACTATGTGCAGGAGCGGTCACGGACTGCTCCCGGCACACTAACCTCGGAACACTGCGATCATACATGATCACATGACTCTGTGGGCCAAAATATGGAAAAATTATAGCTCTCAAAATGTGGTGATGCAAAAACTATTTTTTGCAATAAAAAGCATCTTCTAGCATGTGACAGCTGCCAAACATAAAAATCCGCTATAAATAGTAAATCAAACCCTCCTTTTTCACCCCTTGGTAAGGGAAAAAAAAAATTTTAAAAAATGTATTCATTTCCATTTTCCCGTTAGGGTTAGGGATAGGGTTAGGGGTGTGTTAGTGTTAGGTTTGTGGTTAGGGTTATGGTTAGGGTTTTAGGGTTGGATTTAGGGCTAGGGGTGTGTTAGGGTTAGGTTTGTGGTTAGGGTTATGGTTAGGGTTGGGATTAGGGGTGTGTTGCGGTTAGGGTTGGAGTTAGAATTGGGGAGTTTCCACTATTTAGGCACATCAGGGTCTCTCCAAACATGACATGGCATTTCAATTCCAGCCAATTGAGCGTCGAAAAAGTCAAACTGTGCTCCTTCCCTTCCGAGCTCTGCCATGCGCCCAAACAGTGGTTTTCCCCCATATATGGGGTATCAGCGTACTCAGGACAAATTGCACAATAACTCTTGGGGTCCAATTTCTTCTGTTACCCTTGGGAAATAAAAAATTGGGGGCAAAAATATCATTTTTGTGGAAAAAAATATGATTTTTTATTTTTATGGTTTTACATTATAAACTTCTGTGGAGCACTTGGGGGTTTAAAGTTCTCCCCATACATCTATATAAGGTTCATGGGGGGTCTAGTTTCCAAAATGGGGTCACTTGTGGGGGTTTCCATTGTTTAGGCACATCACAATACCACACTTGTGTTATGGGTTTTTTTTCACTATGTTCACTACATCCGAAAAGTGACCTGCCATTATAATTCTCCTGGTCATTACGAGTGCATAAATCAAAAGAATCTGGCACTCAACTTGCAAAAGATGAGAGATTTATTACATTCGAATAGCAAACAAACAGCAAAACGTTTCGGTCCACAATCGGACCTTCGTCAGTTGCTATGTACAGAATTAAACAAAATAGGTAAATCAGGCAGGTCAAATGAAAAAATAAAGTATATACAAGGAATTTCATATTTATATGGTCAAGGAGACTCGTTAGCATTTAGGAAGATAGCTGATTCAGCACAGTCATGATTATAAGACATTTGAAATGCATAGGTGTTATGAATGTGCTAGAGATGGTTTCTGAGCAGAGGCTCCCTCTGGTGGTTACAGGCAGTACTGAACCTTTCAGCGAGGAGTGGCAATCTGGGATCACGGATTGGTCTGATATAAGGGAGGTTCCCTCCCATGATGGTTGCCGGTGATCAATTGTTCTTGTCTCAATTGTGGTTCCTGGTTCATTTGGAAGTTTGCTGGAGCCTTGCCTGCATCTCCTGCTTTCAGATAAGTAGGGTTGAGCATTCCGATACTGCAAATATCGGGTATCGGCCGATATTGGCTGTATCGGAATTCCGATTCCGAGTTCCGATATTTTCGTCATATCGGATACCGGAATCGGGATTGTCACTGTCACTGTCAGTGTCCGTCGGTCGGGTCTGTCAGGAGTCAGCGGCACTTACCTGGCAGAAGATCTCCGGCGGTCACGTCCTGGACTGCTTGATGGCCGCAATCTTCTTTCCCCGGCGGTAATCCCGCGCTGGTAAATGCCGTGCAGTCCGATGACGTCACCGCCGGGGAAGCAGGTAATCAGCTGTGCTGCGTTGCGATGACAGGCTCTGCCTGTCATTGCGATGTAGCAGAGTTGGATCGTCGTGGGACTGTCGTTATGGACTGCGTCGGACAGGTGGTATACTGTTGGTTTGTTTTTTTTTCTTTTTTTACAGGAGATCGATGGCGTCGCAGGAATGAGAGTACAATAAAATTAATGAAAACTGTGTTGTCTCTTTTATTTCATTAAAATACTTTTTTCTTGCTGTGTTTTTTTTTTACACATTTAATAACTTTGGGATTAATAATGGATCGGTGTCTTATTGACACCTCTCCATTATTAACCGGGCTTATTGTCACCGTGCAATCAACGGTGGCATTAACCCCTTACTACCCCGCTTGCCACCGCTACAGGGCAAGTGGGAAGAGCCGGGTAAAGTGCCACAATTGGCACATCTTTTGATGCGCCAAATGTGGGGTTGCTGTAGCCTGGTATTATCAGGCTGTTGAGGGCCAAAATCCATGGGCCTTGACAGTCTTTTAATACCAGGCCGCAGCAGTCTGCATTTTACTTGGCTGGTTAACAAAAATAGGGGGACCCCTACGCCGTTTTTTTTTCGAGGGGATCCACTATTTTTGTTAACCAGCCAAGCTAAGCAGACTGCTGTGGCCTGGTATTATCAGGCTGGCAAGGTCCATGGATATTGGATCCTTACCAGCCTGAAAAACCAGGCCTCAGCGGTCTGCTTCATCTGGCTGGTTAACAAAAATAGGGTGGTACCCACACCGCCATTTTTTACGAGGGGAGCCCTGTTTAGTGTTAATCACGCCAAATGTGGGGACTGCTGTGCCTGGTATTATCAGGCTGTGCAAGGGCCAGAATCATGGCTCCTTAACAGTCCTAATACCAGGCCCAGCGGTCTGCTTTATTGGCTGGTTAACAAAAATAGGGGGACCCCAGCCGTTTTTTTTTCGAGGGGATCCCTATTTTTGTTAACAGCCAAGCTAAGCAGACTGCTGTGGCCTGGTATTATCAGGCTGGCAAGGTCCATGGATATTGGATCCTTAACCAGCCTGAAAAATCCAGGCCTCAGCGGTCTGCTTCATCTGGCTGGTTAACAAAAATAGGGGGGACCCCACGCCAATTTTTTTCGAGGGGATCCCCTATTTTTGTTAATCAGCCAAGATATGCAGACTGCTGTGGCCTAGTATTATCAGGCTGGCAAGGTCCATGGATCTTGGCTCCTTAACAGCCTGAAAATCCAGGCCTCAGCGGTCTGCTTCATCTGGCTGGTTAACAAAAATAGGGGGACCCCACGCCTATTTTTTTTCGAAGGAACCCCTATTTTTGTTAATCAGTTCCCTCTGACGTCACTGATTGTGTCCCTGGCTGACCTGAAGTGAAAGTGGAAAGCAATCAATTAAGCTTTCCACTTAAGGGCCCGTCTCACATAGCGATATCGCTACCGAGATCGCTGCTGAGTCACTAGTTTTGTGACGCAGCAGCGAGCTCACCAGCGATATCGCTGTGTGTGACATTCAGCGACGATCAGCCCCCCTGCCGGGTATCGCTGATCGTCGCTGAAATGTCAGGACCTTTTTTTGATCGCTGGTTTCCCACTGACAGGCACACATCGCTGCGTGTGACAGGCGGGAGACCAGCGATCCGCTGGTAACCAAGGTACACAGCGGGTTTCCAGGCGCGGGGCTGTGCCTAGAAACCCGCTGTGTACCTTGGATACCAGCGCCCTGATGCAGGGAGCTGGTATCCAAGGTACACAGCGGGTTTCCAAGCGCTGCGCGGTGCCTGGAAACCCGCTGTGTACCTCGGTTAAGCGATCAATCTCGCTACATCGCTGAGACGTGGCCCCTTAACGCTGAATGTTATCCTGTCCCGCCAATGTGTCCGATCTCGGTCATCGCTTATGATACGCTGTCGCTGTCCAGATGCTGCCTCTGCTTTGGTAGCTCAGCAGCGATCATGTAGCGATACACCAGCGATCCTGACAAGTGCATATCGTTGTCGGGATCGCTGGTGTATCGTTATGTGACACCCACCTTTACTCTCCTGTCAGCCAGGAGAGGAACTCATTCATTTGGGGTTTACTGTGAGGCTGCAGCATTAGCTGCGGTCCCTGCAGTAAACATTAACCCTTTCTGAAGGATTACACCGTGGGACCTGACTGTGCATGGGATAGGTAAGAATAATTTTGCTTTTTTATTTTATTTTTATTACAGGAAATGGTTTTTGCAGTAAAATAAAAGATGGTCAAAAACATGTGTCTTTATTTCATTAAAATGATTTTTAATTAAAGTGTGTGTGTTTTATTTTTATTTCATGCAATAGGATTAATAATTGATAGTTGTCTAATTGACAGCTCTCAATTATTAACCTGGCTTAAGGTCACCTTTCAATAGCAAGGTGGCTATAACCCCATATTAACCCATTCGCCACCGCTACAGGGCAATGGGAATAGACGGGCAAAGTGCCAGAAAGGGCGAATCTAATTATAGATTTGTCTTTCCTGGGGTGTCTGGGGGCAGATGTTAGTAGCCGGGGGGGGCAAAAATAATGGTCCCTCTCTGGGCTATTATTATCTGCCCCCACTCACTGGCTTTGTCTGTCTGGTTGCGAAAATAGGGCGGGAGCCCACGCATTTTTTTTCAGCAATTTTACACCTCATATATATATATACATGTCATTGAATTTGTGACACTTATATATATATATTTATATTTGTAGTTCATACACTTCTACATAGTATAATAGCCGCTAATTCAATTGCCGGCTTTTGTGAAAATGCAGAACCCGACATGAAATGACACTTGGTGTACATAGGGTTAACCATGTCTTTTCATGTCCTTTGCTATCTAATTTGCACAAACAATTAAATCAGTCTATGTGTGCAAAATTTCACACCTGTAGGGGTTAATTAAAGGTGTAAATTCGTAGCAAAAAAGTCCTGTTTTTTTTACAACGAATTTACACTTTTAATTAACCCCTACAGGTGTGAAATTTTGCACACATAGACTGATTTAATTGTTTGTGCAAATTAGATAGCAAAGGACATGAAAAGACATGGTTAACCCTATGTACACCAAGTGTCATTTCATGTCGGGTGACCCGACATGAAATGACACTTGGTGTACATAGGGTTACCATGTCTTTCATGTCCTTTGCTATCTAATTTGCACAAACAATTAAATCAGACTATGTGTGCAAAATTTCACACCTGTAGGGGTTAATTAAAGGTGTAAATTCGTAGCAAAAAGTCCGTTTTTTTTACAACGAATTTACACCTTTAATTAACCCCTACAGGTGTGAAATTTTGCACACATAGACTGATTTAATTGTTTGTGCAAATCAGATAGCAAACGACATGAAAAGACATGGTTAACCCTATGTACACCAAGTGTCATTTCATGTCGGGTGCTTCTGTCTTTTCACTGAAGCCGGCTTTACCCGGCAATTGAATCAGAGGATATTTTACTATGTAGAAGTGTATAAACTATACATATATGTATATATATATGTCACAATGACATGTATATATATATATATTATATATATGTATTCTATGTGTGTATATTTAGTGTTTACAAGGAAAGAATGGGTTTTTTTTAGTTGCGATATTTTGTTCCCATAGACTTACATGGGACTTCCGGTATCGGTATCGGGTATCGCCGATATTTTAGTGATATCGGCGATACCATTCCGATTCCGATACTTTAGGATATCGGAAAGTATCGCTCAACTCTACAGATAAGATATTTTTTGCTTTTCTTTTTGTGCTTGCTTTTTGCATTGTTTTCTGCACTTTTGTGGAGGTCAGCCAGGTTCCCTCCTGGGGCCTGAGCTCCTCACAGTTTATCTGCAGCCACTGTTATTTGCTCATTTGCTTTTTCCTGTTTTTTCAGCGGCTGCGGCTTGGTTTTTGTTCACACCGAGATCTGATTTAGTGGGTGGCGAGATCGTGCGATCTCAGTATTTTTGTAATCAGAATTGTTGGATTTTTGTAGGGTTTTCTGGGTTGCAGAAAGTAATCTCTCCTGTCCTATCCTATTTAGTCAGCTTGTGGCCCCAGCGTTTGCTCAGTCTATTTTCTGCCTATGTTTGTGAGTCGCACATGGTACCAGGGCTATGGGATACTCGGCACCGAGCCTATGGAAGTCTATGGGGGATGTCACTGGCAGCAGAGCTCGGTCCGTGGCCCTGGGCGCTCACAAAGGGGGATATTTACAGGGGATTTTAGGAATTGTTTGTGACGCCACCTGTGGTTTCTGATCAGGTAGACCAGCGCTGCAGGGTTAATCTTTTGAGGGGATGTTATGGGGCAGCAAGATGTTAAGTCCCCCACAGGTGGGACTGTTCCCTCAAAGTCAATGGTGTTGCAGGGTGCAGATAATAAGTCAGTCACACACAAGTTGTTCTCTTTCCATACCTTTACTGATGGTATCTGCAGGTATATCCCGGGAAGCTGGTCAGGGTGGAGAATGCACATTCAGGTAATCACTGAGTGAGTTTAAGGCCTCCTTTCCCTTTTCAATGTATTGAGTCCTAACTTGCGTGAAGTCAAGTTTAACTCTTGATGCAACAGCTACGCCCGGTCGACATTGTGGTAGAGCCTTTTGCTTAATCTGGTGACCAGATATTGGAAAGAACTAAGCCCTTGTGGCTGATGAGGCCGGACTCCTGTTCTCCCTGACTCCTGTTACGTATCGGCACTTAGGGCTACCTTCTGTGACTTGAAGTCCAGCAAGGATTCCGGTGTTTCTCTCACTAGCCGTAAAGGTTCTAGCAATACTTTGGACCCCGGTGTCCGGTTAGTCGAGTGAAGGTGATCTGTCACCGAAGTCACTCCTTTCTTAGGTCACCACTCGCCCGTCGCCTCACTCTTACCCTTAACATAAGCACGGGTAGCAGTAGGTGTAGTTGTCAGCTTTCTTTCTTTCCAGCTCACTGACTGTTCTCAGTTAACTCGATGTTCTGCAAACTGTAGTCCCCTTCCTTCTTTCCTTCAAAGACTCTGTCCAGAGCAGCTCTCAGGACATTTCGTCAGACTGAATACACGCTTGCTCCGAGAGTCACTTTCCACGTTCATAGGGAACACAGTCAGCCCATTCTGAGGTAACAGCTCAATCTTCTCTCCTTCTGTCTCTGACAGGAATCACTTCAGCTCTCACTGAGCTCTGACAGGAACTGATCTAACTGAACGGCTACTGCTACCTAACTCACCCTTAAATAGTCTAAGGTTCCCTCTAGTGGTAATGTTGGGAAGTGTGAGTGTGAATGAATATCAGGTTTTGCAATTACCTTTTTGTGCACTCTCCTGGGAACATGTGTACCAAGCGCAGGTGGGCCACACATTTGTATTTTCATCTTGTCTAACCGCCATTATATGTTTGGGGGCTTCCTATTTTCCTTGGGGATCTGCTCCGTGGTAGATAGCTTTCATCTTTCTGCCTTTAGGTGTAGTTATCTCTCAGGCTGTGACGAGGCGTCTAGGTTCAACGTAGGAACGCTCCACGGCTGCCTCTAGTTGTGTCGTTAGTTTAGGAATCTGCAACCCATCAGTTACCAACATCTCAGGTGTTCAGCTGCCCTGCTGTTGTTCCTGTCCTCCTCAGCTACCGAAACATAACACATAGGCATAAGGGAGACAAAAGTAGACATACCGTTTGTAATACTGATCTGTACTCAGGGCCATTAGATGCAGATAAGTGAATGCCTCTCCACTCTCCTTTGAAATCCTTACTCTGCACCGCTTTGTTATACTTATCACTATCCACTTCTTCTACTGAGGCACTGCACCAATACTCCTGAGATCACATCACTGAATGTGACCCTGTACGACCACCATACATCTTGGAACGCAAGCTTTCCTCGGTTTGGAACGCATTGCCATTCCCATCATGTCACTTCCGGGTCTAGTTATCAGAGTGGAACGCACGCTTAGACACATTGTCGGCACTTCCGGTCAACGGCACACATCCTCTCTCACGAGCGCTCAGCATATAAGCCGGTGCTCGCTCTGCCTGCCTCAGACTAGCGGTGGATACCGCTTCGGCAGCACTGCTCCACTAGGTAAGATTGATTACCGCTCTGACCTCATGCTCTCTATATCCACTCTGATAACATAATGTCTTATGGAGATATCTTATCCTTAGGCTGCAACCTCACTTACCAGAGTATCTTACTTTAACCCGTGGTATGTCATTCTATTTATTACATCACTGTGACAATATCATTTCATGCGTTATCCTTATATGTCACTACACACTTACCACAGGCCGTTCACTTATCTGCATCAAATGGCCCTGAGAACAGTTCAGTATTACAAACGGTATGTCTACTTTTGTCTCCCTTATGCCTATGCATTTCAAATGTCTTATAATCATGACTGTTCTAGATTAGCTATCTTCCTAAATGCTAATGAGTCTCTTTGACCATATAAATATGAAATTCCTTGTTTATACTTTTTTTTTCATTTGACCTGCCTGATTTACCTATTTTGTTTAATTCTGTACATAGCAACTGACGAAGATCCGATTGTGGACCAAAACGTTTTGCTGTTTGTTTGCAATTCGGATGTAATAAATCTCACATCTTTTGCAAGTTGAGTGCCAGATTCTTTTGATTTATATAGTCCGGTGTGGGAACCTATCTTGGCACCCTCCCATCTGGTAGCTGTGCACACGCTCCTGTCTATTGTATCATTTCCCCATACGTGTGGCACGCTACAATTGGTTATGTCTTCTGACACATTTTCCTACAATTTGGAAGAATCCTCTGCTATTTTAGCACAGTCTAGATTTCCAAGCGATTTCTTAAAAGCTCCCCCACGGGAAACACGGGTCGTGATCTTGAGCGGGCACTTAGGCGCCAGGTCAATTTAGAACTACACAGTGACACTCTCTCAGAATATCTGAAAGTTAAACGGATCCATAGAGGTCTACATGTTCCACTCCACCCCACCCTATTTCATGACTCTTCTGACTTTTGTTCCCGATTTGAGAAAATCCTAAATAAATGTTCTTTCGATTTAATGACACTCACCCTAGAGCATTTGCATAAAGCACTCGAGACGAATACCACCCAGGTGAAGAATATCGAGACTCAACTGTCCTCTACTGGAACCCCTGAGGAACTCACTACTCTCAAATCCCAGATCCAGAATAGGATTGACCAGCATAGAAGAGACACTGAGACCGGAAGCGCAATAAATTCTCCCGTGATACAGCCGACTACGAATCAAATTAGGTTTATCGATGGCAGGACAACTTCTCATCCACACGACCACCATTGCGAACAAGAAAAAAGTACCCTGCCTTCTACTTCGGCTCATTTTTTAGGACCACGCCACCGGTTTCCAAGAAGAAAACCAGACGGGGCAACAGACGGAAGGAACAATCCGGATCAGATGCGCATCACGAGATCTAAGGTACTGAATCGTTAGTTATTAACATTTCATCCAAGTCACTTGGTACCGCTGAACATAGTGTCCTACAGAAAGGTCTTTCCTTTTGTCCTGCATATGGATGTAAGACCTTTGAACTTGAAATGGATCTACAGCGGTTTTTCCGCTTATACTTTTCAACTGTACCTAATGATCAGCATAACTTGTCTCCTGCATCTAATCCTCTATCTATAACTAATTTAGGCCTCAGGAATAAGAGTACCTTCCGCCCACCGTCAGGATCACACGCACTCGAAATTTTCATTGATTTTGTCCAAACTTCCTTTGACAGTGTCCGGAAGGATATTGAAAAAGGTCAACTTTACTACCCTTTCAATCTCACCACGGTAGAGAAACAGGCCCTTAAATCGCTTCAAGAGGATCTTACCCTCATTATAAAACCTGCTGACAAGGGGGGAGCCCTAGTAGTTATGGACAGGTCTAAATATATTGCAGAAATTCTCAGACAATTAACAGACACATCTGGAAAATAGAAACAATCCTTTCTAAATATTCACACCTTGGGGTACTTGACCCCAAAACTTGCGAATATCTGCGCCATAAAAACCCAATTACTCCAGTGTTCTATACCTTACCAAAGGTTCATAAGGACTTAAACAATCCACCGGGCAGACCGATAGTGGCATCTACGGACTCCATCCTTTCCCCCATTGCCAAGTTTTTGGAGAAGATCCTTACACCACTCACCCAGAAGTCTCCATCATTTCTCTTAGACACTGGCGATTTTTTAGGAGCCCTTAATCCACTGGGCACCATACCGCCTGATACAGTTCTAGTCACTATGGATGTCAAAGACCTCTACACTTCGATCCCTCATATAGAAGGGATCAACTCGGTACACCGTCTGCTCAATTCCACAGATATGTCCACTGACCAAGTGAACCTATGCATTGATTTACTTACGATTGTACTATTCAATAATTTTTTTCTTTTCCAGGATTCTTTTTATTTACAGTGCCTGGGCACCGCGATGGGCTCTAATGTGGCACCCCCTTACGCAAATACATACATGGCAGATTTTGAAACCTCAGTCATCTATACACATCAACTCTATATCCACAGCGTGCTGTTGTGGAAACGTTACATCGATGACATTTTCTGCCTCTGGGGTGGCACATTAGAGTCCCTGAAACAATTCCACTCCTTTTTGAATGAAGCCTGGCCGGGTATTACATTTACTCTGACATATGATCCCTGTTCCATCAACTTTTTGGACACTATGGTCCATAAGGATCCAGAGGGACAATTATCGACCGATCTCTTTGTCAAAACCACTGACAGAAACAGTATTCTACATTTCATTAGCTTTCATCCACCTGCAGTGAAACGTTCAGTACCGAAGACGCAATTCCAGCGGGTATGCCGCATTGTATCAGACGGCACCACACGTGATCGACACCTCACTGACATGACACTTAAATTTTCTAAACGAGGCT
The DNA here is from genome assembly GCA_033576555.1 of Oophaga sylvatica. NCBI lineage: Eukaryota > Metazoa > Chordata > Amphibia > Anura > Dendrobatidae > Oophaga > Oophaga sylvatica. The sequence continues at coordinate 206,463,678 of JARQOD010000005.1, read as the reverse complement.
ACCCTCTCCCATTGCTGGACAAAGCTAAACAGGTATCACCTATCGTCAGACCTAACAAGACAGGCCAACGGGTCCCATTCATACACTCTTTCCATCCATTTGCATTCATCCTCCACAAAACGATCAGACGTCACTGGCCACTTTTATCCTCCTCATATCCCACCATAGCGGAATTTCAAGTACCTTTCTTACCATGTTTTAAACGGCCACCTAACCTTAAAGACCATTTCGTCCGGGCTGACATTGGTCCCATTCAACAACGTAAACAATTATTTCTTTCCAAACCTAAAACGGGCACTTACCCATGTTTACATTGTGCACAATGCAACAATGTTTCCAAGGGAGGTAGGTTCCAGCATCCAAGAACGGGCAAAACATTCTATATTAAGGATTATTATAAATGTGAATCCTCTTTTGTCATATACCTTGTAAAGTGCCCTTGTGGACTTCTTTACGTCGGCGAAATGACACAATCCGTACAAGATCGAATTTTCAAGCACAAGTCCACCATACGCTGCCAGAACCTCCTTCTCCCCATACCATGCCATTTCCATACGATGGGCCATTCCATTTCTCAACTAAAATATCAGGTAATTGATTCTGTCCCACCACCAAGACGAGGTGGCGATAGGGTATTACTTCAGAAAAAGCGCGAATCCTATTGGATCCATACACTTGAAACATAGGCCCCAAAAGGTTTGAACAGAGACTACGATTTATTGTCTTTTATATGATCTGCAATATTTACTGTACAACTAAAATTATGTCTCCTTATTTTTTAGAGGGTTTATACTGAATGCCTCTCCACTCTCCTTTGGATCCTTACTCTGCACCGCTTTGTTATACTTATCACTATCCACTTCTTCTACTGAGGCACTGCACCAATACTCCTGAGATCACGTCACTGAATGTGACCCTGGACGACCACCATACATCTTGGAATGCAAGCTTTCCTCGGTTTGGAACGCATTGCCATTCCCAACATGTCACTTCCGGGTTTAGTTATCAGAGTGGAACGCACGCTTAGACACATTGTCGGGCACTTCCGGTCACACGGCACACATCCTCTCTCACGAGCTCTCAGCATATAAGCTGGTGCTCGCTCTGCCTGCCTCAGACTAGCGGTGGATACTGCGTCGGCAGCACTACTCCACTGGGTAAGATTGATTACCACTCTGACCTCATGCTCTCTATATCCACCCTGATTATATTGTGACGCACGGAGATATCTTATCCTTAGGCTGCAACCTCACTATACCAAACAGATTACCTTACTTTAACCGGTGGTATGTCATTCTATTTAATACATTACTGTGACAATATCATTTCTTTATCCTTATATGTCACTACTCACTTTCCACAGGCCGTTCACTTATCTGCATCTAATGGCCCTGAGTACAGTTCAGTATTACAAATGGTATGTCTACTTTTGTCTCCCTTATGCCTATGCATTTCAAATGTCTTATAATCATGACTGTGCTGAATCAGCTATCTTCCTAAATGCTAATGAGTCTCTTTGACCATATAAATATGAAATTCATTGTATATACTTTTTTTTTCATTTGACCTGCCTGATTTACCTATTTTTTTAATTCTGTACATAGCAACTGACAAAGGTCCGATTGTGGACCGAAACGTTTTGCTGTTTGTTTGCTATTCGAATGTAATAAATCTCACATCTTTTGCAAGTTGAGTGCCAGATTCTTTTGATTTATATAGTCCGGTGTGGGAACCTATCTTGGCACACTCCCATCTGGTAGCTGTGCACACGCTCCTGTCTATTAATACGAGTGCATAGACACCAAACACGTCTAGGTTCTTTTTTACATAAGTGGTGAAAAAAATTTCCAAAGTTTGTTAAAAAAAAAATTGCGCCATATTCTGATACCCCTAGCGTCTCCGTTTTTCATGATCTCGGGATGGGTGAGGGCTTATTTTTTGCATGCCAATCTGACGTTTTTAATGATACAATTCTGGTGTAGATACAATCTTATGATCGCCGGTTATTGCATTTTAGCGCAATGTTGCGGTGACCAAAAAAACATACTTCTGGCGTTTTTACTTTTTTTCTCGTTACGCCGTTTAGCGATCGGGTTAAATATTTTATTATGTTGATAGATTGGTTGACTCAGTGAATGCGGCAATACCAAATATGAGTATGTTTGATTTTTTTATTGTCTTATTTTGAATGTGGCTAAAGGGGGTGATTTGAACTTTTATATTCTTTTTATTTTTTAATATTTTTTAAAACATTTTTTTTACTTTTGGCATGCTTCAATAGTCTCCATGGAAGACTAGAAGCTGCAGTTGTCCTATCGGCTCTGCTACATACAAACGATGATCAGATCTCCTGTATGTAGCAGAAATGCTCACTTGCTATGATAGCCGACCACCGGACGACACTCATAGCAATCTGGCTATGACAACCATAGAGGTCTGTTGGAGACCTCTCCTTGTCATGCCAACCCATTGGAGATCCAAGATCATGTGACGGCGGTCACTGATGGGTGGATTTCCGGCATGATTGCCGGTAGCGCATGGTAAATTTCCCGCTGTCAGAGTTTGACAACGGCATTTATAGGGTTAATAGCCATTGGCGGATGGCGATTCTACCAGCGGCTGTTCCGGGCACATGTCAGCTGTTCAAAACAGCTGACATGTGCTGGGAATGATGTGGGCTCAACGCCAGAGCCTACATCAAAGGGAGTGAGTCCAACATCGGCGTAAATTTACGCCCTATGTCCGAAAGGGGTTAAATTAGGCTTTTTTTGGGGGCCACTAAACTTTACCAACATGCACAAGAGAAAATAAAAATACAGCAAAACATGCTTTTCGAAACCTGATTTTCTTTACTGCCAAGAGAGCAGGTTTCTGCGTAAAAAAATGCAGCAAAAATTCAATGTGTGAACATAGATTAAGAGTGACAAAATTGACTTAAGAAATTGTATTATAGCACAGCAAATATACATAAGATACTTTAAAATAAAGCACGATATGTACAGTATTGATTGTAGCAATTATGTCTCCCCAAAAAATTGTACATAAATAGGATATTTTGTAGTAAATCTACATACGTTTATAATAAGGTTAGATCAGTGCGTAATGTAAGATTACATCAATTTCAGTGCTGGAAATATACTGTGACATTAAATAAACAGGTACATCAGATATATAATACATGTAGATTTAGCACTCCATTTTTTAATATACTGAAAATACTGGGAACATTCTGAAATGTAAGATTATAGAGGATTAAGCATTAAGTCAGCCCTTCTCGGGGATATATTTTTTCTCTTATTTTTGTGTTTCTGTGTTAGTAATTGTAGCTATAAGGCAAAGAGCAGTTCAAGCTATTTAAGGGTCTACACATTATGCTGAACAGTTCCTAGCAACCGCAATATTATACCCTGTCACATGTATCACCCAGGAACTGTGTCCATGGTGCTAGCAAAAGTCAAGAACAAGTAGACACAGGTCTCTACTCTCCAAAAATTGCTTATGTCAAAGTAATCATTTATTTAATATTTTTTTCAGTTCAGTTCTGCTGCTTTTTTATCCGGATTGCTAGACCCGTACTTACGTCCTCGAAAGTGGCAAGGTTGCAACAAGAATGGAGAGAGAATATTCAGAAACTGCTTATTCAATGTAGTATATGTTAATAGATGTGTTCATAAATAAGGGATTTATAAGGATAAAGTATACGAGGTAGGACTAGTGCAAATTAAGATGTTTAGCAAAACGTTTTGCTGTCTGCAATAAGCCAAACAAGAACAAAAGTAGTCTAAAAATAAATTCTCCAAATGCAACACAAAATGCGACTTTTAACCCCTTCATGACCAGAGGTATTTCAGTTTTAGCATTTTCATTTTTTGCTCCCCTTCTTCCCAGAGCCATAACTTTTTTTTATTTTTCAGTCAATATGGCCATGTGAGGGCTTGTTTTTTTGCGGGACAGGTTGTACTTTGGAATGACACCATTGGTTTTAAACATATCGTGTGCTGGAAAACTGGAAAAAAAATTCCAAGTGCGGTGAAATCGCAATTGTTTTTTTTGTTTTGCTTTTTTACTATGTTCAGAGTATAACAATGGCATTTAACGGGTTAATAGCCGCCAGAGGCACATCAAAGGGAGGGTGTCCGACATCGGCGTATTATTACGCCCGATGTTGGAGAGGGTTAAGCAGGTAATCTGAAATTTTTTGAAGTTTAAATTTTAAAGCTGTTTACATTTTTGAAATTCAAATTCACCAGACTCACCAAGTTTTATAAAACTCAATTTGTGGCAAATACATTTTTCGTGATTTTCAGGTACGTTAATGACCTTGTAAAGATGTGTATTACACTTTGAGGACTCCCGAGACTGTATCCAACCTCTTTCAATATTTTATTAAGAAGCAGGTCTAGTCATGTCAAAGTGACTTTACCATTGAAATGGAGGATATCCTGGTAGTAAGTAAAATCCCATGTAATAGCACAGTGCTCTGACAGATCTTCAAGTTTTTTGGTTATTTGCTTGTTCAAAAATTACCCCTCTTCTTAATTTGTAATTTATGCAGACCTCTCTGTGCAGAATACAGACTCAAACTGTCATCATCCTCGCTAGTGGTAACATTATTCTGCTGTTACTTAGATGAGTTGTGTCATATACTTCATAACGTCCTCACTAGAGATGAGTGACTTGCCTTTTTTAGGGTCGAGTTGGGTTTCGTGAAACCCGACTTTCTCAAAATTCGAGTTGAACGAAGTCGGCCGACTAACGGAAAAGGTCGGGTTGGAGTCGAAAATCCGACCCAAATGCAAGTCAATGGGGAATAAAAGTCGACAGGGAATGGAGGACAGTAAACACACCTACAGTGCCCATTTCAATGCCAACGACATCAATTCTTATTACGTAAGCTTGTCAACCTTAATTTACTTTATAATAATAGTAACGCATTGAAAACTGGGGGTTATTTGGCTAAAGTTGTGGGGGGGCAGGGCTGGCTCCAGGTTTTCGTGGGCCCCGGGCCAAAGAGTCTCAGTGGGTCCCTTTAACACATACCACAATTCATGATGCTCCGATACGGCAGAGAAATATAGGTAAAGTACGATGCCAAATACTTCACTTCTTAGATTACATGAGTGATATCTATTTTAAATTCTACAATAGCTCAAAAAACGGACAGTATATTCCTCCATACAGTATTATGGGCACCACATAGTGCGCTGTAGAGAATAATGAGCCCCATATATTGCTCTATACAGAATAATGGATTCCATATAATTCTCCATACATAATAAGCCCCATATGTGCTCTATATGATGCTCCATATATTAAGGGCCCTATATGATGCTCCATAAATAATGAACCCCATATGATGCTCTAGTATATGATGGGCCCCATTTATGATGCTCCAGTGTGTGATGAGCCCCATATAATGCTCCAAATATAATGGTTCCCATATATAATGCTCCATATATAATGGTCTCCATGTGATGCTCCATATATGATGTGCCCCATATGATGCACCATATATAATGGGCCCCAATATGATGCTCCAGTATATGATGTGCCCCATGGATGATGCTCCAGTGTATAATGGGCCCTATCTTTGATGCTCAAGTGTATGATAGGCCCCATATATAATTCTCCAGTGTATAATGCTCCCCATATATTGCTCCAACCATTAAAGAAAAATGAAACACCTCTCCTCGCTGGGCACTGCTCTACTCTGGACTCCTCAGCGTCGCCATCTTCCAGCTCTCTACACTGTGACTGTTCAGGCAGAGGGCGCACAGACGTGACGTCATCGTGCTCTATGACCTGAATGTCACTGTCAGAAAATGCGGAAGATGTCACAGCGGTGAAGCAGGGAGAGGTAAGTATTGCAAGTGCTGGGGCCCTGAGCAAGTGCTGAGTGCTGGGGCACACTTGTGGGTGCTGGGAACTGGCACAGGCCCCTCATAGTAAGCCGGTGTCTCTGAAGGCGAGTGGGCCCCCAACCTGCTCAGGGCCCGGCACTTGCCCGGGTGCGCCACGTGCTGACGCCGGCCCTTGAGGGGGGACAGCCCAGTTAGGGATGTGGAAAAAGTGGCATATGTTGAGGTGTAGGCTGGACGTTCACCAGCTGCAAATGGAGGGATTGGAGAAGTCAGAGGAAGAGGAGGACAAAGTGAGCCATTTTGCTGGCAACCTGTGTGTCATCAGGGGAAGGTGGTACAAAATCCTTTGAAACCCAGGCATGGTTCATTTTAATGAAGGTGAGATCACCTTCATTTTGGGTCGACAGCTGGGTCCTTCTTTCTGTCAGGATTGATCCAGCAGCACTGAAGACTCTTTCTGATAGCACACTACCAGCTGGGCTAGTGAGCTCCTGTAAAGAATATTGTGCCAATTCAGGCAGGTGTCCAGTTTACAGGCCCAGTAGTCAAAGGGGAATGAACTGTGAGGGAGAACATCGATAGGGGAGGAAGGTAAATTTGAATCATAGTTGACAACTGTTGTCTCCTGTCTGTTGCAATCGATTCAGTATTACCACTCGTGTGAGCGTTACTCGGGAAATCAGTCCAAACCCCTGTCTCCAACGACACTTCGGCTGTGTGCACCACAAATACCTCTTCCATTTGGCCCAGTACGGCTCGTGGTAGAACCTGCACCGCTGCTGTGTGAATGCCTCTAACAAACGGTTTACCAGAGTTGCTTGTTTGTTTGCCAATATTAGCTCTGGGTTCTCCTGTGGCATAATGTTCTGTAATTTAACTTTATAGCGTGGATCGAGGATGCTGGCCAACCAGTAGTCGTCATCCTTCATAATTTTGGCAATGTGGGGGTCCGTTTTTAGGATCCGCAAGACATAATCACACATGTGGGCCAATGTTCCAGGTGTCAATGATGCTCTGCCAGTGGTGGGTGGAGGAGCACTTTCTGCCAAATCCACATCTCTCCATTCACGCACAAACCCTGTACCTGACCTTGGCAAGCCAACATTTTCTCTTGCAACCTGAGAAGCATCATCCTCCCCAAAATAATCATCCCTCTCATCCTCCTCATCCTCTTCCTCTTCTTCCTCCATCTTGCCCAGGACAGTTCCCTGAGCAGACAATGCCTGACTGTCATGAAGGCTTCCCTCCTCCTCTTCCGGTGCAAACGCCTGATCCTTAGTGTGCGTCAAAGTTTGCATGAGCAGACACATAAGTGGGATGGTCATGCTTATGATGGCGTCGTCTGCACTTACCAGCCGTGTGCATTCCTCAAAGCACTGAAGGACTTTACAGAGGTCTTTCAGCTTTGACCACTGCACACCCGACAACTCCATGTCCGCCCCAAACTGCCTGCCCGTGGATCCTCCCACAAATGCATTACAGCCTACCTCTTTTCTCACAGCCTCTCAACCATGTGCATGGTGGAGTTCCACCTTGTTGCAACGTCTATGATTAGGCGGTGCTCGGGGAGGTGGAGCGATCGCTGCAGCCTCTGCATATGACTGGAGTCTACGGGCGAGTGACGGATGTGCAGCAGGGCTGGTAACTCCAGATAATTATTTATGAAGCACTGCACCACCAGGTTCAAGGTGTGAGCCAGGCAAGGTATGTGTCTGAGTTTTGCCAGGGCTATGACCGCCACAAAAATTACGGCTGTTATCACTGACTACCTTGCCTGGCTCAAGATGTAGACTGCCCAGCCATGACTCAGTTTCTCGCTGCAAGTAGTCGGCCAGTACCTCCGCGGTGTGTCTGTTGTCGCCCAAAGACATCATCTTTAAAACAGCCTGCTGACGCTTACCACTAGCTGTTCTATAGTGGGATACCTCGTGTGCAACACTGGCAGCTGCGGATGGAGTGCTCTTGCGACTGCACTCTGTCGACGAGCTTTTGCTTCTGGAGGAGGAGGAGGGTCGAACGCCTACAGCCTACTGTGGCCTATACCGTTGGCTAGGCAGCACTGTCCCACCGACGCTGTCCCCTGTGGACCCTGCATCCACCACATTAACCCAGTGCACATTGATGGACACGTAATGGCCCTGGCAATGCCTACTGGCCCATGCATCTGTTGTGAGGTGCACCTTTCCACTCACTGATTGTTTGAGTGCAATGACAATGCGGTCTTTCACATGCAGGTGGAGGGCAGGGATGGCTTTTCTAGAAAAGAAGTGCTGACTGGGTAGGTCATAGTGTGAGACAGCGTAGGCCATGAGCTCTTGGAACGCTGCGCTTTCAACCAAATGGAAGGGCATAATCTCTAATGAGATCAGTTTGGCAATGTAGGCGTTCAAAGCCAGTGAGGTTTTGTAGTTCGTCCACGCTTGCAAGTGCATGGTGTTTAAATGTCTAAGCATGCAACTGGTATTCAATTTTCGGACATTTTCCCTCGACTAAAGATCCTTCCGCACTTCTTACAGATAACCTTTGCCTCATCAATAGGATTTTGGTCAGAAAAGTGCCACACTGCACTCTTCCTACTATGGGATAAATTTTCAGGGCTTGCACGCTTTGCTAATTTGACCGTCTGGCCAAGCTGTCCTGCAACTCTTTTTGTTTTTTTTAACACATTTTTGGACTGCTACGGGCCTGTCAGATAACTGCAGCTGTGATGTCGATGCCTGCCGCCGATCCTCCTCCTCTTCTGAGCTATTGCCAGCGGCACCCTCTTCCCCCAATAGATGCCAATCTGGGTTAACAACTTGGTCATCCATCACCTCCTCTTCAATTTCATCTGCACCTTCCTCTGTGTCACCGTGTAAGGTGTTAAAGTATGCGGGAAGGGGCACCTGAGTTTCATCAGGGTCAGATTCTGGCTCAGTAGACTGCAAGGGCAATGTAGTGCTCTGGGTGAATGTAACAGCAGAATCAGATAGCAGTGGCTGTGCATCAGTGCACTCCATTTCATATTCATCTTGGACTGGGGAATTCAGGATTTGACTTGATAACCCAGGCTGTTATGTTTTGGTAGCTGAGGAGAGCAGGCAAAAACGGCAATACACCAGAGAGGTTGGAATCTATTGGATTGCAGTACCCTGACTAACCACCACAACTAAAGGTAGCCGTGGAGCGTTCCCACGTTGGTCCTAGACGCTCGTCACAGCCTGAGAGATTAACTGCACCTAAAGATAGAAAGAGGAAAGCTATCTGCCCCGGAGCAGATCCCCAAAGAACATAGGAAGCCCCCAAACATGTAATGGCGGTTAGACAAGGGGAAATACAGACACAGACAGAAAATAGTATGAGCAAATGCTGGGGCCCAATCTGCCTAGACAGAAAAGGATAGAAAGGATACTCACTGCAATCCAAAAAAAACCCTAAAAAATGCCAACGTTACTAATTGCAAAAACACCTGAGATCACACGACCTCTACCACCTAAATCAGTTCTCTGGTGTAACAAAACTAAGCTGCAGCCACTGAAAAAACTGGAAAAGGCAAATGAACAAATAACAGTGACTCCAGCGGAACTGAGAGGAGCCCAAGCCCCCTGGGGGGGTGTGATGTTGTTACTATATCTGTGATTGGCTTGCTGTTATTCTTGTTTCAGTTTCTGCCTAGTAACAATGATGTAATGGGGAGGAGGAGACTAGGCAGGAGCAGGAAGTCCTGGGTAAGGGGAGCAGGAGAGAGGAACGAAAATAAAGTATGGCTGTTTAAACCTACCATCCAGCATCTCTGTGTGGCCTTCTGGAGTTCCCTTCATCTGCACAACAACACCACAACTGGCGACGAGGAAGCGTTCATCATCAGCTAAAGGTATTTCAGCTCTACAACAATGGCCTGTTTACCTGCCTTCCCTGCTTTTGATGTGCATCAGTCCCCAGCTAACCTAGCAGCATGTTGGGAGAAATGGCTGAAGCGTTTTGATATATTCCTACAAGCCATGAACATATCAGATGATACCAGGAAGAAAGCCATGCTATTACATTATGCAGGGGAACAACTCTATGATATCTTCACTACTCTGCCTAATACAGGAGAAGATAAAGACTATGAGCTCAGTAAGGCAGCATTAAGCAAGTATTTCTCCCCACACAGAAATGCAGCATTTGAAATCTTCAAGTTTAGACAATTAAAGCAGTCAGCAACAGAAAGCATTGATGAATATCATGTCCGACTACGGCACCTTGCAGCTTACTGTGAATTTACAGATGTCGACAAAGAGATCCAAATGCAGATTTTACAAGGCTGCATCTCCTCTAAGTTAGGAGACAAGCACTCAGAGATCCCACTATGACTTTAGCAAAACTGCTTGAAACAGCACGTGTAAATGATACCGCCGAAAAACAAGCTAAACTCATAGAGAACATTGAGTGCGAGGCGGAAGCACCATCTTGTATAGCAAAGCTGACACAGAGACTGCCTGTGCCTCGTATGCAGGGGGCAACTTGCTACAACTGCGGAGGGTCGTATCCTCACCAGAATGTCTGCCCAGACAAAAGGGGGGACCTGCCATAATTGTGGAAAACAAAACCATTTTGCAAAAGTGTGTAGATCCAAACCACAATCCCCTCATTCCACAGTACAACCCATGTCACAGAAAATCCAAACGCTGCAGCTTACTGAGAGCCTCACAGTACTTATCTATTCTCAGTGACTGCAGAGGGATCTCAAACACTGCACGCACTTACCAGTCCAAGGCGACTTATCCTGATAAATGGTAGTCCGGTGGAAGCCCTAGTAGACACGGGGCATCAGTAAACGTCATCAGCCGTGCAGTCTATAGCAAACTCCCGAACAGACCTGCTCTACAAAGCACTAGCCTAAAGATTTTTCCTTATGGTTCAGCATCTGCACTACCCCTGTGTGGTAAATTTCAGTCAGAACTTGCAGCTGACGGGAAGTCCATCACCGACACTGTATATGTAGTAGAGTGCTCCGCAGACACGCTTCTCAGCTGCAGGAGTGCTATATCTCTGGGTCTGGTCAACCTGGTCAATAGCGTCACAGGTCCTTTGGCCCAACACATCATGCAGAGATACCCCAATCTCTTTAAAGGTCTCGGTAAGCTAAAAGACGTTCAGATAAAATTGCATATTGACCAGTCAATACAGCCGTCTGTTCAACCTCACAGGCGCATCCCATTTCATGTCCGCAAACTTGTGGAGCAAGAACTGCAGGATCTGGAAGCGTCTGATGTTGTTGAACGAGTTGAAGGCCCGACTCCTTGGGTATCGCCCATTGTTGTTGCACCAAAACCAAAGCAGCCTGGTAAAATCCGGCTATGTGTGGATATTAGTGTTGAGCGATACGATACCGCAAGTATCGGGTATCGGCCGATATTAGCTGTATCGGACTTTCGATATTGACTTTCGATATTTCCCATATATCGTATACCGGAATCGGAATTGTCACTGTCACTGTGAGTGTCCATCGGTCGGGTCTGTCAGGAGTCAGCGGCACTTACCTGGCAGAAGATCTCCGGTGGTCACGGCCTGGACTGGTTGATGGCCGCCATCATCTTTCCCCGGCGGTCATGTCATGGAAATATATATGTATTCCATATATTCAAAGTATATTCACATATATGTATTCACAGTTCACAGTTAGATAGATCTCACTTGCTAAAAAACCCTGTGCTCACATATTTCTAGGCCAGATATAATCAGTCGTTTTAAAGAAATCTGGCCTTCATAAGGCCTTCGTAAAGGAACAAATACATGAAGTACAAAAAGTCCTATTAGATATCTGTTGTTTACATTATAGTTATGCAAGACAACTAGGTCACAAGAATATAAACAATAATTCTTCAACTTCAGCTCTTTTAATCATGATTATCATAATTATCATATTTACACTAGAACAGCCAACAATCTAGCAGCTTTTAATTGTATGTTAATTGACTAACCAGCCCCTTTTTGTAAATGTATAAAACCTTGAATGAATAATAAATGTATGTCTTTGACGAACTGTTATACTGACACTTTCGTGTGGACAGTCCTCATTTCGTTCTGAGCGCTCAAGAAGACATTAAATAGAGATTTGGACATGGCAAGCAGCAAACACAGAAGGATATTTTTATCCTAATTAAATTTCCATATCAGTTGGCGCCTGCACGCGGGGCATTGGACGAAACGCACGAGGACCCGGCCGACCGAGAGACGGGGTGTTGGCCCTGGCCTTGGCACAGGGACGGAGACTGCAGCTCCATCAGTAAGGTAAGAAAACTTTGTCATCTTACCTGAATGTTCCCTGTGCCTAGTCCTAGCCTACACTTCCAGCCGGTCGGACGTGGTCATCACCGCATTCCCAGGTTGTGTAAAAAGTCCATACCCTTATCCAAAAGCCCTGGGATATAAGCCGAGTTGTTTGCTGCTGTGTGTATATGTTTCATGTTTTATGTGAACCGGGAGAAAGTTGGAACGGTGACTGTGTTTTTGCTTGCTGATTTCTGGGGGCTGTATAGCAAAAGACAATTGCTGCATAAGTTCCCGCAGTAAACTTTCACCACCGGGAGGCCATCCCAGTCAAATCAGACGTGGAGGGCGGGAGCTTTGTTTTGGATAAGTCCACGCAGATATTCTTCACACATTGGAGGGAAGTTATCCCAAAAAATCCAGTTGTGGAAGCGAGGGCTTTGTTCGGTTAAGTTTCTGCAGTAAACTTTCACGCACTGGGAGGCCATCCCAGTCAAATCAGACGTGAAGGGCAGAAGCTTTGTTTGGATAAGTTCTCACAATAATCGTCCACGCACCGGGAGGCCATCCCAGTCAAATCAGACGTGGATAGTGAGAATTTTGATGAAGGCTATTGCAGATTACTGTGACCGGCGCACTGGCTAGGGCGTACAGTACAGAGCGATAGAACCTTGAGCCTCACCACGCTCAGTGCAATTGGTGAGTTATCAGTTACCAGAGCAGCTTGTATGTGTCACAGATCATCAAAAGAGGGATTCAGTATTCTCCCGGGTGTCTGTCTCATTGTACATGTCACTGTCTGTATCAGGTACTGTCGCTTTAAATCACATCTCCGTGCGGTCTGTCAGTAACTCATTCAGAGCAGTGTGCTGGCTGCAGCAGCGAAAAAACCCCTTTGACCCCCCCTCCTCTGCTAATCACGTTGTCACATCTGTTTCTTGGCTTTGATTTTTATTTTATTTTTTTTTAAGCTAGGTTTTTTGGCTACAGGTTTTAATGTGAAAATTTCTCAGGCATTCAGACTGAACTATATTCATTTTTTGCTATTCTGAGGAATAAAAATTTTTTTTTTTTTTTGATACGTGATTTCAGTGCCTATAGAGACAGCAAGCAGAGATATAAGGAAGGGAGGGGGGAAGCAGCCAGCTGAATTCCAGAGATTTTTAATTAGCTGTTTTAGTAACAAGGGTTGTTTTTCAGAGTTTTATGATTAATACGGTTTTTCTTTTCTCCCCTTTTTGGTGAATTTATTTTTTTTTTGTTTTCTTTTTCTAGAGTTTTTTACTAAATCTAACTTTTTGTTTTTTAAAATTTTCTTTTAAGTACATTTTTAAATGATTTTGGAGAGATTTTTTCTCTAAGCAATTTATTTTAGAGTTTTATTTCTCCAGCAATTTTTTTTTCTACAAGCTTGCTTTAGACCAAGGTCACATAGATAAGGAGAATTACAGGCTGAGGGAGAGAGCAGAGACAAACTACGCAGCGGTCTGAGTAGCCCCTCCCGTCGGGCATTCGGCGAGAACAAACAGAACCAGAGTGCAGCAGTTTTCAGATTTTTAAATCACCTTTGTTGAATAGATTTTTGGAATAGACACAGTACGTGAGAAACAAATAGACAGGCAGCCTTTACGCTGCATAATGAAATGTTTTTTCTTGTTTTTTTGTTATTTGAAAGGTAACGGGAAAATTTATTAATAGATTACCATCTGCTATAAAAGAGCAGCGGTGCATCGTGTAAAAGATACAGCAAGTTAATTTGAACGGACCAGGAAGTGATTTTTTTTTTTATGTGAATAAGTTTGAAAAGGTGTTAAATCATCTGTGAGAAAAAGATCACTGACATGTCACAAGAGCAGAATTCAGAGTCACACACATCACATGTCCATCATGTGGAGACACGGGACAGGTGTAGGCTGCTCTCATTGAGTAAGGAGCCTTGTACAGGGAAAAACGCTCCCCGCCTCTCTCCACAGGGAGAAGGCATTTTTGTTTCAACCATCCCCTCTCAAGAGTCACAGGGGGGACACCCTCTCCTTTCTCTTCTCCCAGTCCCTTTCTCCTTCTTCAGACTTTTCTCTCTCTGTGTCTCAAGCACAGGGCACCCTGTCTATCCCAAGCACAGTACAAACATTGCCAGTCATTATATCAGGAGAAGAAAGTGCAAATCTCCCTACACAAAACGTTACATGTAGCCCCCAGACACAACAGCCCACAGCTAGGGCTTCACAGGGGGGTGGTATAGCTACAGGGCTGCTAGCATGGAACCATGACACTGATCCACCGCAGCCTCAGCAAGGAAGTGGGAAATCCCCATGCAGCAAGACAACTTTAAAGCCCAAATCTCACCCAGTGTATGCACCAAGTACACCATGTCACTTCTTATCTGATGAAGATGAAGATGCAACGTCACACATGCTGCCCAATACTAGGGAAGAAAACACACAAGCACCAATAGAGCAGGGACAGGTAGAGGCACCATCCTATGAGCCCTTCATCCCAAGCCAGGTGATCAGTATGCTGCCAGACCCAGGGATACACCCCATGCTATTTTGCCAAAAAATGCAGCAGATCCAGCAGAAAGCAGCCTGGATTGATCTCTGGACCGAAATGGAAATAAAAGCAGGTGATGCATTCTGGTCAATTATGAGAGAACACTTCAAGCTTCCAGCAGAGTTAGATGCGTATGCCTGGGAGACAGGACCAAAGCTAATTGAGCAACTCAGAGAATGGGCCAAAAGCAGACTGACAGGACAAGCTCTCAGTCTACATGTCACGAGTCAAGACAAGACAGAGTCTGTGGAGAAGTTCCATGACAGAGTAATGCAAGTGTTTCAAGATTTGGGCCTCATTACCCATGATCAGACACACAGACGGATGTTGGCACAGGCCTTTGTGCATGGACTGAGAGAACCAATCAGAAAGCCACTGATAGTAGCTAGGCCTGAGTACAGGTCAATAGCAATGGACACCCTGCTCACAGCCGCAAAAGGGATAGAATCCCAGCCTGGAGTGCGCAAAACAGCTCCCCTGATGGTGGTCTCAGAGCCAGATGGCCAACCACGTTTTAAAGACAGAAGAAATGTCAAGTGTTACAACTGTGGCAAGCTTGGCCATTACCGGAACCGCTGCAGAGAACCCCTACGACCCACCACTTTGTCTAGAGAAGCAAGCCAAGGAGAAAACAAAGAAAGCAGTGAAGAACCCCGTCCATAGGACAAGAGCACACCAAGTCCACAAGGAACCCCACCAGTGGGACCAATATCCTGAGAGTGGATGGCGTAGTCAGATCTTTTCTTGTGGAACTCCGCAACCTCACCTACCTATCAGAATCTTCTGCTTCCTGCATGGGAATTGATGGTCAAGTCAGATATTTCCAGATTATGAAGCCCCTGAGCGTGTGGACTCAGCCAGAACACTCCATCATGTCCCAGTTTGTTGTGTAAAAAACCTGCACCCTCAACCTATTGGGAGTGGACCTTCTGCAGAAGCTGAAAGCGACCAGAGTGTTCCAGGAAGATGGGACCTTGACACTTTCTTCACCCCTGACCCAAGAAGAAACAGGAACCTCAAACAACCACACTGCAGACCTATCACAGGAGGTGCTGGACATAGTACCAGAAAAGCCACTCCATCACCCAGAGTCAAGATGTCTCTGACCAACTGAAGGTCTAAGTGAACTCGCCTAAGAAGATGGCCTGAGAACTTTGACATTGGCCAGGATATTCAACTCAAGAAGGACTCTACTCGCTTCATGGAATGGCAACACCTCATCCAGCTCTAACGCCAGAGGTTCATCTTTTGCAAGCACCAGGAGGAGCCCCCTGCAATCAACCAGTTCACCCAGGCCCTAGACCGGCAAAAGGCCACTCAGCTCTTCAAACTTGTGCACAAATATTGACCTGAGACCGAGCTGGAGAAAAAGAAACTACTGATGGCCCGTGCTGAGAAAAAAGCAGCCGTTTAAGGAGACGTCCCAACAAGAAGACCCCCTGTGACCAGAGCAGGTGCTAACACAGTGACTGTCTTAGTGGAGAACAAGAAAGCCAGCTGGTCGTCATCTCTCATGATGTGGATCCTAGTAGACGGCTTTTTTTCCCGCCAGCTCTGCACCAGCAGATGGGAGTCCCCTGCCGCATACTGAAGGACAAGGCCAAACTGGGCTGCCTCCCCATCGGAATCAATCCCAGCTTTCCACAGTGAAGAAAAAGACTGTAAACCCCACTGAGTTCAGAATGGTGCAAGGCCTGGAGGCCGCGAAAGAGGCTACGGTATTTGAAACCCCAACAGTGCTGAACCATCACACTCTGCTCTCAAGAGTCCCAGTCACCGCAACGGTATTCACGGTGATCAACCTGGCCAGTACCTTCTTCAGTGTTTCCCCTCCACCTGGAGGCCTGCTTTCACGCACCAGTGCAGTGCATATGGACAATGTTGCCTCAAGGTGCTCAAAACAAGCCCTTTAAGTTTCACCAAGACAAGTCCTCCATCCTCGTCAACTGGATTGCAGAATATGCAAGAGTCACTCTTCTACAACACGTGGATGACCTTCTCTTTTGTGTGGTTGACATCGACACCTGCACAGTCTATTCCTTGTCTCTCCTACTCTACCTGGAAGAACAGCAACGCAAGGTCTGGAAGAACAAAGTCCAGTGATGCCAGAAGCAAGTTACATCCCTGGGACACTGTATTGTCCACAAGACGAAACACATGTCAAAAGACTGGAAGACCACTGTGGAGAAGATGGCTCCCCCAACAACTCCAAGAATGCTGCAGGCCTTCCCTGGTCTAGTGTCATATTGCAGAACCTGGATCCCTGATGCCTCAGTCCTAATGCAGCCTCTGTGCCTTGCATCAACGCAACCCCGCTCCTTCTATCAGACGCAGCCTTCAACCCATTCAGGAGATTGGAAGAACTCCACAGTCTCAGCGCCAATACCAGGCCTACCTGACTATGAAAAGTCTTTCCGTCTACCTGATGGAAGAAAGAAGGTCATGCTACTGGAGTCTGGCATGGATTCACGGGGGAAAACAGAGACTTTTAGGCTGCCTCTCAGCCTGCTTGGATCCAGTTGCAAGAAGAGCACCCTCCTGCCTGATGGCAGTATCCGCAGCACACACCCTCCTGGACAAGGTTGCTGACATCACTCTTGGACAGCCACTGGAAACTCTCACTCCGCATGACATCTTGGCAATCTTCAATCAAGCTCAACCAACAGTAATCTCTCCACCGCCAGGCATCTTTGTGGTGCCTCTATTGCCTTTGTCTCATAATGTCACCGTCTCCAGACCTACAGTCCTCAGCCCGGCCACTCTACTCCCACTCCCAAGGGGGGATACTTGGATGGCTCCAGAAGAAGTTTCAACACAGGAAGTGCAGTGACCAGCAATCAAGAAATCCTGTGGTCCAGAAGTCTGTCACCTAGCCTGTCAGCCCAGGAAGCAGAATTGATAGCGCTGACGAAGGCCTGCCAGATGGCAGAAGGCAAGACTGCAAACATCTACACGGACTACAGGTACTCGCATGGCATAGCACACGACTTTAGACCCATCTGGGCTACAAGGGACTTCATCACAGCAAACGGGACAACCGTGAAGCATCATGGAGCCTTCAGGGACCTACTGGGTATACTCCAACTTCCAAAATGGTGGCAATTTGAAAAATCAAAGTGCATGGAAAACTGAGAACAGAAGAGGCGTGAGGCAATAACATGGCGGACATGGCAGCCAAAGAAGCAGCCAAAGGAAGACAACATGGAGAAGTGGGAGAGGTCGTAGAGCCGGACGGCTACTACATGACGACTGAAGACAAGAAACCTGACAAAGAGACGTCCTGGAATCTGCTCAAGAAGTTACAAGACCAAGCTCCAAAAGGAAAAGAGCTGAATGGGAAAAAAGCAACACGTGAAGAAGGAAGGCTATCAATAATAGACTTCAAACTCTGCCTACCACAAAGTATGCACCCTATGGTGGTCCAATGGGTACATGGACCCACATCCACATATCAAAGACACAGATGAATGATCTGATTGGTGCTTACTGTTTCGCTTCAGGGATCTCCACCCTAACAGCCAAACTCACCAGCAGCTGTCTGACCTGCGGCAAATTCAAGTCTGGACGTATGGAAGAAAGTCCCCCTCACCTTATCTGGAAAGACCACTCTACCAGGTTCAAAGGATCCAGATAGACCACATCCAGATATCGCCAAGTGAAGGATTCAAATACGCCATTGTGGTCAAAAGAAGTATTTTCAAGATGAACAGAAGCGTTCCAAGTCAGCAAAGACTACTGCAAAGCAGCTACTTTCAGAAAATAGTGTGCAGATACGGGGTTCCAGAAATGATAGAAAGTGATCAGGGACCCGCATTCACAGCAAATCTGACACACAAGACCCGATTAGCAGTAGGGTCAGATTTAGGCCTACACACTCCTTACCACCCCCAGAGCAGCAGGAAGGTAGAAAAACTGAACGAAACACTTAAGAATAGAATGCTGAAAAATTGCCCAAGAGACACGCAAACCATGGCATGACACACTCCCTATTGCACTGTTTAGCGTAAGGCACACTCCCAGAGACCCAGAAAAGCTGTTTCGTGCCTGCATCTTCTGCTAACAGATAAGACATTTTCTTCTTTTAGTTTTTTGGTGCCTGCATTTTGTCCTTCACTTCTGTGGGGGTCTGCCGGGTCCCCTTCAGGGGGCTTATGCTCCTCTCAGTTTAGTTCAGCCACTGTTTGTTCATTTGCCTTTTCCAGTTTTTTCAGTGGTTGCTGTTTAGTTTTTGTTACACCAGAGAACTAATTTAGGTGGTAGAGGTCGTGTGATCTCAGGTGTTTTTGTAATTAGTAGAGTTGGTACTTTTCAGGGTTTTTTTGCGGTTGCAGTAAGTGCCTTTCCTATCCTCTTCTATTTAGGAAGTTTGGGCCCCAACGTTTGCTCATACTATTTTCTGTCTGTGTCTGTATTTCCTCTTGTCTAACCGCCATTACATGTTTGGGGCTTCCTATGTTCTTTGGGGATCTGCTCCGGGGCAGATAGCTTTCCTTTTTCTATCTTTAGGTGTAGTTAGCTTCTCAGGCTGTGACGAGGCGTCTAGGACCAACGTAGGAATGCTCCATGGCTGCCTTTAGTTGTGGTGGTTAGTCAGGGTACTGCAATCCCATAGATTCCAACCTCTCTGGTGTATTGCTTTTTTTTTTTTTGCCTGCTCTCCTCAGCTACCAGATCATAACACTTAAGTAATTGAATTGGTCAAAAACTAATGTCCATTCTCGAGTTTTTCTCCTCACTGCCAGATTTGATGATCCTGTCCAAGAGCCCCAGATGACATCAACCTCTGTGTAACTAGAGGGAAAGCCTGTTTGAATCCACGTATCGCATTGCAAGGAAGCTCCCGTACCAGGAGAGACACCTAAGCCATGAAGGATGTCGTGGATGCTCTGACTGACCAGACAGATGACCAGATGACCTACCTGATGAGTTCAAGGCCAGAGACCAAGTTAAAGCAGGATTTGAGTCACTATAAACAAAAATGTTGATTGGATAAATTACATCTATTATAACCAGCAGAGATTTGTTAACTTCACCATAGATGCTGTAAAAGGTTTGGCAGCACAGTTAGGCCCCACTTCCATTATGGCATTCCAGAATAGAATGGCTTTGGATATGATTCTAGCTGAGAAAGGAGGTGTTTGCAAAATGATCAAAGACACCTGTTGCACCTACATCCCAGACAACACTGGCCCAAATGGTAAAGTCACAATGGCAATACAGAAACTTAATGAGTTATCAGAGGAACTGAAACAGAACTCAGGTGTCACTGACCCATGGGATCGATACTTTGGGTGGATGAGTGGGTGGCAGAAAATGTTGGCACAGGTTGGGACAGCCATTATGGGGGTTCTCATTTTTGCATTAATTACTGGTTGCTGTGTAATTCCTTGTATCCGCAGGATAATGGAAAAAACTGTTCAGGAGACAACCAATTTGATGCCACTCACCATCTTGGACCTCGCACCAGTCCGGATAGAACTGCCTGGCTTGACCAGATCTCCGAACTACCTCCAGACTGAGAATACACATCCTTGATGAAACATCCTATCAAATAAGGAGACTATGATTGCAAACACATAAACCCCCGACAGGGACAGTCCTCCTGACCGCCCATTTGCGAAAAGTCTATATTCGGTGGGGGAGACATGCGCTAGGGGTGTCTCAACTCACAGGCAGAACAAAAGAGTTGCAGCGCTTGGGCCAGGAGCAGGTTTTTTAGGGCAAGTGGTATCTAAGGGGGACTGTCATGGAAATATATATGTATTCCATATATTCAAAGTATATTCACATATATGTATTCACAGTTCACAGTTAGATAGATCTCACTTGCTAAAAAACCCTGTGCTCACATATTTCTAGGCCAGATATAATCAGTCTTTTTAAAGAAATCTGGCCTTCATAAGGCCTTCGTAAAGGAACAAATACATGAAGTACAAAAAGTCCTATTAGATATCTGTTGTTTACATTATAGTTATGCAAGACAACTAGGTCACAAGAATATAAACAATAATTCTTCAACTTCAGCTCTTTTAATCATGATTATCATAATTATCATATTTACACTAGAACAGTCAATAATCTAGCAGCTTTTAATTGTATGTTAATTGACTAACCAGCCCCTTTTTGTAAATGTATAAAACCTTGAATGAATAATAAATGTATGTCTTTGACGAACTGTTATACTGACACTTTCGTGTGGACAGTCCTCATTTCGTTCTGAGCGCTAAAGAAGACATTAAATAGAGATTTGGACATGGCAAGCAGCAAACACAGAAGGATATTTTTATCCTAATTAAATTTCCATATCAGTCACATGCAGTTTCTCGCGATAACTGCAGTGACTGCTGGGTAATCCCGGCCGTAAAGCAGTCAGTCCGATGACGTCACCGCCGGGGAAGCAGGTAATCAGCTGTGCTGCGCCGGGATGACAGCCTCTGCCTGTCATTCCGATGTAGCAGAGCTGGATCGTCGTGGGACAGTCGTTACTATGGACTGCGTCGGACAGGTGGTATACTGTTGGTTTGTTTTTTTTCTTTTTTTACAGGAGATCGATGGCGTGCAGGAATGAGAGTATAATAAAAAAATGAAAACTGTGTTGTCTCTTTTATTTCATTAAAATACATTTTTCTTGCTGTGTCTTTTTTTTTATACATTTAAAAACTTTGGGATTAATAATGGATCAGTCTATGACACGCTCAATAAGCTAGTCACGTGAATCAACGTGAATACCCCTTATTAACCCACTTGCCACCGCTACAGGGCAGTGGGAAGAGCCAGGTAAAGTGCCACAATTGGCACATCTTTTGATGCGCCAAATGTGGGGCTGCTGCAGCCTGGTATTATCAGGCTGTTGAGGGCCAAAATCCATGGGCCTTGACAGTCTTTTAATACCAGGCCGCAGCAGTCTGCATTTTACTTGGCTGGTTAACAAAAATAGGGGGACCCCTACGCCGTTTTTTTTTCGAGGGGATCCCCTATTTTTGTTAACCAGCCAAGCTAAGCAGACTGCTGTGGCCTGGTATTATCAGGCTGGCAAGGTCCATGGATATTGGATCCTTACCAGCCTGAAAAACCAGGCCTCAGCAGTCTGCTTCATCTGGCTGGTTAACAAAAATAGGGGGGACCCCACGCCAATTTTTTTCGAGGGGATCCCCTATTTTTGTTAACCAGCCAAGATATGCAGACTGCTGTGGCCTGGTATTATCAGGCTGGCAAGGTCCATGGATCTTGGCTCCTTAACAGCCTGAAAAACCAGGCCTCACAGTCTGCTTCATCTGGCTGGTTAACAAAAATAGGGGGGACCCCATGCCAATTTTTTTCTAGGGATCCCCTATTTTTGTTAACCAGCAAAGATAAGCAGACTGCTGTGGCCTGGTATTATCAGGCTGGCAAGCAGGGTCGGACTGAGCCACCGGGACACCGGAGAAACCTCCGTTGGGCCCCAGCTCCTGCGTGGTGGGCCCTGATTTGAAAGGATAGGTCGCGGGGCAGAGGGGGCGGTGGCCCCGGGCCCCGCGCTCTGAGGGGGCCCACCCGGAGCTACGCTACAGTAACTGTATCGGCGTGCACAGCACGCCGATACAGTTACATTCTGTGGCAGAGCAGGGAGAATTGCTCTCCCTGCTCTGCCGCCCGGAAGCTATGGGGCCTGAACAGGCGGTGGGGGGGCCCGGTGCCAGCAGTGGGCCCCCCAACCGTCATCGGAGGGTCAGCTGTATCGGCATGGGTACGATTGGGGCGAGGATATGGGTGTGATTAGCTGTGAAATGGGTGTGGTCAGGGCGTGGCTTAACATTTGCAGCGGCGCGCTATGCGCGCCGCAGCCTTTAACCCTCTTTCCTGTCTTCAAAATTTGGGAGGTATGCTGTATGACCTCCCTACAACTTCTGGGCATGCTACCGATGAGCGCGACGGATGGTCTCCTGAGGGATCTCCTCCCACACCTGGACTAAAGCATCCACCAACTCCTGGACAGTCTGTGGTGCAACGTGCATGGCCTAAAATTTGCTGCAGCAGGCACAGCGTGCCACAGCCTTTGTCCCTCTTTCCCTTCTTCAAAGGTTGGGAAGTATGATGGTGGCCCCAAGAATAATTTTTCTCTGGTGGGCCCAAGGTACTCCAGTCCGACGCTGCTGGCAAGGTCCATGGATATTGGCTCCTTAACAGTCTTAAATACCATGCCTCAGCAGCAGGGGCGTACATAGAAATCATGGGGCCCCATAGCAAAAGTCTGAATGGGCCCCCCCCCCCAAAAAAAAAAAAAAACCCAGAGCCATTGTAAATGTAAAGTGCCAGCACAATGAGGGGACACATTAAACAAAAAAATGTATTATGCCCCCATAGATTGTGCCCCCATAGTTGCTCCATAGATCATGCCCCCATAGATTGTGCCCCCATAGATGCTCCATAGTATAGGCCCTTATGCTGCCGCAGCTGCTGCAACCAAAAAAAAAAAGACATACTCAGCTCTCGTCGCTGGGGGCCAGGTGCCCGTGTCCTGAGCAGGGGGTGACACCAGGTGCCGATGTCACCGCTCGCTCAGGCCCCGGCACCTGAGATATTTACCTGTCCTTTCTCCACTGCTGAGCGCCGCTGTCTTCGGGGTCCTCCAGCAGTGAATGATCAGGCAGAGGGCGCGGCGCGCACTAACGACGTCATCGCGCCCTCTGACCTGAACATTGCAGCAAGAGGACGCGAGCAACGGTGGAACGGGACAGGTAAATATCCCTTATACTCACCCTTCCACCGGCGCGGTCTCTGCAGCCCTTGCTCTTCTCCCGCGGTCTCCGCCGCCAGTGTTCAGCGGTCACGCAGGACCGCTCATTAAAGTCATGAATATGTGCATATTCATGACTGTAATGAGTGGTACCACCTGACCGCTGAACACAGGCGTCAGAGACCGTGGGAGAAGAGCAGGGGCTGCAGAGACCGCACCAGGAGGGGTGAGTATATAGAAGAGCTGCGCTCCCCCTCCCCCGCCGACCCCCTGGTAGTACTGTGTCAGCACAGCTACCCGACCGTCGCGGGCCCCCTCACCTGTCCGGGCCCCATAGCAGCTGCATGGTCTGCTTCATTCACGGTACGCCACTGCTCAGCAGTCTGCTTCATCAGGCTGGTTAACAAAAATAGGGGGGACCCCACGCCATTTTTTTTTCGAAGGGAACCCCTAATTTTTGTTAATCAGTTCCCTCTGACTTCACTGATTGTGTCCCTGGCTGACCTGAAGTGAAAGTGGAAAGCAATCAATTAAGCTTTCCACTTCCTTTCCTGTCAGCCAGGAGAGGAGCTCATTCATTTGGGGTTTACTGTGAGGCTGCAGCATTAGCTGCGGTCCCTGCAGTAAACATTAACCCTTTCTGAAGGATTACACCGTGGGACCTGACTGTGCATGGGATAGGTAAGAATAATTTTGCTTTTTTATTTTATTTTTATTACAGGAAATGGTTTTTGCAGTAAAATAAAAGATGGTCAAAAACATGTGTCTTTATTTCATTAAAATGATTTTTAATTAAAGTGTGTGTGTTTTATTTTTATTTCATGCAATAGGATTAATAATTGATAGTTGTCTAATTGACAGCTCTCAATTATTAACCTGGCTTAATGTCACCTTTCAATAGCAAGGTGGCTTTAACCCCATATTAACCCATTCGCCACCGCTACAGGGCAATGGGAATAGATGGGCAAAGTGCCAGAAAGGGCGAATCTAATTATAGATTTGTCTTTTCTGGGGTGTCTGGGGGCAGATGTTAGTAGCCAGGGGGGGGCAAAAATAATGGTCCCTTTCTGGGCTATTATTATCTGCCCCCACTCGCTGGCTTTGTCTGTCTGGTTGCGAAAATAGGGCGGGAGCCCACGCATTTTTTTCAACAATTTTACACCTCATATATATATACATGTCATTGAATTTGTGACACATATATATATATATATATATATTTATATTTATAGTTCATACACTTCTACATAGTATAATAGCCGCTAATTCAATTGCCGGCTTTTGTGAAAATGCAGAACCCGACATGAAATGACACTTGGTTTACATAGAGTTAACCATGTCATTTCAAGTTGTTTGATCTATTGTTTTCACTAACAATTACATCAGTCTATGTGTGCAAAATTTCACACCTGTAGGGGTTAATTAAAGGTGTAAATTCGTAGCAAAAAAGTCCTGTTTTTTTACAACGAATTTACACCTTTAATTAACCCCTACAGGTGTGAAATTTTGCACACATAGACTGATGTAATTGTTAGTGCAAATCAGATATCAAACTACATGAAAAGACATGGTTAACTCTATGTAAACCAAGTGTCATTTCATGTCGGGTGCTTCTGTCTTTTCACAAAAGCCGGCTTTACCCGGCAATTGAATCAGAGGCTATTTTACTATGTAGAAGTGTATAAACTATAAATATATGTATATGTATATATGTCACAATGACATGTATATACAGTTATATGAAAAAGTTTGGGCACCCCTATTAATCTTAAGCTTAATGTTTTATAAAAATTGGTGTTTTTGCAACAGCTATTTCAGTTTGATATAACTAATAACTATTGGACACAGTAATGTTTCTGCCTTGAAATGAGGTTTATTGTACTAACAGAAAATGTGCAATCTGCATCCAAACAAAATTTGACAGGTGCATAAGTATGGGCACCTCACCAGAAGAGTGACATTAATATTTAGTAGATCCTCCTTTTGCAAAAATAACAGCCTCTAGTCGCTTCCTGTAGCTTTTAATGAGTTCCTGCATCCTGGATGAAGGTATTTTTGACCATTCCTCTTTACAAAACAATTCCGTTCAGTTAAGTTTGATGGTCGCCGAGCATGGACAGCCCTCTTCAAATTATCCCACAGATGTTCAATGATATTCAGGTCTGGGACTGGGATGGCCATTCCAGAACATTGTAATTGTTCCTCTGCATGAATGCCTGAGTAGATTTGGAGCAGTGTTTTGGATCATTGTCTTGCTGAAAGATCCATCCCCTGCGTAACTTCAACTTTGTCACTGATTCTTGAACATTATTGTCAAGAATCTGCTGATACTGAGTGGAATCCATGCGTCCCTCAACTTTAATAAGATTCCCAGTGCCGGCATTGGCCACACAGCCCCAAAGCATGATGGAACCTCCACCAAATTTTACTGTGGGTAGCAAGTGTTTTTCTTGGAATGCTGTGTTTTTTTGACGCCATGCATAATGCCTTTTTGTATCACCAAACAACTCAATCTTGGTTTCATCAGTCCACAGGACCTTCTTCCAAAAAAAAAAATTGGCTTCTCCAAATGTGCTTTTGCATACCTCAGCCAACTCTGTTTGTGGCGTGCTTGCAGAAACGGCTTCTTTCGCATCACTCTCCCATACAGCTTCTCCTTGTGCGAAGTGCGTTGTATAGTTGACCGATGCACAGTGACACCATCTGCAGCAAGTTGATACTGCAGCTCTCTGGAGGTGGTCTGAGGATTGTCCTTGACTGATCTCACCATTTTTCTTCTCTGCCATTCTGATGTTTTTCTTGGCCTGCCACTTCTGGCCTTAACAAGAACTGTCCCTGTGTTCTTCCATTTCCTTACTATGTTCCTCACAGTGGAAACTGACAGGATAAATCTTTGAGACAGCTTTTTGTATCCTTCCCCTGAACAACTATGTTGAATAATCTTTGTTTTCAGATCATTTGACAGTTGTTTTGAGGGGCCCATGATGCCACTCTTCAGAGGAGATTCAAACAGGAGAACAACTTGCAAGTGGCCACTTTAAGTAGCTTTTCTCATGATTGCATACACCTGGCTATGAAGTTCAAAGCTCAATGAGGTTACAAAACAAAAAAAAGTGCTTTAGTAAGTCAGTAAAAAGTAGGTAGGAGTATTTAAAACAAGAAAGTGATAAGGGTGCCCATACTTATGCACCTGTCAAATTTTGTTTGAATACAGATTGCACATGTTCTGCTTGTACAATAAACCTCATTTCAAGGCAGAAACATTACTGTGTCCAATAGTTATTAGATATATCAAACTGAAATAGCTGTTGCAAAAACACCAATTTTTATCAAACATTAAGCTTAAGATTAATAGGGGTGCCCAAACTTTTTCATATAACTGTATATATATGTATTCTATGTGTGTTTATTTAGTGTTTACAAGGAAAGAAAGAGGTTTTTTTAGTTACGATATTTCTGTCCCATAGACTTACATGGGACTTCCGGTATCGGTATCGGGTATCGCCGATATTTTAGTGATATCGGCGATACCATTCCGATCCGATATTTTTGGATATCGGAAAGTATCGCTCAACTCTAGTGGATATGCGGCATGCCAATTTGGCTATTCAAAGAGAAAGGCACATCACGCCCACTATTGATGACATTATCACAGACCTGAATGGTGCAAAAGTATTTTCTAAAATTGATTTAAAATCAGGTTATCATCAACTTGAGTTGCATCCAGATTCCAGGTACATTACAACTTTTAGTACCCATTTGGGCTTACGACGATTCAAGAGGTTGAACTTTGGTATCTCATCTGTGGCAGAAATATTTCAGAACGTTATCAGTCAGGTTCTATCTGGAATAGCAGGAGTTCTAAACGTCAGTGATGACATTCTTATATATGGTACAACCCAAGAGGAGCATGACAGTCACTTAGAGCAAGTGTTTCAGACACTGCAAGCCTGCAATCTAACTGTCAATCCGTCAAAATGTGAGTTTAACCAAAAGTCATTAAGCTTCTTTGGATATATCTTTTCGGAGCAAGGAGTTTCAGCAGATCCTCAGAAAGTTGCTGCCATAAAGTCAGCTAGCCAACCTCAAAATGTGTCAGAGGTTCGCAGTTTTCTAGGACTAGTCACGTACTGTGGGCGATTTATGCCTGATCTGGCCACGATCTCCGAACCCCTGCGACTACTCACGAAAAAAGACACTCCTTGGACATGGACTACTGGACACCAAGCAGCATTCGATTCCATGAAGTCCGGTCTGACTGGCGACACCGTCATGGCCTATTTTGACCCTCTAAAGTCCACAGAGCTGATCGTGGACGCTAGTCCGGTGGGCCTGGGTGCAATTCTCACACAAGTGTCCAAAGAAGGCAACGTTTCTACCATTTCCTATGCAAGCAAAGCCTTAACAGAGACAGAACAACGCTATTCACAAACTGAAAGGGAAGCTCTTGCGGTTGTGTGGGGATGCCTTCATTTTCATCTGTACCTTATGGGACATAAATTCACAGTGATAAGCGACCACAAACCGCTCATTCCGCTTTTCAACAAACATTCTTCAAAGCCTCCCCCACGACTTGAACGCTGGTTGCTCCGCCTACAGAACTACCAGTTTTGGTTGAGATACGAGGCAGGAGCTGGTAATCCGGCTGACTACTTTTCGAGACACCCAACACCACAAACTACCAAGGACGACATCCCAGCAACTATCCTTGCAGAGGAACATATCAATTTTATTGTTGCACATTCTGTGCCAAAAGCTATGACTATGGAGGAAATACAACAAACGGTGGATTCCGATCACCAACTTCAGTTAGTTATAGAGACTGTTCGATCTAAAAATTGGAGCAATTTTCTTGCTGAAGCCCGCCTCCAAACACCGGATCAAACAACCTACTTGACAGCCTTCTTTAATGCACGACATGATCTCTCCGTGTCTGATTCAAATCTACTGTTGCGTAACAATCGGTTGGTGATACCCCAGAAACTTGAAAGCAGAGTACTGGATCTGGCCCACGAGGCTCATCAAGGGGTGGTGAAAACAAAGCAATTACTGAGAGAGAAAGTCTGGTTTCCAGGACTAGACGAAAAAGTAGAGGCACTCATTGAAAATTGCATACCTTGCCAAGCAACTACAATTGACCATAGACGCGCACCCTTACAAATGACACCCCTGCCAGAGGGCCCGTGGTCTGCTGTTAGTGTTGATTTCTGTGTTTTACCGGATCACTCCTATCTGCTGGTTGTCATGGATGACTATTCGAGGTTCCCAGTCATTGAACATGTTTCGACAACCTCTGCCAGGGCTGTTATACCAAAATTAGACAAGATCTTCTCGGCATATGGCATACCGGAAACAGTGAAGTTCGACAATGGACCACCTTTTAATAGCACAGACTTTCGATCATTCGCAACCTATCTTGGTTTCACTCACAGGAAAATAACTCCTTACTGGCCTCAGGCCAATGGTGAAGTGGAACGGTTCATGCAATCAATCAACAAAACTTTGAGGATCGCTACCATGGAGCACAAGGACTTACAGCAAGAGTTACACAGATTTCTTAGACAGTACAGGGCTACACCCCATTCTACTACTGGGATACCACCTGCCACTGCGCTGTTCAACAGGCCTATGCGTGTCAAACTCCCGAGCGTTCCGCAGAGCCCTGTTCAAACCCCAATTGCTACTAAGGATGCCATATCCAAACAGAAGATGAAGAGGTATGCAGATAAGAGCAGTCATCGTTGCAAGCCACCGGAAGTATTGGTGGGAGATTGGGTCCTGGTAAAAAGGCTAAGACCTAGAGACAAGTTTGCATCACAATACTATCCTGAACCCTTTCAGGTCACACAAGTCAAAGGCACCATGGTTACTGCTCAAGATCACGGTCGCCAGGTCACAAGGAACGTGTCCCATTTTAAAAAACTTTGCGACTATGTCCCAGAAACAGACGAGGCAGATAGCGATGACGTCCTGCCGGATCCCCAGAGCTCAGCAGTTCCAAGGGAGGATACCTCAGGGGACTCAGAAAGTTCATCTGGGACTGTGATGTCTCACCGCTATCCAGCGAGGGCAAATCGTAGACCGCCAGCCCACCTCTTGGACTATGTTCTGCAGTAAAAAGAAAAAAAAAAAAATCCTTCGTACTAATGTGAACTTTTGGACCGTTATCCAGTTATAATGTTGTTTTGTTTGGTGAGAAGAGGAGAGATGTGATGTTGTTACTATATCTGTGATTGGCTTGCTGTTATTCTTGTTTCAGTTTCTGCCTAGTAACAATGATGTAATGGGGAGGAGGAGACTAGGCAGGAGCAGGAAGTCCTGGGTAAGGGGAGCAGGAGAGAGGAACGAAAATAAAGTATGCTGTTTAAACCTACCATCCAGCATCTCTGTGTGGCCTTCTGGAGTTCCCTTCATCTGCACAACAACACCACAACTGGCGACGAGGAAGCGTTCATCATCAGCTAAAGGTATTTCAGCTCTACAACAATGGCCTGTTTACCTGCCTTCCCTGCTTTTGATGTGCATCAGTCCCCAGCTAACCTAGCAGCATGTTGGGAGAAATGGCTGAAGCGTTTTGATATATTCCTACAAGCCATGAACATATCAGATGATACCAGGAAGAAAGCCATGCTATTACATTATGCAGGGGAACAAGTCTATGATATCTTCACTACTCTGCCTAATACAGGAGAAGATAAAGACTATGAGCTCAGTAAGGCAGCATTAAGCAAGTATTTCTCCCCACACAGAAATGCAGCATTTGAAATCTTCAAGTTTAGACAATTAAAGCAGTCAGCAACAGAAAGCATTGATGAATATCATGTCCGACTACGGCACCTTGCAGCTTACTGTGAATTTACAGATGTCGACAAAGAGATCCAAATGCAGATTTTACAAGGCTGCATCTCCTCTAAGTTACGGAGACAAGCACTCAGAGATCCCACCATGACTTTAGCAAAACTGCTTGAAACAGCACGTGTAACAACACCACAGGGGGGAACTGGCTAACCTCACAGAAATGCAGAGAAATATCAAATGGTAAGCACAAAAACAAAAAACAGAAAATATCTTATCTGAGAGCAGGAGAAGAGGCAAGACTCAGCAAGCTTCCAAGTGAACCAGGAACCACAGTTGAGACAAGAACAATTGATCACCGACAACCATGATGGGAGGGAACCTCCCTTATATCAGACCAGTCTGTAACTCCTGGTTGCCAATCCTCATTGAATGGTTCAGTACTGTTTGTAATCACCAGAGGGAGCTTCTGCTCAGAATTCATTTCCAAAACATTCACAACAGTACCCCCCCTTGAGGAGGGGTCACCGAACCCTCATTTGTGCAACCAGGTCGGTCAGGATGAGCTCAGTGATAGGCACGGATCAGTCTCCTAGCATGGATGTCCGAAGCAAACACCCAAGAATTGTCCTCCTGACCATAACCTCTCCACTTAACCAAATACTGGAGTTTCCGTCTAGAAAAACGAGAATCCAATATTTTCTCAACCACATACTCCAGATTGCCCTCAACCAAAACAGGGTCAGGAGGCGCAGCCATAGGAACCACTGGCTCGACAAACCTCTTCAATAAGGACTTGTGGAACACGTTATGGATCTTAAATGTCTGTAATGTATGTAGTACAGTTCATATAGCGTCTTGTGCTTGGGTGCGATGAAAACACAGGAGTCACAGGTTTGATATAGAAAAGTCCTGTATTACTTCATACAAGTTGGCAGAAATAGTCACACAGTTTGCAGACACAGAAACAGGAGACACAGCAGGCCAGAGTAATCCAAGCGCAGCAATCACTCTCCAATACAGATTCAGGATCTTCTTCTCTGTTACCGTAAGTCCATGCAAACGTGGGTCTTTCAAAGAGCAGGGTTCAGAGTCCACAAGTGCTTCAGAGTTCCTCAGTAGGAATAGCTGGAGTACAAGGTCCAAGGCTTACAGGAGTCAAGTCACAGGTTCACTGCAGGCTAGATTCTGAAGCACTGATTGCTCAGCTGTGGCTGCTTAAGAAGCAAAGGAGAGAATCAGGGCGGGAACATGCAAGCTGGAAACTCCATTTTGACTGAGGGCAAGATAGCTGCAGCAAGACAGAAAGTAAAATGGCTGACGAACAAACTGAGTTTCAGGAATATATACATAGAACCTTACATTACTCCCCCCTTAAGGACAACCTCCGGATGACCTCAGACCAGGCTTGTGTGGGTACCTCTGATGAAACTGACGGAGCAAGCGAGGAGCATTAACGTTATTGACCGGTTCCCATGAGTTGTCCTCCACTGGGTAGCCCTGCCATTTAATCAGATATTGTAACTGATTTCTATACAACCTGGAATCTAAAATCCTTTCCACCACAAATTCTTCCTGACCATCGACTAGCACTGGGTCAGGGCAAGGAGAGGAACGTCCAGGAAACGTATTGGTGTCGCAGCCTTTAGTAGGGATACATGAAAGACAGGGTGAATTCTCATAGTTCTGGGCAGTTGAAGACGACAAGCAACGGCACTTATAATTTTACTGATTTTATAGGGTCCAATGTACTTATGTCCCAACTTAGACGATGAATCCTTAACTTAAGATTTCTGGTTGACAGCCAGACCAAGTCTCCTACCTTGAAAGCTGGTGCAGGTTTACGAAATTTATCTGCTGCTTTCTTGTACCTTTCTTGAGCCGATTCCAGATTTTCCTTTAGAAGATCCATATTCTTCTGTAAAGACGTGATTCTTTCAGCCACTGCTGGTAAAGGCGTTTCTATGGGAAATCGTGGTAGAATGTTAGGATGATAACCTAGATTAGAGTAAAAAGGAGACTGTTTAGTGGAGGCACTCTGAGAGTTGTTATACGAGAACTCAGCTAATGGAAGTAGATCCACCCAATCATCCTGTAGGTGGCAGATAAAGCAGCGGAGATACTGCTCCAGGGTTTGATTGGTTCGTTCGGTCTGTCCATTAGTCTGGGGATGAAAATCAGAAGAAAGGTTTACTTTAATGTCCAATGCTGCACAGAAATTTTGCCAAAACCTAGAAGTGAATTGCACCCCTCGATCCGAAATAACCTCATCCGGTACTCCATGCAAGCGAAACACATCTTTAATCATCAAATCTGATGTCTGTTTTGCAGTGGGTAAGCCGACACAAGGGATAAAATGAGCTGCCTTTGTTAGACGGTCAACCACCACTAGAATGGTGTTCTTCCCCTGAGAGGTTGGTAACTCCACAATGAAGTCCATAGAAATGGATCCCCACGGGCGGGACGGGGTGGGAAGAGGCTGTAACAGACCAGTTGGTGAGGAGCGAGGTGTTTTGCATCTTGCACAGACCTCACATGAAGTGACATAATTCAAAACATCCTTCCTGCAAGTGGGCCACCAAAAGAAACGAGAAAGAAATTCCTGTGTCTTTAGAATTCCTCTATGCCCAGCTATCTTGGAATCGTGAATGAGTTGCAATACTATTAATCTGACTGTTTCAGGAATATACAGACGTTGTCCCTGAATCCACACACCATTCTTAAAGACAAGACTTACGTCCCTTGGGGGGTTGTGCCAAAAAGGAATCCGCATGGTATGCTTCCTTGATGTCCTTAAGTAAGTCTTGATTATGAATTACTCCTAGGAATCTAGAGTCAGGAAGAATAGTCTTAGGAGGAGTAATTGGACGTGTCTCTGCTGAGTAAATCCTAGAGAGTGCATCAGCCTTTCCATTGCGCGATCCTGGTCTATAAGAGATGATAAAATTAAATTGGTTTAAGAAAAGATCCAGCGAGCCTGGCAGGAGTCAGGCACTTAGCCGACCTGATAAACTCAAGGTTACGATGGTCTGTCAGGACGACTATTTGCTGTGCAGCTCCCTGAAGAAGGTGTCTCCATTCTTTGAAGGCGGCAATAATGGCCAACAACTCTCTATTGCCCATATCGTAGTTCCTCTCAGCCGAAGACAACTGCTGGGAAAAGAAGGCACAGGGATGCAAGACATTCTTCTCACCTGTTCTCTGAGAGAGTATAGCTCCAACGCCACAGTCTGAAGCATCCACCTCTATTATGAAGGCAAGCTCGGGGTTGGGATGTACTAGGATAGGTGCAGTGGTAAATTTATCTTTTAGACGGGAAAATGCTTCCTGGGCTTGGGGAGTCCAGGAAAACCTAGACTCTTTCCGGGTAAGTTGAGTGATAGGTGACACTACCTCAGAGAAATTTCTAATGAAACGTCTATAGAAGTTGGCAAACCCGATGAAGCGCTGTACCTCCTTCACATTTCTAGGACTTGGCCAATCCTTGATGGCTTGGGTTTTGCTTCCATCCATACTAATTCCTTGTGTAGACAGTACATACCCCAGAAATTGAATTTCGGTCCTATGGAATTCACACTTTTCAAGTTTGATGTAAAGATGATTTTGTCTTAGACGTTCCAAGACCATTCTCACATGTCCATGATGTTCCTCTGTGGAGTTAGAAAAAATTAGAATATCATCCAAATAAATTACCACAAATGTATCTAGGAGATCCCTGAAGATGTCATTCACCAAGTGTTGGAAAGTGGCTGGGACGGTACTCAGACCAAAAGGCATAACTAGATATTCAAAGTGTCCATAGCGTGACCTGAATGCAGTCTTCCATTCATCCCCAGGTCTAATACGGACTAAGTTATAGGCCCCACGAAGATCTAGTTTAGAAAAAATTTTGGCATGTCGCACTCTCTCCAATAACTCAGGGATTAAAGGCAATGGATAACGGTTTCTAATAGTAACCTTATTGAGTTCCCTATAGTCTACGCATGGTCTCAGAGATCCATCTTTCTTCTTTACAAAGAAGATGGGTGCACCTGCAGGAGATGAAGAGGGGCGTATGAAGCCCTTGGCTAGATTTTCATCTATGTAATCCTTTAAAGCCTTTAGCTCGGGCCCCGCCAGGGGGTAGATCTTACCAAAAGGTATCTCTGCTCCAGGCAATAATTCAATTGGACAATCATATGGACGGTGAGGAGGAAGCTGGTCAGCGTTCTTCTTGTCACATAAATCCACATAGTCCTGGTATACAGCTGGTAGTTCAGGGACTGACATGATTCTTTAGGAACAGAGCAAGCTGAAACTTTTGGACTCATCTGTTTCTCTGGAAAGTGTAATTCCTTGGTCTCCCAGTTAATGGTAGGATTCTGAGCCTGTAGCCATGGTAGCCCTAGAATAATGGGAAAGTGGGGAGAAGAGATAAGCATAAAGGACAGTTTCTCTTGATGATCTTTACCCATAAGAACCCTCAAAGGCTCTGTTTCCTGATCCACTGTCCAGAGGTCAGCAGGGAGCCATCCACATTTCCATCTGTACTGGAGTAGCCTTCTTCACTGAACGTATTCCCTGTTTCAGAGCAAAGGAGACATCCATAAAATTTCCACTTGCCCCTGAGTCGATCATAGCAGAGCTAGACACCCAAGCTGAGTCAACCCAGAGTTTGATGGAAAGAAAGCAATGAGAATTGTTTTTCTTACAACTCAGCTGGGACACCGCTGAGGAAACTTGAAAAATGGCAGCGTTTACACAGTCAACGTCCTCAGAGGTAACGGAGTTTAAGTCCGAGAAATCAAGATCTGTTGCTGCAGATCTCTCTGGAGCCTGAGGCTCGGACCTGACAGATCCCCTCTCGCAACACTCACAATGAATGAGTGCTGCAGTAGTCTTACGAGAACGGCTGGGGCAGTTTATAATGAAGTGCCCTGACTTACCACAATAGAAACATAGATTCTCCTTAAAACGATGTTCCTTGCGTGCATCACTAACCCGTCGTTGTAAAGAGTCTACCTGCATGGGTTCAGGTTCAGGTTCCCGTGTAATCCTACTCAAAGGTTCCTTAGCTGGAGAGGAAGGTAGGAAAAGGTTAGTACGATTGCTTTCGAACCATCTCTCTTGCCTGCGTTCAGTCAGACGAGTATCAATACGGATGCAGTAGTTAATAAAGTCACCTAACGCAGTGGGAGGGTCGGCACGAGCAAGTTCATCCTTAATCAGTGGAGATAACCCCTTTCGAAAAATAGATTTTTTGGCGGAACTGTCCTAGGTGGTATCAAGGGCCCATCTCCTGAAATCCAAGGCATATTCAGCTACCGAGTGCTTACCTTGGCGCAAAGCTAACATGGCTGCTTCAGCTGTTGCACCTCGATTGGGGTCATCAAACACCTGCCCCATGGCTGAAATAGAATCATCAAGGTGATTCAAACAATCATCCTCAGTCTCAATCAGAGGGTTTGCCCACATTAAAGCCTTGTTGGTAAGCAACATAATTATAGTAAGCACCTTAGATCGTTCAGTGGGAAATTGTGAAGCATGTGCAGAAAAAAAAAGATTGCATTGATTAATAAATCCCCTGAATTTCTCACGTTCACCGCCAAAACGAAAAGGGGGCAACTTGGGAATCCCAGCACTCGGGGCTACGGCAGGAGCCTGGACTCGCCCCTCTAGAACCTCAATCCTGGCTCGCAAATCCTGGGTAGTCTGTCCAACCACTTGCAAATTGTGATTATTGAGGTCCTGTAGATTTGTAAAACGGGTCTTTATATTCTGCAAATCTGCAAGGATATTATCAGTCACTCCGCAAAGTTCCTTTATGCGGGCCTCCATCTTCCAGATCTTTTAAGACAGGATTACTGGAAGAAGAGGAGAGAAAAAAAACAATAGTGTTCACCTGTGGCAACACTGCAGAGAGAAAAAAAAATTAAGGGAACTGCTCACTGGAATGGTTGTGAGAAGTCACAACCACTATCATCACAGAAAGTTTCAACCAGACATCTGATATCCAGAGTTATAGCAGACAAAAAAGAGAAAAGAAAGGAAAAAAAAAAAAAAAAACAATAGTGTTTACCTGTGGTAACACTGCAAAAAGAAAAAACTTAAGGGAATTGCTCACCTGGAATGGTTGTGAGAAGTCACAACCACTGTCATCACAGAAAGTACAACCGGACGTCTGATATCCACAGTACAGCAGACACAGCCTTCCAGACCCAGCAGACACTAACGTTTTGGCTTCAGAATCTTGTAATGTATGTAGTACAGTTCATATAGCGTCTTGTGCTTGGGTGCGATGAAAACACAGGAGTCACAGGTTTGATATAGAAAAGTCCTGTATTACTTCATACAAGTTGGCAGAAATAGTCACACAGTTTGCAGACACAGAAACAGGAGACACAGCAGGCCAGAGTAATCCAAGCTCAGCAATCACTCTCCAATACAGATTCAGGATCTTCTTCTCTGTTACCGTAAGTCCATGCAAACGTGGGTCTTTCAAAGAGCAGGGTTCAGAGTCCACAAGTGCTTTAGAGTTCCTCAGTAGGAATAGCTGGAGTACAAGGTCCAAGGCTTACAGGAGTCAAGTCACAGGTTCACTGCAGGCTAGATTCTGAAGCACTGATTGCTCAGCTGTGGCTGCTTAAGAAGCAAAGGAGAGAATCAGGGCGGGAACATGCAAGCTGGAAACTCCATTTTGACTGAGGGCAAGATAGCTGCAGCAAGACAGAAAGTAAAATGGCTGACGAACAAACTGAGTTTCAGGAATATATACATAGAACCTTACAATGTCCCTGGAAGAAGTAAACGAAAGGAAACAGGATTAAGAATCTCCATGATCTTATAAGGTCCAATGAACCTAGGCTTAAACTTAGGAGATGCAACTCTCATAGGGATATTTCTTGAGGACAACCAGACCAAGTCCCCCACTTTAAACCGAGGACCATCAGTCCTATGCCGGTTGGCAAACCGCTGGACCTTCTCCTGAGAGAGGGACAACCTCTCCACTACCTGGTCCCAAATCTGCTGCATACGCTCCACAACAGAGTCAACACCCGGACAGACAGAAGCCTCCGTCTGTCCCGAAGAAAATCGAGGGTGAAACCCAAAATTGCAGAAAAATGGAGACATCAAAGTGGCAGAGCTTGCCCTGTTATTAAGAGCAAACTCAGTCAAAGGCAAAAAAGAGACCCAGTCATCTTGAACAGCAGACACAAAGCATCTCAGATAAGTCTCCAATGTCTGGTTTGTTCTCTCAGTTTGTCCATTGGTCTGAGGATGAAAAGCAGAGGAGAAAGACAATTGAACACCAAGTTTAGAACAAAAAGTCCTCCAAAATCTGGAAACAAACTGGACTCCTCTGTCAGACACAATGTTCTCAGGAATGCCGTGTAACCGAACCACGTGCTGAAGGAACAAAGGCACCAATTCGGAGGAGGAAGACAACTTAGGTAATGGCACAAGATGTATCATCTTGGAAAACCTATCACAAATCACCCAGATAATGGTCATTCTCTGAGAAATAGGGAGGTTGGAAATAAAATCCATAGAGATATGGGTCCATGGTCTCTTGGGCACAGGCAATGGCATCAACAAACCACTAGAGCAAGAGCAAGGCTTGGAGCGAGAGCAAGTCCCACAGTACTGCATAAACTCCCTGACGTCACGTGACAAAGTAGGCCACCAAAAGGACCGACTCACCACATCTCTGGTACCAAAAATTCCAGGATGACCAGCCAACGCGGAACAATGAATCTCAGACATCACACTCTTTTCCCACCGGTCTGGGACAAACAATTTCCCAATAGGGCAGCGCTCGGGTTTATCCTCCTGACACCCTTCCAGAGCCAGTCTCAAATTGGGCGAGATGGCGGAAAGAACTACACCCTCTTTCAAAATAACAGCAGGATCAGATAACTCAGGAGAGTCAGCAAGGAAACTCCTCGAGAGGGCATCCGCCTTAACATTCTTAGTGAAAGGAAGAAAGGAAACCACAAAATTAAAACGTGTGAAAAACAAGGCCCACCTGGCCTGTCTAGGATTAAGTCGCCTGGCTGATTCCAGATAAACCAGAATCTTATGGTCATTGAGGACTACCACCTGATGTTTGGCTCCCTCCAGCCAATGTCTCCACTCTTCAAAAGCCCACTTCATGGTCAATAACTCCCGATTACCCACGTCATAATTACGTTCAGTTGGAGAAAATTTTCGAGAGAAAAAGGCACAAGGGTTACTTTTAGAGGTCTCGGATCTCTTTGGGACAAAACGGCACCTGCCCCAATTTCAGAGGCATCAACCTCCACCTGAAATGGCAGAGAAACATCAGGCTGCCGTAGAACAGGAGCAGAAGTGAATCTCTGCTTAAGTTCCTGAAACGCAGAGACTGCCTCAGAAGGCCAATTCACCACATCAGAACCCTTCGTGGTTAAATCAGTCAATGGTTTAACAATAACAGAGAAATTACCAATAAATTTACGATAAAAATTGGTAAAACCCAAGAATCTCTGAAGAGCCTTTAATGAAGTAGGTTGGACCCAATCACAGATGGCCTGAACCTTGACCGGGTCCATTTCAATAACAGATAGAGACAAAATGAATCCCAGAAATGAGATCCTCTATACGCCAAAAAGACACTTTGATCCCTTCACATACAGAGCATTCTCTCTCAAAATCTGGAACACAGTCCGAACATGTTTCACATGAGAGTCCCAGTCATTGGAAAAAATCAAGATATCATCCAAATAAACAATCAGAAATATATCCACAAAATCCCTGAAAATGTCATTCATCAAGGACTGGAAGACGGAAGGAGAATTAGTGAGCCCAAAGGGCATCACTAGGTAATCAAAATGCCCCTCTGGGGTATTAAACGCCGTCTTCCATTCATCCCCGTGCTTAATGCGAATAAGGTTATACGCCCCCCTGAGGTCAAGCTTGGTAAACCAAGTAGCACTTTTCACCCTGGAAAACAGGTCAGAAATCAAGGTTAACGGATATTGATATTTCACAGTGATATTGTTCAAGAGACGATAATCAATACACGGCCTTAATGAACCATCCTTTTTGGCCAGAAAGAAAAAACCGTCACCCAAGGGTGAAGAGGATGGTCTGATATGACCCTTCTCCAATGACTCCTTGATATAAGACTGCATAGCGTCATGTTCAGGTACAGACAAGTTAAAAAGACGACCTTTAGGGAATTTACTACCAGGCACTAATTCAATAGCGCAGTCATAGCTCCTATGGGGGGGCAAGGATGCAGATTTACTTTTGCTAAACACATCAGAAAAATCAGTCAAAAAGTCAGGAACATCCAGAGACTGGGAAGAGGCAGAAAAAACAGGAGTGTTGGCATTAACACATTGGCAGCCCCAACTGGTTACAGACACATATTTCCAATCCAAAACAGGATTATGAGACTGTAACCAAGGGAAACCTAGTACAATAATGTCATGCAGATTATACAGTACCAAAAATTTGCAACTCTCCTGATGATCAGGTTCAACCCTCATTATCACCTGATAGAAAACTGGGGTTTATTCTCAGTCAAAGGGGTAGAATCAATCCCCAGTAGGGAATAGACTTCCGTAGGGGTATCAAGGGAAACCCACAACGTTTGGCAAAATCAAAATCCATCAGTTAATAGCTGCTCCGAATCAACAAAAGCCTGAGCAGAAAATGTGGACAGGGAGCAAATCAGGGTAACAGTCA
>JARQOD010000005.1:206311154-206423732 GCA_033576555.1 Oophaga sylvatica | reverse complement strand
ATTGCTTCATCTTACATCTATCTGCTCTGGAAGGATATCGTCTTACCTGTAGAAGACTCATCACCTAGCTGCACAACACCATCCCTTCCAGAGGATCTGCAAAGCAGCGTGGTCACCTTGACCAGGTACTACAGGTGGCGTCACGACAAACTACACGAACATTTCCATCAACCCTCGTAAATATATCCCTTTTCAGTGAGCCCCAGGGCCACGGACCGAGCCGTGTGCTGCCCGTGACATCCCCCATAGAAGTCGACGGGCTCGGTGCCGAGTACCCCACGGCCCTGGCGGGCAGCTCACTAGCACCAATTGTAAGGATTTATTCTCACTCAGGTGCGCTAGAGGAAAACAGGAGGCGTGCTTCTTAAAAAAAAAGTGGGGGATTGTTTACTCCATAAACCTGCAGTAACAACAAATGATAAATGACCTTGAGAGCAGGCAAAGCATCACAAAACTGTCTTAGCTGGGCTCTCTGCTCCATTAGGCCTGTGGGCGCACAGGCTTGGAAATGTCAGCACGCATGCTCGGTCTGGAGCCACACACACAGGAGGCCTTCTACCTCCCAAGGCACAGAGCATGTGCCAAACAACAACCTCCATTATGTAGGCTGTAACCACACCACATGTGAGGTATATGGGTAGCCATCTCTGCGACACATACCTTCCATTGACTACATGGCCATTAGCCTCCTTACAAGACGTACCATTCAGTACCTTCACACTTCAGTATATGTGTTGGTGTTGGAGAATTACCATGCAACTTTTGAAATGACCATTTTACTTTATCTAGATCCTGGATGAGCCCCAGTGTCACTGTATTTGCGACTAATACTAATTTCTACTAATGGTTTGTTTTAACCTATTTCTATTATATGCTTCCTATGCTGTCTACATTGTTTTCTGCACTCCTTGAAGACTGCTATTAACGGAGTATTTTTTAAACTGACATATTTGAACTTTATTCTCCTGTATCTTCCTTTTTATACATATGAAGTTACATTGTTGAATAAAACTAAAACTACACATCTTCCATCTAAAAAGGCATATCTAAATAAGTGCTCCTGCCATGTAGCTCTAAACAGAAAATGGCCTAACATCAATAATACTTGAAATAATCTTGTCGGGATATAAGTGCCATAATGCAAGCAACTTTAAAATTAAAATGCACTATGCACTAATTTATGCTTATTAACATAAATGCAATTTCCTCATATTGAAGAGAGGCCGCTATGATGTATGTCATTCAATTGGCTTCTAAATGTGATGGATTTTACTACTCAATGTAACAGCAGGATTTTCTTTCTTACATGAACATCAAGGATTGGTTGTCCTGCATGCCATCCTGTGATAAAATTGAGATACTACA
Organism: Oophaga sylvatica; assembly: GCA_033576555.1. Classification (NCBI taxonomy): domain Eukaryota; kingdom Metazoa; phylum Chordata; class Amphibia; order Anura; family Dendrobatidae; genus Oophaga; species Oophaga sylvatica. The sequence goes on along the minus strand of JARQOD010000005.1, from coordinate 206,422,367 downwards.
ATGTTGGTTGTTGAAATTATGTTTCAGATTTTTTTTTTTAAATCAGATAAAACTATTATTAAAGATTTTATTGTTGCTACTATACAACATACAAAAGGAAAACCAAAGCAAATAGCCTTAATCCACCCATTCATCTCCAAGTGTGCAGTTCACTATTATATATTAGTTTTATTGTTTTCTACTTACAAAATATTCAGAATTTGTTTTTAAGTGATTTGAGTTTGGATTTAGGTAGGCAGTTCTAGAAATCATAATTTGTTTTTAAATATTACATTATACTGTATATGTGAAAAGGTGGGCACCACAAAATATTAAGTATATTGAATCATATAGCCGGGTGCAACTTAATGCACTAATGAGAATGTAAACTAGAACCAAGAAAAGAAAGCACAAATGGTAGTGCACACACACGCATATATCATAAATAAAAAGGCTTCCCCCTGACGAAGCTGCTTTGGGCAGCGACACGCGTTGGGCAGAGCAGATGGTGTGACACTCCACTGGTTAATTATGGCTATCTGTTCCTTCTATTATTGACAGGGCTCTCATGAGGAATGTGAGTGTTTTAGGGAATATCTCTTTTTCCCTCTATTGTTTACAATTTAGTGATTCATTATTTATAAGCACATTGGTGTATTTTATATATAATATATTGCTATTTGGTATCAGATGCACCAGTCCTCCTGTGAGTCCATTCATTGCTCAATTTATAATTTCTACTCCTTGGGGTGTTTTACTATTTAATGATTGGTATTATCCAAATATCTATTATTAAGAAGAGATATATATATTATCTCTTTTGCATGTCGCTCCACACATAGTTTTAATTGTTTTTAATTGTGATCTTTTGTCTGCCTTGCATTCTTGTTCAAATAAAGCCATTTTATTTATGATATATGCGTGTGTGTGCACTATCATTTGTGCTTTTCTTTCTCTTGGTTCTAGTAAATATTACATTATATTATGAGACCAAAGTCAGTCATGGAGGTAAGTCAGTCATGGAGGTATTCATTTTATTTTATGCTGTAGACTGGGCCAATTAGTCAGGGCTTATCCAGCAGTGTTCAATCTCTTTAAATGGAGTATGTCAGTACAGAATGACTGTTCAAACCAAGAACAGGCGCTCAGTGCACCCTTGGTGTGGCCGAACAGTTCAGTGCACCTTCCTACCTAATTATTTTCTATCTATCTCCACCCTCCACATGCTCGCCACTCCTTTGATTGACCGCTCTGGCTTCATCGAGCCAAATAAGGGTGAAGATTGATGGAAAACAAGTAGCTGAGAAGTTTTTGGTCATGCCAAGAGTGCACCGTGCACATTTACTTGCTTGATCATTCAATCAGTCATTCTGGGCTTGCAGAGTCCTTTTAAGGAGTTTGTTGACACTTAGACTCGCTCTTACCACTTGCCCTGGTGCAGTGGCAAGTGGGGTGACAGTTGGAGGGGCTGATATCACCTTTGTATTGCCAGGTGACATCAAGCCCAGAGGTTAGTAATGGAGAGGCATCTATAAGACATCCCCATTACTAATCCATAGTGATATTGTATAAAAAAACATCATTGCCCAGTCCACTGAAGCCAATGTCTCCTGTAACAGAATTAAATAATGAACAATATTCCTCACCTGTCAGCCAAGAAGATAATAATCCATTTGTCCCGCCATGGGTCTAGTTCTGCTACAACTAGATGGCAGCCTGCATTGTTGCATGATGCGACTATACAGCTTGCCATACAGCAGACACTGGGCAGCGTGTTTTAGTGCTGCTCAATGTCTCGCGGCGCAGTCCTATGACTTGACTGACATCACCGCGAACGTGAGAAAGTTCTCACGCACGAGGTGCCGTCAAAAGGTCTTGGGAGTTCACAGCCAATGAACAGACACACAGTGATGCAACCACGACAATCACTGCATCCTCAGCCACAACTCTGGCTGTGGCCAGCAACAGTCAGAGGTCTGCAAGTCGCAGGGGTGGCATGGGTTGCCTAGCCTGTTTTTTTTTTGAGACTGTAAAGTATGACCCAATTCACGTTATCTGCCAACTTTGCAAAAACCGACTCAGTAGAGACAAAAATTGCAATAATTTGACTTCTACATGCATGAACCGACACATGCGTGATCAACATTCCTGCAGTTTGTCGTGTTCAAACTACTAAACCCGCTCTCAGCACAGCAGCAAGCCCTCTGTCCCACAGTTGTGATCATGGAAAAGAATGTTTCCTCCTACACATGCCAAAGCGTAGAGTTTGAACTCCATCATCTCAAATCTGTTGGTCACGGAAATGCTGCCTTTCTGCCTGATGAATACAGACAGTTATCGAAAGCTGAAAGCTACACCAGTTGCTCAATCGCCATTACTAAGAAAGCTGTGCCTGCGCTAACCACCATGTTGCAGAGAACATCACTCGTTCCTTGAAAAAATCTATGTCTCCCAGAGTGCATTTCATCACTGACATATGGACAATCAAACATAGTCAGGGGTGTTACATCTCACTGACTTGGCACTGTGTGACTCTGGTGGCTGGGGGGGCAGGCGCTCAAGAGGCTGCTTGACAAGTATTGGAATCCCAAGGCTTGGGGGACAAACCTCTGTTTATAACACTTCCTCAACTGCTTCTGCCTCCACTTCCTCTGGGGACTTCACCTGTACCCTCAACCTCTCCCTTAATTAGACACATGTTCCAACAATGCTGAAAAAAATCCCCCACCTCCATACTGCACAGACAGAGCTCACCGCAATCACACAGTGTTTAAATTATTATGCTTTGGAGATCGCAGTCACACAGCTCAAGAGTTGCGGACAGCTATCCTTGCCGAGTTAGATCAATGGCTGTCTCCATGGAACCTGGAGCCAGGGAAGGCCGTGTGTGATAATGGTGTGAATCTGATGGTGGTCCTATGCCGGATCAACCTCACACACATGCCTTGAATTACTCAGGTCCTCTACCTGATGGTAGAACAATTTCTCCACCACTATCTCGGCCTGGATGCGCTGCTGCAGAAAGCCCAGTCGCTGTGTGCTCACATTCGCAGTTCGCATCGACTTGCATCTCTACAAAGGTCCTTCGGATTACCGGTTAACCATTTGATTTGCGATGTGTTGACACTGTAGAATTCCACTTTGCAGATATTGCAGCGATTGTGGCAGCAGCAATGAGCTCTGATGCAATTTTTCCTGTTTGCTAGCCTGAGCCAGCGCAGTATGGATGTGGTGCAAATCACTCTTATAGGCACAGATGAAGGACCTCTGCACCCTTCTGAACAGTTTCGAAATGCCTACTAAAATGGTTGATGCTGATGATACCGTCATTAGCATCACTATTCCGGTCATCTACATCCTGTAACTCACTCTAAATAGTCTGTGTGAGGTGATAGCGGTCCCACAGGAAGAGGTGGAAGCAGAGGAGGATGCGGAAGGGATAACAATATCTCTAGGCTCCGTATTGTTGTCTCACAGGCAGGTGCAATGGAAGGGTGGATTACAGCAATCAAGAGGGGCTCAGGGTACCAAACAAACTGTTAGTAAAGGCACAGAAGCCGAGGAACAAATGGAGGAGGATGAAGAGGATGAAGAGGAAGAGGATAATGATCCTACTTCTGTTGTCCGTGGTTGGTGGGAGGGGACGGAGGAAACAAGCTTGAGTGTTACATCGCCACCAACACACCATGGACTTTAACCTCATGAAAGCTCCCAACACATGAGCACCTTCTTGCTGCAGTTTCTGCAACATGATGCCTGCATTCTTAGGGTTAGAAATAGTGCCACTCTGTTAGATCCACAATACAAGAGAAAATTTTGCTTGATTCTTTTTCCACCTGAAAAGGGACGCGCACATGCTGAAGTATCGAAACATGCTTGTACACAATTTTAAGAGTGGTTTTCCCAAGACAGCAGTAAGGCAGACAGTATGCATCGCAGTTATAGACTTCCAACCCCGGGAACATTGAGTTGCCAACGCAAAAACATTATCGGCAGCAGTGTAAGTGGCATAAGCAATTTCTGTGAGTCGTTTCACACATTTTTTTAGACCAGCTCATGCATCAGCAGAACACAGTACAAGTCTCACATGTTGTGAATGACTGGAGAGAATGGTGCAGAAGTATCTCAAGCTCAATATCAATGCAATCAGGGGGTTGGACCCATTTGCATTTTTGTCCTCAAAAATAGAAGAATGGCCTGAGCTCAACTGTCAAGCCTTGGAGATTTTGTCATGCTAAGCAGCCAGCCTTCTCTCAGAACGTGTCTTCAGTGCTGCTGGTGTCCTGATGGATAAGCGCATTCAGAGCCCTATTCCATTATACTATTTCTACTCTGTGGAAATTGATGCTTGTCAGGAAAATATGAGTTATTTCCTAATATCCTAGGTACACATCCAGGGCTTCCTGTTTCCTTCCCCATTGGTTTGTGAAAGACCAAACTTCACAAGTGATTCCCCTCGCAGCTGCAGCCCCTGTGTCTGCCTCTGTGAAATTCTATCCACTCCCCCCTCCCTTCAGCAAATGGTCACTTTTATTGCATCTGACCGAGTTAAGTGTGTTTTTTTTCTCTTTCCCTCCAAAATGTTCCTTTGTCATAATCCTAAAATGCTGAAACTCAAATTTAATAACTTCCAGTAAACCTAGAAACAGGAGAAGTAGATTTTCCAGGATCTGGATAATTAGGCCTATGCACAGCAACGATTTGCAGCCTGTACGGCCATCAGAAACCTGGGAAATGAGTTTCTGCCCCCCAGTAACCTGCAGACAGATCATGTTCGGTCTCAAAAGAAAAGTAAATTCGCAGGGGAAAATATAATGCCCCTGCCGTCAACCTGTGAGCTTCCCAACTGAAGATATGGCAAGGAGAAGCTTTTAATAACTTTTCAAAATAGGAGGTCCTCCCGGGAACAGCTCATATGTGAGGTCAACAAAGGTGGGAGTTCCTAAGACTATGGTCAAATCCATAAAACAGGAACAACCATTTTAAGAGGGTTCAGAACCTGGGGGAAGACAGCTAACATCTATGCTGTGGACTGAATCTTTTTTTTGGGAAGGAACCCCTCCCCCTTCATTGACACATCATACCAGTGACTGAGATGTAGTAAGTTTCATATTTTAATCTCTTTTATTTCTGACTGTTTGTACATACTGTGTTTTGTCTCTTTTTGTAATATCTTTTGTATTTTTGTAAACACTTCCTATATTTTCTGGAGTAAACTTATAAATTTACTAGTTTCGTTCTTTTTGCTCTATGATGATACCAACACATACTCTATGCCAAATCACGCTACCTGTGGGTTGGTTCCTGACCCGATATAGGCTTTAGTATCAAACAAGGAACTGGTGGCAGCATAGCATCCTGGTGGTATTGTAGAACCCTGGCAGTGATGGATCGGAGGTTTATGTGTGTAGTCCCTGCCTGGGACTGGTGATATACATACCGCCCTCACTGCAGCGTGCCCGATAGCCAGTACACGACAAGGCAGCCTTTCTGGCAACTACTTATCCTAGGTGCAGTTCCCTGACAGAACTGAGGATAAGGGGGTGCCAGAGAGCTGCATGTTCCTAACTGGAACAAAAAGTGGAAACGAAAAGTTGTGGCTCGATATTCATGACAATGCTACTTTAGTGCTGTGTTGCAATAATTTTTGGAAATTTGGAGACTCCAATTTGGGTCTCCATCTTGTAGGTTGCCTGAAGTGGAATGAGTGTCAAAGCTCCATTATACTATTTCTACTGTGGAGAAATTGATACCAGACTCTTGGGTCTCCTTCATGTGTGTTGCCTGTAGCAGTAGGACTCCCAGACTGGCAATTCAAAGCTGTAAATGCAGCCAAGACCTTGATACAACATGCATGGCCTATTGCTGATTGCTGCTGTGTCATTCTAAAATTTCTAATGTGGGTGAATTGATCAGTCAACTACCTGTGTTACTATCCTTACATTTTTCTGACATTAGTGGTCTACCAAGTTGATGTTTTGTGCCACCGGTGTGTGGCTGAGCAAAAAAGCAGTTTGAGCTGTTGCATAAGGTATCATGGCTCCCAGTAGAGCAGGTTTACACCAGTCCCTCACCCACCTTGTCTTAATTTAAACTTAAATTCAAAGCTGTAAATGTTGGCCCAGAACCTGATACCTCATTTATGGCCCATGGCTGACTGCTGTTGTGCCATTATCAAATTTATACTCTGGATGAATTGATTATCAGTCAACTACCTATGTTACTCTCCTTACATTTTTCTACTAATAGTAGTCTACGAAACTGATGTTTGTGGCACCTGAGTGTGGCTGAGCAGAAAATCTGTTTGAGCTGTTGCATGAGGTATCAGGGCTTCCATCACAGCAGGTCTAGACCAGTCTCTCACCCACCTCTTTTTAATTTAAACTTAAATGGAAAGCTGTAAATGCTGGCCCAGACCCTGATACATCATGCATGGCCCATGGCTGACTGCTGCTGTGACATTATCAAATTTCTTCTGTGGGTCAATTGATGCCACCTTTCCGGGTGTCTGTTCCTGATTTTTTGAAATGTTTGGACTCCAAGTTGGGTCTCCTTCATGTGTGTAGCCTGAATTTGGCAGGGCTCTCAGAACGCGAGGCCTACACATGTCACTCATCTACCTGTTATTGATGAATATTTAAGCTAGAAATCCTGGTCCAAGCCCTGTCCTTGGCACTGTCCCATGCATGCATGCTGCGCAGTTATAATATTTGTACTCTGGGTCAATTGATGCCATTTTTCCTGGTGCTGGCCCCTAATTTGGGCTGTTCATCGAATCGAACCTTGAAAAGAACCACTCATCTGTAATGAAGATAATGTTTGTAGGTTCTCCTTTCTTTAATATTTATAAGAACTCAACCAAGAAGAAAATGCAAGCTTTGCCAGAAACATGGTGATTCATGCTACCAAACTATGAATAGAATGAAACAGTGGCAGGCTCCCTTGTTACAAATAACTATGTTTAAATGTCCATTTACACTGCAAGATTACCAAGAAAGCTTGTGCACTATAATCTTGCAGTCTTAGGCCTCTTTCACACATCCGTTGTGCTCCTGACGGCGCCCTTCGGCATTTTTTTGTCCAACCGCATCCGGCGAAATGTAATGCCGGATGCGGGTTTTTTTGCATTGACTTTCATTAGCGCCGGATGGCGCCGCATGTCAGTGCGTTGTATGCGTTTTTGTCCGTATCCGGCGGAAATGTACATTCCGGCGGCCGGACACAACGCAGCATGTAACGTTTTTATTTTTTGCCGGCGCCGCCTGATGTGCCTGAAGCGGCGCATCAGGCAGCCGCAAACAATAGAATTCAATGGAACGGGATCAGACTTTTGTGCAATCCGGCAAAAGTCTGATCCGGATTCTGGAAATCGAGGTCTACTACTACTACTACTACTACTACTACTACTACTACATTTTCCGGGCATCAGAAACCCTCTTTTTATGGGTTCAAAAGTTCAGGTCGGATCCAGCAAAAAACCGGATCCGTTGCATCAGTTTTTTTGTTTCAGCACCGGATCTGTCCCTTCAGGCATAGGACGGATCATGCCTGATACAAAAAGACGGATGTGTGAAAGAGGCCTTAAATCACTGATGATCATCCAATGAATGAGAAAAATACTGGTAAAGTGGAAGAAATCTTTTTTTATGTTGCTCATCGTTCTCATCAGCACATTATTCTTTGCAAGCAGGATTTGCACTGCAGAGAACAATTTTGCAGCCTTTGTCCTCTAAACAATATGTGGCAAATCCTCAGTAAACAACTGTTGCACAGTGAACTGTCTATTAAACAACAGCCATTCATCAAAGTTACTGATCAGTTATCATTTAGTGTTGCTGGTTGGTTCGCATAAACAAACTTTTGCTCTCTCTGCACACTGTGGTTTGATAGAAGAGTTTATTACTATATACAAATTGAATGAGATAGTAAACCTGTCAATCAATCCAATCTGGGCAAAGTAAAATCAACAGAGAACCACCCCATTTAACTTTCCTCTCCTTTCCAGATCATATTAAAACATTTTTTTTCAAATATTAAATTGCTCCAGTGTAAAATCTCATTAAGATATCAGTGATTTTTTCATACACAAAAAACATTTATCATCAGTATTTTGGAAAAGACTTCCATCGGTGTGTCACCGTGATAGGCTTTACCGTGACAGAAAGGGGTCAGAAGACCACAATGTCTGATTTCACGTACTCTGCACTGATTAGAAGCACTTCCAGTTCATATTAAATTGTGGAGGTTTCTTTTAGCAGTGCAGGGGTTAAACTGTTCAGCTTTGGGTGTCTGAAGCCTTCATGCTTGGATGACTCAGCTATTCAGTATTGGCCACTCCCCTCTTCTATAGTTGTGCTCAAACGTTTACATACTCCGGCAGAATTTTTGCTTTCTTGGCCTGTTTTCAAAGAATATGAATGAACCAAAACTTTTTCTCCACTCATGGTTAGTACAGTCATGGCCAAAAGTTTTGAGAATGACACAAATATTAATTTTTACAAAGTCTACTGCTTCACTTTTTCTAATGGCAATTTGCATATACTCCAGAATGTTATAAAGAGTGATCAGCTTAACAGCAATTACTTGCAAAGTCAATATTTGGCTAGAAAATTAACTTTATCCCCCAAAACACATTTCAACATCATTGCAGCCCTGCCTTAAAAGAACCAGCTAACCTCTTTTCAGTGATTGCTCCATTAACACAGGTGTGGGTGTTGATGAGGACATTGCTGGAGATCAATCTGTCATGATTAAGTAAGAATGACACCACTGGACACTTTAAAAGGAGGCTGGTGCTTGGCATCATTGTTTCTCTTCTGTTAACCATGGTTATCGCTAAAGAAACACGTGCAGTCATCATTGCAATGCACAAAAATGGCCTAACAGGTAAGAGTATCGCAGCTAGAAAGATTGCACCTCAGTCAACAATCTATCGCATCATCAAGAACTTCAAGGAGAGAGGTTCCATTGTTGCCAAAAAGGCTCCAGGGCGCCCAAGAAAGACCAGCAAGCGCCAGGACCGTCTCTTAAAAGTGTTTCAGCTGCGGGATCGGGCTACCAGCAGTGCAGAGCTTGCTCAGGAATGGCAGCAGGCAGGTGTGAGTGCATCTGCACGCACTGTGAGGGGGAGACTCTTGGAGCAAGGCCTGGTCTCAAGGAGGGCAGCAAAGAAGCCACTACTTTCCAGAAAAACATCATGGACAGACTGATATTCTGCAAAAGGTACAGGCAGTGGACTGCTGAGGACTGGGGTAAAGTTATTTTCTCTGATGAATCCCTTTTTCGATTGTTTGGGACATCAGGAAAACGCCTCATTCAGAGAAGACAAGGTGAGCGCTACCACCAGTCTTGTCTCATGCCAACTGTTAAGCATCCTGAAACCATTCATATGTGGGGTTGCTTCTCAGCCAAGGGAATCGGCTCTCTCACAGTCTTGCCTAAAAACACAGCCATGAATAAAGAATGGTATCAGAATGTCCTCCAAGAGCAACTTCTCCCAACCCTCCAAGAGCAGTTTGGCAATCAACAATGCCTTTTCCAGCATGATGGAGTACCTTGTCAAAAAGCAAAGGTGATAACTAAATGGCTCAGGGAACAAAACATAGAGATTTTGGGTCCATGGCCTGGAAACTCCCCAGATCTTAATCCCATTGAGAACTTGTGGTCAATCATCAAGAGACGGGTGGACAAACAAAAACCTAAAAATTCTGACAAAATGAAAGCATTGATTGTACAAGAATGGACTGCTATCAGTCAGGATTTGGTCCAGAAGTTGATTGAAAGCATGCCAGGGAGAATTGCAGAGGTCCTGAAGAAGAAGGGTCAACACTGCAAATATTGACTTGCTGCATTAACTCATTCTAACTGTCAATATAAGCTTTTGTTACTCATATGTTTGCAATTATTATATTTCTGTCTGTGAAAAAAACATCTGTCAAACACACACATAAAAACCAGAGGGCAGCAGATCATGTGAAAATATTAATATTTGTGTCATTCTCAAAACTTTTGGCCATGACTGTAGTTGGGTGAAGCTATTTATTGTCAAACTACTGTGTTTTCTCTTTGTAAACCATAATGACAACCCAAACCATCCAAATGACCCTGATCAAAAATTTACATACCCTGGTGATTTTGGTCTAATAACATGCACAGAAGTTGACATAAATGGGTTTGACTGGCTGCTAAAAGTAACATCCTGTTTGGTTGTAATCAGTATGTGTGCACAAAAGTTGAGTGAGTTTCTGGGACCCTGACAGACTCTTGCATCTTTCATCCAGCCACTGACGTTTTAAGATTGTGAGTCATGGGGAAAGCAAAAGAATTGTCAACGAGTCTACGGGAAAAGGTAATTGAACTGTATAAAACAGGAAAAGGATAAAAAAAGATATCCAAGGAATTGATAATGCCAGTCAGCAGTGTTGTGATCTTGTAAAGGTTGGCATCACTGCAAGCGTGCGTTTACCGCCCTCAACCTGGAAAGAGCCATGGTTACAATACTTTGTGTAGTACAAAAGGAAACCTACCCCAGAGAAATAGACAACCTCAACAAGGGACAACCCATTCCTGGAGACAGCGTGATAAATTAGCTCGATCCAATTGTAGACCAAGATAGGCTGATGAGAGTAGGTGGCCATCTTCAAGAAGCCGAGGTAGAAGTTTCAGAGAAACACCCGGTAATAATCCCTGGACATCATCACATCACAAGCCTGCTCATTCAGCATCATCATGACTTAATGAGACACCAAGGCCGTTTGTTTACCTAAGGATAGTCGGTACAAAGAGAAGCGTGAGCAAACTCATCTTTAACTGTGTTACATGTCACAAACTCCGCGGCAAGTTACAAAATCCGAAGATGGCCAATCTTCCATCCGGCAAAGTGTTGGGCAGTTCTATTCACCTGTCTGTCCATCGGAGCCGTTCATATCGAAGTAATCGAATCTATGGACACTTCAAGTTTTATAAATGTGCTTCGACACTTCATCGCAATTAGAGGCACTGTGAAGCATATTTGCTCTGACCGAGGCATGAATTTCGTCGGAGCCGCAAGAGAACTCCAAATCTTAATTAACGGCACTGTGAAAAAAGTGTATAGCGCCCCCAGATTTGGATTTTATCCGGGGTTTCAGCTGCCGGGGGTAGCCGAGACCCAGAGAACATGATTCGGGTTGGTTTTTACCGACCGCGGTGTTGTGATCGCCGTTATTAACTGTATAACGGCGACCACAATAAAAAAAATCCGATGTGCCATTTAATTTCTCTCCTCTGATGTAATCGCACATCAGAGGAGAGAGAAACAGGGTCCCCGATACCCCCCTCGTACCTCCCGGTGGTCCTCTGGCCCTCCTGCCTTCTCAGGTGGGCGCCGCCATCTTCGTTTGGTCAGAAAATGGCAGGCGCATGCGTAGTGCGCCTGCTGCGATCTGACGGGTGGGGTTGGGCGATTTTCTATGGGGTCTCGGCTGCCGGGGATAGCCGAGACCCCAGAGAGCATGATTCAGGTCGGTATTTACCGACTCCAGGGTTGCGATAGCCGTTATTAACAGTATAACGGCAACTGCAACATAAAAAAAAAAATTCTCTCCCCTCTGATGTGATCGCACATCAGAGGGGAGAGAAATAAGGTCCCCGGTCCTCAGATGCCCCCCCACGGCACCTTTAAGCGCTGATACAGCGGTCCCCTGTCCCCCCTCCCTCCGACAGAAAGAAAATGGCGAGTGCATGCCCAGTGCGCCTGCCAAGATCTGCCGGACGGCGCCCGGCAACCAGTGAGAATTTTCTCATTGGCTGCTGGGTTTTGATTACTGAGGTAGACCCTATCACAGTAATCAAAACCCCCAATATTTGTAAATATGGCAGCAATTGGGCTGTGCTTTCTCTCTTCTCTCCTTGTAGTAGACCTGGGAGAGAAGAGAGATAGTGTACAGCTGAAGTGCTGCCCTGTCAGTGAAAAAAATCATTTCAGTGTCAGCAAGCGTCATAAATATTAAATTACCCTCCCCCGTTCTCCGTAATCCCCGCATCCCCATCCCCATTGTCAGGGGATTATAAAAAATATTTTTTATATATATATTTTTATTGAAAAAATTTGTATAATTTTTTGCAGTTAGGGTTAGGGTTACACGTGTTAGGGTTACAGATATTAGGGTTAGGGTTAGGAGGAAAAAAATACTAGAGTTAGATTAGGGTTAGTATTTCATTAGGCAGGGAAATAAATAAAATGGTCCGCAGAACTTACAGCCCTCTTTGCTCCGGCAGCTCCGGCAGTGAAACAGAATCTGCCTCTGAAGCTGAGCAGCTTTCAGACAGTGATGATGACTCTTCCTCCACAGGATCCCCAGCCCGATGGTAGCGGAGTCGGTCGTCACTATTGATAGGAATATATAAATGCCTTGTGTATTAAAAATGTTCCAAATTGTATATTATGTTTTTATTTTTTTCAGATGTGTCATTATCTCACCTTGGAAGAACACAGTAGCATGGAGGATTTAAAAAAAAATTCTAGTAAAAATGAATTGCAATACAGTATTATGAACAATATAATCTGTTGAAGAAACGTTTTGATATATAATTATATAATTGGTAATTAAGTGGGTTGTTAATGAGAACTGTATTGCTGGCCAATTAATTTGAAACAATAAAAGAAAGAGCATAATATAATATATCTGTTGGTTTGAATATATTTGTTATAAGTAAAGTGCAACTACCTACTAGGCTACTTTCACACATCCATTTTTTACAACCAGGCACAATCCGTCCAAGCTTAAAAAAGACGGATCCAGTGCAGATTGTAAAACACTGATGCGATGGATCAGGTTTTGAGACGGATCCGTCATGAACTTTTGAACCCGAGAAATGCAGTCTGAGCATGCCTGGAACAAGGAGAAAGAGAGAGAGATTCCAGGCATGCGCAGAGGGGGAAACAGAGTCCGGTGGCCGGATCAGTCTTTAGCCTGATCCGGCACCCATAGAGTTCAATTGAAGCAAAAAGCCTGATGCGCCGGTTCAGGCATTGTCCAGTTTTTGGCCGGATGCAAAAAATGTTCATAGACACGTTTTTTCCAGACTCCAGAATCGACATTGTGGCCTGTCAGACTGAAGCAACACGACACCGGCTGGCACCACCCAGAGGATACTAACATGTACGAACGAACCTCACATCACTATCAGGGCGACCCATTTCCAGTATACTCTGCTGACAAACGGTTCACAACAGAATTTGCTAAATTCTTAACATGACATGACCTGGTTGCCAAGGGACTCATGAAATTCACTGACCAAGCTGAAGTTTACAGAGCTTGGAAAGCTTCCTTCTAAAATGTCACTAAAGACTTGGGGCTACAACACAGGGAAGAGATAGACCTCTTAGTAAAATACCTGGGAGATCACTTCACAATGTACTGAAGTCTGTAAAGGGACAATAGACAGTAGATCCTGTTGTGAACATGTTGGAGACGACATGTTGGAGATGACTTTGGAGCTGAAGCTCCCTCTGGTGGTTGCTGAGGGTATTGAACCTATGTTGAACAGCAGAAGTCCCACATCTGCAATTAATGATTGGTTGTCAGGTGGAACGGACTGGCCTGATATAAGCGAGCTGACTTCCCAGGGTTCTTGCCGGTGATCAATTGTTCTTCCTGGTCTAGGTTGGAATTCAGCTTGCTTTTCTGCTGTCTCCTGCTTGCATTCAGATAAGTCATTTTTAGTTTTTTTTACTGTGGTTTGATTTCCCTTGCTTTTTTGCTGCATTGCTTTTTGTCTTCAGTCGGGTTCCCTTTGGGGGGCTTTGGCTGGTCTCCGTTCATTTTTTTTGTATTTGTTCATTTGCTCAGTTCTTGTGATATTTTACTGCTGGTTAGCTACGTGTCCACACCAGAAATCTGATATAGGTGGTCGAGACCGTGTGGTCTCATTGTTTTTGGATTCAGAAGTGTTGGAGTTTTTCCTAGGGTTTTTCTGGGTTGCAGACAGTATTCTCTCCTGTGCTGTGCTATCTAGACAGTTTTGGGCCCCAGCGTTTGCTAAATCTATTTTCTGTCTGTGTTCGTATTTTCATCTTGTCTAACTGCCATTATATGTTTGGGGGCTTCCTACTCTTTTGGGGTCTACTCCGGGGCAGTTAGCTTTCCTCTTTCCATCTTCAGGGATAGCTATCTCTCCGGCTGTGACGAGGCGTCTAGGGCACCGTAGGAACGTCCCACGGCTGCTTCTAGTTGTGCGGTTAGTTTAGGGGTCTGCAACCTATTAGTTTCCAACCTCTCTGGTGTTAGGCTGCCTATGCGGTTTTTTGCTCCTGCCTCCTCAGCTACCAAAACATAACAAGATCCTGTTATATGCCTCATCAGAGTGTACCCAAAGGGCCATAGAGACAAAGCTGTAAGACTGTATGCTATCTTGGATGATCAAAGTAATCGATCCTTGGCTAGATCAACATTCTTTGACCTATTCAACATCAAAGGGCAAAGCACCCCCTACTCATTAAAGATGTGTGCAGGTACTGTGACAATAGCAGGTAGGAAAGCTACTGACTACCAAATTGAGTCCTTAGACAGACAATTCTGCCTACCACTACCTACAATCATCAAGTCTAATCAGATCCCAGACAACAGATCTGAAATACCTATGCCAGATGTGGCAATCCATCACGCTCATTTAAAACGCATAGCACACCTCATAGCGGAACTCGACCAACAGGCCCAGATAATACTGCTGTTGGGGAGAGATATCCTACAGGTTCATAAAGTGAGACGTCACATCATTGGACTCCACAATGCTCCCTATGCCCAAAAGCTAGACCTAGGATGGGTCATAATAGGAAATGTATGCTTAGGACGCACGCACGCCCCGTCTTCTGTGACAAGCATGCTGACAAATACATTGGAGAAAGGACGCCCATCTCTATTTCAACCCTGTAACAACGAATTCCATGTCAGAGAGCTACCTCACAGCATCCAACTGCCCAATCATCTAATAGACTTTATTCATGACAGCAGTATAGTGTCAGGAAGCTATGCAGATCAGTTAGAGTGCACAGTCTTCCAGAGAACTAAGCAGGACAACCAAGTGGCAATGTCGGTAGAGGACAAGTTGTTCTTAGAGGTAATGGACAAAGGACTTGTTAAAGATGAGACCAACAGCTGGGTCGCACCTCTTCCCTTCAGAACCCACAGACAACGTCTTCCAAAAAACAGAAATCTGGCATTAAAATGTTTCTCCTCTATCAAACATAATCTGCAAAAGAAACCAGAGATGAAAGATCACTTTTTCTCCTTCATGTCAAAGATTTTCGAAAACTGCCATGCAGAGCTGGCTCCCCACTCTCAAAGACTCTGAAGAATGCTATTTCCTACCCATTTTTGGAGTATACCACCCTAAGAAACCAGGCCAAATTAGAGTGGTGTTTGACTCCAGTGCTAAGTTTGATGATATCTCCCTGAATGATGTTCTACTGACAGGACCAGACCTCAGTAACAAACTGCTGGGAGTACTTATGCGGTTCCGTAAGGATTCCATTGCCTTCATTGCTGACATCCAGCAAATGTTCCACACATTCACAGAGTATCGCATGAGAGTGCACAACTTTGGCAACAGTCCTTCACCTGTAGTCGCCATTTACGGTCTCAAAAAGGTCGGCTCAAGAAGGAGAAACAGAATACGGATCAGATGTTAGACAATTCATAGAGAAAGACTTTTATGTTGACGACTGTCTGAAAGCCATGCCATAAAATGAGACTGCCATCAGTCTTCTCAGGAGAGCCCAAGAGATGCTTGCTTGCTCGAACCTCAGGCTTCACAAAATAGCCTCAAACAGCCAAGGACTCATGGAAGTATTCCCTTCACAAGACTTATGTAACAGTCTCAGAGATTTGGACATGGGGCAGAACCAGCACCAATGCAACCCAGCCTTGGGCTTCTCTGGAATCTACAGTCAGACACTTTCATCTTCCAGGTCAGCCAGGAAGAAAAGCCTTTCACACGTAGAGGAGTCCTGTCCACCATCAACAGTCTGTACGATCCCTTGGGTTTCGTAGCTCCTGTTACTATACAAGGCAAAGCCTTACTAAGAGACTTAACTAAGGAAACATCTGACTGGGATGCACCGCTACCCCCTGATAAGAGAATCTAGTGGGAAGGTTGAAGAACACTTTAGCAACCCTCTCCAACCTGAACGTGCCAAGACCATACACCCCTGTGCCGTCTACAGAAATACAAAGCCAAAAACTACATATTTGCAGATGCTTCTGTCAAAGCAATTGCCGCTGTCGCCTATCTCAAAACTGTAAACTCCAAATGTCAGAGCCACATTGGATTCATTATGGGGAAGGCCAAACTTGCTCCATAGCCAGAGCACACTATACCCAGGTTAGAGCTTTGTGCTGCAGTCTCAGCCGTTGAGTTAGCAGAGTTCATTGCATCCGAGATGGATATCGACCTGACACAGGCCAAGTTCTACTCAGACAGCAAAGTAAGCCTTGGATATATCCACAATGAAACTAGGCGATTCTATGTTTATGTCAACAACAGAGTGCTACCAATTAGGAGATCAGTTCATCCAAAACAGTGGCATTGCATTCCCATGGACCAAAATCCTGCAGATCACGCAACTAGAGCAGTTGACACAAGTCGACTAGGAAGCACAACATGGCTCTCAGGACCAAAACTATTGTACACTGAGGAACGTTTCTCAGACACCTTTGAACTAGTAGGAGAGGACTCAGATGCTGAAATCCGCCCTCAGGTGTCTACACTTCATACAACGACCTCTGCTATCCAGCTTGGATCTCACAGATTTGACAAATTTTCAAGTTGGAAGTCACTTAGGCTAGGTTTCACACTGCGTATAACCAGCCAGTTCAACACATAGCGTTGACGGGCTGGTAACTGTATAGCATAACGCGATTGTGTTATGCTACTCCCGCTAGCGCAGTGTGTTAGCACAGATGATTCATCTGTGCTAGCGGTGACGGAGCCCAGATGCTGCAGCCCGCGTCCGAGGCTCCGTCACTGAATGACTGCACGTCGCAAATGCATGCCGCTTTATGGCATGCATCGCGATGCGCCCGACAATGGGGGTGAATGGCAGCGTTAACGAACTGCATTATAACGCGTTATACCACGGTGTAACGCAGTCCATCTAACAGACTGCCAGAACGCAATGTGAACCCAGCCTTATTCGAGCCTGCCTGACTCATGTAGTTCGATCGTTCGGGACCACCAGAGCTTGTGACACAGAAAAATGTAAAGGTTGGCATCTTTGTAAAAATACCTTTGTTAACTCAGACTTGGAATTCTCCAGAAACCACATCATCTTCACTGTTCAAAGAGAAACCTACTTTGTAGAAATCCAATGTCTCATTAACAAAGCTCCAATAACAGAGAGCAGCGTATTGAGGAAACTCGACCCACTCATTGACAACAATGGCTTGCTGAGAGTAGTAGGCCAACTCAAGGAACCTTAAATGGAGTTTGAGGAGAAATTCCCTCTTATCCTCCATGGAAAATGTCATGTTGCCTACTTAATTGTACAACACTATCACAATCTTTTCAAGCACCAAGGAAGACTATTTACAGAAGGAGCCATTAGAACTGCTGGCCTGTGGATTGTCGGTGCAAAGAGACTCGGCAGTAGTGTCATTAACAAATGCATTACCTGCCGTAAGCTTCGTGGTTCGACTCAAACCCAAAAGATGGCTGATCTAACAGCAAATAGACTCAGCCCTGACCCTCCCTTTACCAGCGTTGGTCTCGATGTGTTTAGGCCTTGGTCAGTTGTTACATGCCATACGAGGGGGCAGACAAGCCAATATTAAATGTTGGGCTGTCATGTTTACCTGTATGTCAATCAGAGCTGTCCACATAGAACTCATTGAGTCCCTTGACACTTCAAGCTTCATCAATGCTTTAAGACGTTTTATTGCCATCCGTTGTCCTATCAAGCACATACGTTTGTACAGAGGTACTAATTTCATTAGTGCAGCAAAAGAATTAGGAATGCCTTCAAATCTAGACTATAAGACTCTCAAGAGGTTCCTCAGTGACCAAAGTTGCACATGGTCATTCAACCCGCCTCACTCTTCACACATGGGTGGATCATGGGAACGAATGATTGGTCTGGTATGGAGAATTCTTGACTCCACTCTTCTTCAAGAAGGAGCAGCAAGGCTTACCCTCGAAAGCCTGATCACCTTCATGGCAGAAGCCGCAGCTATAATCAATGCAACATTCTTGGTTCCAGTCCCTAACGACCCCGAGGAGCCCTTGTTATTGACTCCAGCCATTCTCCTTACCCAGAAAACAGGACTATCCGGTGCCCCTCCAGGAGGATTCGATGCCAAGGACCTCTACAAGCGCCAATAGAGACAGGTACAAAGTCTTGCAAATACTTTCTGGGACAGGTGGCGCAAACAGTATTTGTCCACCCTGCAGCCACGGACAAAGTGGCAATCCACTAGGCCTAATCTGGGCATTGGTGACCTTGTTCTTGTGAAAGACTGCCAAGTTCACCGGAACCAGTGGCCACTTGGTCTAGTGACTGCAACATTCCCGAGTAAGGATGGCAACGTCCGCAAAGTTGAACTGAGGATGGCCAAAGGGAATAAACCTAAGACATTCTTTAGACCAGTATCTGAACTGGTCTTGTTGTTGCCTTCGGAGGAAAAGGATAGTGACATCTGTTGATGCCAGACGGGGAGTGTTCTGTCTCCGACATCTAATTGTTTTCTGAAGCTGTTTGTTTTGCATTGTGTTTGTAGGAGTTTAACAATCTGCTTGTTTTGGCTCCCTCTATTGACCAGTGTCATATTCGCAGATGTTTTTTGTTTCACTTTCAATTATCTTTCCCTCCTTTCGCAATGCATTACTGTAGCTTCGCAATGCATCATGGTAGCCTTGCAAAGCATTCTGGTAGCTTTCCCTCCACTTTCCTCCATGTTCCTTCAGCCTGCATCCAGGAAGCATCATCTTTTCCTCGCCCCTTGTGATAGCATCGCCGGTATGTACTCACGTTTTCCGTAGTTAATTCCTGTTCCATATTAGCCTGGTTTAATCAGTCCTGCTCCTGGTTAGTTATTAGTGTGCAAATGTTCATTCATGATTAGTGTTGAGCATTCCGATACCGCAAGTATCGGGTATCGGCCGATATTCGCTGTATCGGAATTCCGATACTTAGTTCCGATATTTTTCCTATATCGTATACCGGAATCGGAAGTTCCCATAATTCTTTGAGAGGCAGTGTGATTTTAGTCAGCCAATGAGGAATCCTACGAAGTGTGGGCACATCCTGTAATGCTACGGTCATCTTAACTAATGGCATGGCTGTGATTGGCTGCTGAAATGATGTCAGAATGCACAATAAAAGGCGCCGCCGCCATTTTAGTGTCACTGTGCTGTGAACTCAGTTAGGGACAGAACGCTGCTCTGCTGACTCAGAGGGACAGTTAGAGATTGTGATTTTGTGTACTTTGCTTTAGGCAGGCTAGTTTACCAACCGCTGTGTAAAGCTTCCTTTTGCCTTGCAGTGTTGTTTTAACAGCTCTGTGCAAGGTGTGTGTGTGAGAGTGCAGGTGACGCTGCAGTTTGCTCTGCATCCAACGCTGTCTGTAGGCATCTGCACGTGTCACTCACAGACTTTTTTTTTTTCTTTAGTGTAATTCAAGCTACTCCATTCAATAGAAATTATAGTGTGAGGCGCTTCCATCCGTATACAATACATTGGTTGCAAACACTATAGAACTACAGAAAGGAGCCTTTCAGAGATAGTGAACAGTTGTGTGCAGTGTTCACTGTAGTCTGTAATTTTTTTTTTTTTTTTGGAGTGCAGATCCCGCTCCAGTTAGTTCTTCAACCACTGTTGCTTGTACTCTGCTGAGCATGTCTCACTGCCTCATCCTTCACATTTTTCTCGAATTGGTGCTGCTACATTCTATTTCAAATAATTCAAATCTATTACTGTGACGTGCTTCCATCCGTATACAATACATTGGTTGAAAACAATATAGAAGTACACAAACGGGCCTTTCACAGCTACTGAACAGTTGTGTGCACTGTTTACTGTAGTCAGAGGTTTTCATTTTTGGAGTGCATATCCCGCTCCAGTTAGTTCTTCAACCACTGTTGCTTGTACTCTGCTGAGCGTGTCTCACTGCCTCATCCTTCACATTTTTCTCGAATTGGTGCTGCTACATTCTATTTCAAATAATTCAAATCTATTACTGTGACGTGCTTCCATCCGTATACAATACATTGGTTGCAAACAATATAGAAGTACACAAACGGGCCTTTCACAGCTACTGAACAGTTGTGTGCACTGTTTACTGTAGTCAGAGGTTTTCATTTTTGGAGTGCATATCCCGCTCCAGTTAGTTCTTCAACCACTGTTGCTTGTACTCTGCTGAGCGTGTCTCACTGCCTCATCCTTCACATTTTTCTCGAATTGGTGCTGCTACATTCTATTTCAAATAATTAAAATCTATTACTATGACGTGCTTCCATCCGTATACAATACATTGGTTGCAAACAATATAGAAGTACACAAACGGGCCTTTCACAGCTACTGAACAGTTGTGTGCACTGTTTACTGTAGTCAGAGGTTTTCATTTTTGGAGTGCAGGTCCCGCTCCAGTTAGTTCTTCAACCACTGTTGCTTGTACTCTGCTGAGCGTGTCTCACTGCCTCATCCTTCACATTTTTCTCGAATTGGTGCTGCTAAATCTTACTTATCTATCTTCAAAATTTAATTAAAAATCTTAAGTTACTGTGATGTTTCGTGCTTCCATCTCCGTATTACAAATTACACATTGGTGCTGCAACAAATAACATATATGGAAGTTACATACATCAACGGGGCCTTTCACAGCTACTGAACAGTTGTGTGCACTGTTTACTGTAGTCAGAGGTTTTCATTTTTGGAGTGCAGATCCCACTCCAGTTAGTTCTTCAACCACTGTTGCTTGTACTCTGCTGAGCGTGTCTCACTGCCTCATCCTTCACATTTTTCTCGAATTGGTGCTGCTACATTCTATTTCAAATAATTCAAATCTATTACTGTGACGTGCTTCCATCCGTATAAAATACATTGGTTGCAAACAATATAGAAGTACACAAACGGGCCTTTCACAGCTACTGAACAGTTGTGTGCACTGTTTACTCTAGTCAGAGGTTTTCATTTTTGGAGTGCATATCCTGCTCCAGTTAGTTCTTCAACCACTGTTGCTTGTACTCTGCTGAGCGTGTCTCACTGCCTCATCCTTCACATTTTTCTCGAATTGGTGCTGCTACATTCTATTTCAAATAATTCAAATCTATTACTGTGACGTGCTTCCATCCGTATACAATAATTGGTTGCAAACAATATAGAAGTACACAAACGGGCCTTTCACAGCTACTGAACAGTTGTGTGCACTGTTTACTCTAGTCAGAGGTTTTCATTTTTGGAGTGCAGATCCCGCTCCAGTTAGTTCTTCAACCACTGTTGCTTGTACTCTGCTGAGCGTGTCTCACTGCCTCATCCTTCACATTTTTCTCGAATTGGTGCTGCTACATTCTATTTCAAATAATTCAAATCTATTACTGTGACGTGCTTCCATCCGTATACAATACATTGGCTGCAAACAATATAGAAGTACACAAACGGGCCTTTCACAGCTACTGAACAGTTGTGTGCACTGTTGTCACGACGTATAACAGATATATTCTATGATAGTAACCTATATCTAATGTGACAACATTCTATATTACATATAATAGAAAATATCAACATGTATACATAGTATCTGCCAGCAATGTCTTACCTGACATAATATCCTATGAATTGTGGGTCTATACTGTATACGTGTCACGCTGTCTCAGGATAGAGGTGGACCGGGGTCTATGCTGACCCTGAACTGGGGTCCTGACTAGTCCCTCTACCTGGAGGTACTGTTAATGGTACAGAGGTCCAGGCCGCCAGCGTAACCCTGTCTCCTGTAGATCCCTGACCACTGTAATCTAGTCCTGAGAAGTACCCTGATTACCACCACAGGGAATGGGCAGGTCACAGCTTACACACAGTCTAAGACAAACGAAACAGACAAGGGGTAAAGAAAACACTGTCTTGCATACAAAACTTCCACTACAGAGGAACACAAAAGGTAAAGGAGATAAACAATAAGCGAGGAGAGGAAAAACCACAACAGGCACTCTTAGCTTAAGTCTTCTCAGAAACGATCCGCTCTGCTGGTCTGAATGAATGCTTTCACCGGCAACTTCCCCAGCAGACCAGCAGGTATATGAAGGAAGCTAATTAACAAAACATCAATGGCAGCTGGGCGAGGCTGGTCAGTCCAGCACCGAGAGAGAAAGAATTAACTCCCTCAGTGCCGAAAAACACCCAGCACCAGAAACTCAGCTGTGCGAAGTCAGGGTGTGCAATCGCGACGATCTCCGCCGCGACACACGCGTGACAGTACCCCCCCTTCTACGAGGGGCCTCTGGACCCTCAGGGCCTGGTCTATCTGGGTGAGTAGTGTGGAAGGCCCGAACCAATCAGTCTGCGTTAATATCCGACGCAGAAACCCACATCCTCTCCTCAGGACCATACCCCCCCAATGAACAAGGTACTGAAGGGACCGGCGATTCCGACGTGAGTCAATGATCTTCGATACCTGAAACTCCAAGTTACCATTGACCACCACTGGAGGAGGAGGTAGAGGTGACGGTATAACTGGTGCCACGTACCTCTTAAGCAACGATTTGTGGAACACATTGTGGATTTTAAACGTAGGAGGGAGGTCAAGACGGAAAGCCACCGGATTAATTATTGAACTGATCCTGTATGGCCCGATGAATCTGGGACCGAGTTTCCAGGAGGGAACCTTAAGTTTTATATTCTTGGTAGACAACCATACCAGATCGTTCACACTTAGGTCCGGACCAGACACTCTCCTCCTATCAGCCATACGTTTGTATCGGTTCCCCATAGTGCTCAGATTATTAAGCACTCCTCTCCACACTGAAGCAAGTGACGACGAAAATCGTTCCTCCTCAGGAACCCCAGAAGAGCCCCCCCCATTGAAAGTACAAAACTGGGGGTGAAAACCATATGCCCCAAAAAACGGGGACTTACCAGTGGACTCGCTCCGCCTATTGTTAAGAGCGAACTCTGCCAGAGGCAAGAAAGAAGACCAGTCCTCTTGGTTCTCTGAGACAAAACACCGAAGATATGTCTCTAAGCTCTGATTCAGACGCTCTGTCTGACCATTGTCTGCGGATGAAAAGCCGAAGAAAATGACAACTGCATCCCCCGACGAGAACAAAATGCCTTCCAGAATTTGGACACAAACTGAGACCCCCGATCCGACACCACATCGGAAGGCAACCCGTGAAGTCTCACAATCTCCCCAATGAACACCTGCGTCAGAGTTTTAGCATTAGGAAGAGCAGGAAGAGCAATAAAATGTGCCATTTTGCTGAACCTGTCAACTACAACTAGTATGACAGTTTTACCTGAAGACGGAGGGAGGTCCGTAATGAAGTCCATAGACAGATGGGTCCATGGACGCTCCGGGATTTTCAACGGTAAAAGGGCCACAGACGGACGGGTATGTGGGGTCTTAGAGCGCGCACATACCCCACAGGACGCGACAAAAGTTACCACCTCTTTATTTAAGTTAGGCCATCAAAACCGGCGAGAAACGAGATCTACAGTTGCTTTACTCCCTGTCATGTGTGCATTGCCACGAAGATCGTCGCGGTTGCACATTTTGACTTCTCACAGCTGAGTTGCTGTTTCTTTGTGTTTGGCAGCTAGGGAGTTAATTCTGTCTGTGCTCGGTGCTGGGACTGGGTGCAGTTTCTCCCGGCTGCAATTGATTATTTGTTGATTGGTTTCCTTTAAGTTTCTGGTTGTCTGCTTTGGGAGTTGCCAGTAAAACCCTTCATGCAGATCACAGATAGGAATGAATCTGTATAGAATCTAGTTGAGAGCTCCTTAGTTGTTTTAAGCTTAACTTGCTTAGAGTTTATTTCCCAGACCATCTATGTTCCTTCGGTGTTTGAGTGTGTATGCAAGAGAGTGCTATCCTGTCTGTCTTATATGTCTAATCTGTGTATTTAGCTGAGATCAGCCCCTATCCCTTTGGTGGTAATCAGGATCCTTCTTAGGACTGATTACAGGGTTCAGGGTCTGATAGGAGACAGGGTTAGGCTGGAGACTTGGACCTCTGAACCATTATCAGTACCTCCAAGGTAAGGGATTAGTTAGGACCCCACTGTAGGGTCAGGTTAGACCCCGGTCCTCCTCTTTCCTGTTACAGCTCATCAAGTCCTCAAGATTAACCCTGAGTTCAACTGATATCGTTTCTGCACATCTAGTCCTCAAGATTAACCCTAAGTTCTGCTGATATTGTGTCAGGTAAATCTATTTTATACTTACATTCTGATGTTGCTAAACTATATGTTGTATTGAGTGTGGTTCCTGTATAAATAGTTTACTGACATTGTAGTCATATCATTAGACAGCGTGACATTTTCACTGGCCATAAAAAATTATCTCTAGTTACCATGGATCCAGTAGCCCAGCTGGCTCTGCAGTTGCAGGGATTATCCATGGAGCTGACGGACATTAAGTCCAAAGTTTTGTCTCCCCTGGAGCAAACCAGAGTTGAACCTAAAGTAGCTCTTCCAGATAGGTTCACTGGTGGGTGAGACAAATTTTTTACCTTCCGGGAGGCATGTAAATTATATTTTTGGCTTCGGCCGCGATCATCAGGGAGTGATGAGCAGAGAGTGGGAATTGTTATCTCACTTCTTCAAGGGGACCCTCAATCCTGGGCATTTTCCCTTCCTCCGGGATCCCCGGCTCTACAGTCTGTAGATCAATTTTTTACTGCTCTGGGATTGGTATATGATGACCCAGATCGGGTCTCTCTTGCTGAGACTAAATTACGTAAGATACAGCAGGGAGATCGTCCTGCGGAGGAATTTGCTTCTGAGTTTGTAGATGGGCCACGGATACTCAGTGGAATGACCCAGCTCTTAGGAGCCAGTTTTGTCATGGGCTTTCTGACAAATTAAAAGACGTTTTGGCTCAGTATGAGTCTCCTCCTTCTCTGGAGGCTGCTATGGCCCTAGCTATCCGTACTGATAGACGGCTTCGGGAGAGGGGTGAGGTAACTCCACTCCCTGTTGTTACTCCACCTACTACTAAAGTCCCTTATGTTGAGGTTCCCCTTGTCTGTTCGGATGAGCCTATGCAGTTGGGAGGGACATCTTTTTGTAGTAGGGGATTGGGGGCACGCCGCAGGACTAGAAGGAGTTTTTTTTTCTGCGGGAAAGAGGGACATTTTGTTGGAGAATGTCCATCCCGTGTCTTGTTAAGTAAAAAGTCGCCGGAAAACTGCTAATCCCAGGTTGTGTGGTGGATGACAACCTGGGAGTATGTATTTCATCCGCCGGTTCTTCTCAGTTCCTTGTACCAGTGGAGGTGGTGTTTGGTACTAGAGTGAAGAGATTGTCTGTTCTTCTGGATAGTGGTTCCGCGCCAATCTGGTTGACGCTCAGTTTGCTCAGGCTCAAGGTATGCATCTGAGTGTATTGGTCAAACCGATCCCTATTTTTTCCATTGACGCCAGGCCTCTCGGCCAAGGTAGCTTTGTTCATGAGGTTCATAACATTGACCTTTGGGTAGGGGCAATACATAGGGAACAATTATCTTGTTATGTGTTGGAGGGTCTACCTACTCCCATTGTGTTGGGACTTCCTTGGCTGGTTAAACATAACCCTGTAATTAATTGGCAGTCCAGAGAGATAAGCCAATGGGGTGAGTTTTGCAAAAGCAACTGCATGAACACAGTCATCAGTGCGGTCGTACCTAGTACATTGCCTCCTTTTTTGGAGGATTTTGGGGATGTTTTTTCTGAGGAGGGGTGTCGGGAGTTGCCTCCTCATCGTGTGTATGACTGCTCTATTAATCTTCTTCCTGATGCTAAGTTACCTAAAGCTAGGTTGTATAATCTTTCTGGTCCTGAAAGACAGGCTATGAAAGATTATATTTCTGAAAGTCTGGCCAAAGGGCATATTAGACCTTCATCTTCCCCTGTAGCCGCGGGGTTCTTCTTTGTGAAGAAAAAAGATGGAGGCCTACGCCCTTGCTTGGATTTCCGCGAACTTAATCGGATTACTGTTCGAGATCCGTATCCACTCCCTCTTATTCCTGATCTCTTCAATCAAATTGTTGGCGCCAAATGGTTCTCTAAATTGGATCTCAGGGGGGCGTATAATCTGATTAGAATAAAAGAGGGGGGTGAGTGGAAAACGGCGTTTAACACGCCGGAGGGACATTATGAAAACCTGGTTATGCCTTTTGGTCTGACTACTGCACCAGCAGTATTCCAACATTTTGTTAATGACATTTTTCGTCACCTTGTGGGGGTGTTTGTGGTCGTATATTTGGATGACATTTTAATTTACTCGCCAGATCTTGTGTTTCACCAGGAGCATGTGAGACAGGTGTTGCAGATCTTGCGAGACAATAAACTATACGCCAAACTGGAGAAGTGTGTTTTTGCCGTACAGGAACTTCAGTTTTTGGGTTTTTTGGTGTCAGCCTCCGGTTTCCGTATGGACCCTGAAAAGGTGAGAGCAGTGCTTGAATGGGATCAGCCAGGGGATCTTAAGGCTCTGCAGCGTTTTTTGGGTTTGCTAATTACTACCGGAAATTTATTTGTAATTTCTCGTCTGTCGTCAAACCTCTCACTGACATGACGAGAAAAGGGACGGATTTTTCTAGGTGGTCGGACAAAGCTTGCCAAGCCTTTTCCTCTTTAAAGAGATGTTTTGCTTCGGCACCCGTTCTCATCCAACCAGATGTATCTCAGCCGTTCATTGTGGAGGTGGACGCGTCTGACGTAGGGGTGGGTGCTATATTGTCCCAGGGTCCGTCCCCTGGTAAATGGCATCCGTGCGCTTTCTTTTCTAAGAAATTGTCGTCCGCCGAAAGGAATTATGATATCGGCAATAGGGAACTTTTGGCCATTAAATTGGCTTTTGAAGAATGGCGTCACTTTTTGGAGGGGGCAGTCCACCCGGTCACCGTTATTACTGATCACAAGAACCTGCTGTATTTAGAATCCGCTAAGCGTCTGAATTCCAGACAAGCTCGATGGTCGTTGTTTTTTACCAGGTTTAATTTTGTCGTCACTTATCGTCCGGGGTCTAAGAATGTAAAGGCTGATGCTTTGTCTCGCAGTTTCCCAGGGGCCGGGAAAACGGATGACCCGATTCCTATCCTTCAGGAGGGGGTGGTAGTGTCGGCTGTATGTTCTGAGCTTGAGGAGGAGGTGTTAGAGGCTCAGGGGGACGCCCATGCAGGACCTCCAGGGAGACTGTTTGTCCCGAATCAGTTGAGACAAAAGGTTATTGAGTCACATCATAATTCTGCTTTAGCAGGACATCCAGGGAGTAAGGCTACTTTAGATCTCCTTTCTCGCCGATTTTGGTGGCCTAACGCTAATAAAGATGTTATAACTTTTGTCGCGTCCTGTGGGGTTTGTGCTCGCTCTAAAACTCCTCATACCCGTCCATCTGGGACCCTTTTACCCTTGAAACTTCCGGAGCGTCCATGGACTCATTTATCTATGGACTTCATTACGGATCTTGCTCCGTCGCAGGGAATACTGTCATACTGGTGGTTGTTGACAGGTTCAGTAAGATGGCACATTTCGTTGCTCTTCCTGCACTCCCTAATGCTAAAACTCTGTGTCACGCGGTCTTATGATATGTGTACGATGTCAGTAAACTATTCTTAAAAGAACAACACTCTATACAACATATAGATTAGCAACATCAGCATGTAAATATAGAATAGATTTACCTGACACGATATCCGTTGAACTCAGGGTTAATCTTGAGGACTTGATACACTGTCACAGGAAAGAGGAGGACCGGGGGTCTAACCTGACCCTAAACTGGGGTCCTAACTAATCCCTCACCTTGGAGGTACTGATAATGGTTCAGAGGTCCAAGTCTCCAGCCTAACCCTGTCTCCTATCAGTCCCTGAACCCTGTAATCAGTCCTAAGAAGGATTCTGATTACCACCAAAGGGATATGGGCTGATCTCTGCTAAATACACAGATTAGACATATAAGACAGACTGGAGAAAACACAGACTTGCATACACACTCAAACACAGAAGGAACATAAATGATCTGGGATATTAAACTCTAAGCAAGGTGAGCTTAAAACAACTAAGGAGCTCTTTAACTTAAGTCTATACAGATACAATCCTATCTGTGGTCTGCATGAAGAATTTCACTGGCAACTCCCAACACAGACAACCAGAGATTTAAAGGAAACCAATCAACAAATAATTAATTGCAGCCGGGAGAAAACTGCACCCAGTCCCAGAACTGAGCACAGACAGAATTAACTCCCTAACTGCCAAACACAAAGAAACAGCAACTCAGCTGTGAGAAGTCAGAATGTGCAACCGCGACGATCTTCGTGGCGATGCACACATGACAGTACCCCCCCTTCTACGAGGGGCCTCCGGACCCTCAGGGCCAGGTTTGCCCGGGTGAGTTCTGTGGAAGGTCCGCACCAAACGATCTGCGTTAATGTCAGACGCAGGAACCCACGTCCTCTCCTCTGGACCATACCCCTTCCAATGCACCAAGTACTGAAGGGACCGGCGATTCAGACGTGAGTCAATGATCTTTGACACTTGAAACTCCAAGTTACCATTGACCACCACTGGAGGAGGAGGTAGAGGTGATGGTATGACTGGTGCCACGTACCTCTTAAGTAATGACTTGTGGAACACATTATGAATTTTAAACGTAGGAGGGAGGTCCAGACGAAATGCCACAGGATTAATTATGGAACTGATCCTGTACGGCCCGATGAATCTGGGGCCCAGCTTCCAGGAGGGAACTTTAAGTTTTATATTCCTGGTAGACAACCATACCAGATCGTTCACATTAAGATCTGGACCAGAAACTCTCCTCCTATCAGCCATACGTTTATAACGGTTCCCCATAGCACTCAGATTATTCAATACACCTCTCCACACTGAAGCAAGTGACGACGAGAAACGCTCCTCCTCAGGAACCCCAGAAGGGCCCCCCCATTGAATGTACAAAACTGGGATGAAAACCATATGCCCCAAAAAACGGGGACTTACCAGTGGACTCGCTCCGCCTGTTGTTAAGAGCGAACTCTGCCAGAGGCAAGAAAGAAGACCAGTCCTCCTGGTTCTCTGAGACAAAACACCGAAGATAAGTCTCTAGGCTTTGATTCAGACGCTCTGTCTGACCATTGGTCTGCGGATGAAAAGCCGAGGAAAATGACAATTGCATCCCCCGACGTAAACAAAATGCCCTCCAAAACTTGGACACAAACTGAGACCCCCTATCTGACACCACATCAGAAGGCAACCCATGAAGTCTCACAATCTCCCCAATGAACACCTGCGCCAGAGTTTTAGCATTAGGGAGGGCAGGAAGAGCAATGAAATGTGCCATCTTACTGAACCTGTCAACAACCACCAGTATGACAGTCTTCCTGTCACGCGGTCTTATGATATGTGTACGATGTCAGTAAACTATTCTTAAAAGAACAACACTCTATACAACATATAGATTAGCAACATCAGCATGTAAATATAGAATAGATTTACCTGACACGATATCCGTTGAACTCAGGGTTAATCTTGAGGACTTGATACACTGTCACAGGAAAGATGAGGACCGGGGTTCTAACCTGACCCTAAACTGGGGTCCTAACTAATCCCTCACCTTGGAGGTACTGATAATGGTTCAGAGGTCCAAGTCTCCAGCCTAACCCTGTCTCCTATCAGTCCCTGAACCCTGTAATCAGTCCTAAGAAGGATTCTGATTACCACCAAAGGGATATGGGCTGATCTCTGCTAAATACACAGATTAGACATATAAGACAGACTGGAGAAAACACAGACTTGCATACACACTCAAACACAGAAGGAACATAAATGATCTGGGATATTAAACTCTAAGCAAGGTGAGCTTAAAACAACTAAGGAGCTCTTTAAC
The DNA here is from genome assembly GCA_033576555.1 of Oophaga sylvatica. Taxonomy (NCBI): domain Eukaryota; kingdom Metazoa; phylum Chordata; class Amphibia; order Anura; family Dendrobatidae; genus Oophaga; species Oophaga sylvatica. Next base: position 206,392,346 of record JARQOD010000005.1, on the reverse strand, counting down.
TTAAGTCTATACAGATACAATCCTATCTGTGGTCTGCATGAAGAATTTCACTGGCAACTCCCAACACAGACAACCAGAGATTTAAAGGAAACCAATCAACAAATAATTAATTGCAGCCGGGAGAAACTGCACCCAGTCCCAGAACTGAGCACAGACAGAATTAAGTCCCTAACTGCCAAACACAAAGAAAACAGCAACTCAGCTGTGAGAAGTCAGAATGTGCAACCGCGACGATCTTCGTGGCGATGCACACATGACAGTACACCCCTTCTACGAGGGGCCTCCGGACCCTCAGGGCCAGGTTTGCCCGGGTGAGTTCTGTGGAAGGTCCGCACCAAACGATCTGCGTTAATGTCAGACGCAGGAACCCACGTCCTCTCCTCTGGACCATACCCCTTCCAATGCACCAAGTACTGAAGGGACCGGCGATTCAGACGTGAGTCAATGATCTTTGACACTTGAAACTCCAAGTTACCATTGACCACCACTGGAGGAGGAGGTAGAGGTGATGGTATGACTGGTGCCACGTACCTCTTAAGTAATGACTTGTGGAACACATTGTGGATTTTAAACGTAGGAGGGAGGTCCAGACGAAATGCCACAGGATTAATTATGGAACTGATCCTGTACGGCCCGATGAATCTGGGGCCCAGCTTCCAGGAGGGAACTTTAAGTTTTATATTCCTGGTAGACAACCATACCAGATCGTTCACATTAAGATCTGGACCAGAAACTCTCCTCCTATCAGCCATACGTTTATAACGGTTCCCCATAGCACTCAGATTATTCAATACACCTCTCCACACTGAAGCAAGTGACGACGAGAAACGCTCCTCCTCAGGAACCCCAGAAGGGTCCCCCCATTGAATGTACAAAACTGGGGATGAAAACCATATGCCCCAAAAAACGGGGACTTACCAGTGGACTCGCTCCGCCTGTTGTTAAGAGCGAACTCTGCCAGAGGCAAGAAAGAAGACCAGTCCTCTTGGTTCTCTGAGACAAAACACCGAAGATATGTCTCTAAGCTCTGATTCAGACGCTCTGTCTGACCATTGGTCTGCGGATGAAAAGCCGAAGAAAATGACAACTGCATCCCCCGACGAGAACAAAATGCCTTCCAGAATTTGGACACAAACTGAGACCCCGATCCGACACCACATCGGAAGGCAACCCGTGAAGTCTCACAATCTCCCCAATGAACACCTGCGTCAGAGTTTTAGCATTAGGAAGAGCAGGAAGAGCAATAAAATGTGCCATTTTGCTGAACCTGTCAACTACAACTAGTATGACAGTTTTACCTGAAGACGGAGGGAGGTCCGTAATGAAGTCCATAGACAGATGGGTCCATGGACGCTCCGGGATTTTCAACGGTAAAAGGGCCACAGACGGACGGGTATGTGGGGTCTTAGAGCGCGCACATACCCCACAGGACGCGACAAAAGTTACCACCTCTTTATTTAAGTTAGGCCATCAAAACCGGCGAGAAACGAGATCTACAGTTGCTTTACTCCCTGTCATGTGTGCATTGCCACGAAGATCGTCGCGGTTGCACATTTTGACTTCTCACAGCTGAGTTGCTGTTTCTTTGTGTTTGGCAGCTAGGGAGTTAATTCTGTCTGTGCTCGGTGCTGGGACTGGGTGCAGTTTCTCCCGGCTGCAATTGATTATTTGTTGATTGGTTTCCTTTAAGTTTCTGGTTGTCTGCTTTGGGAGTTGCCAGTAAAACCCTTCATGCAGATCACAGATAGGAATGAATCTGTATAGAATCTAGTTGAGAGCTCCTTAGTTGTTTTAAGCTTAACTTGCTTAGAGTTTATTTCCCAGACCATCTATGTTCCTTCGGTGTTTGAGTGTGTATGCAAGAGAGTGCTATCCTGTCTGTCTTATATGTCTAATCTGTGTATTTAGCTGAGATCAGCCCCTATCCCTTTGGTGGTAATCAGGATCCTTCTTAGGACTGATTACAGGGTTCAGGGTCTGATAGGAGACAGGGTTAGGCTGGAGACTTGGACCTCTGAACCATTATCAGTACCTCCAAGGTAAGGGATTAGTTAGGACCCCACTGTAGGGTCAGGTTAGACCCCGGTCCTCCTCTTTCCTGTTACAGCTCATCAAGTCCTCAAGATTAACCCTGAGTTCAACTGATATCGTTTCTGCACATCTAGTCCTCAAGATTAACCTAAGTTCTGCTGATATTGTGTCAGGTAAATCTATTTTATACTTACATTCTGATGTTGCTAAACTATATGTTGTATTGAGTGTGGTTCCTGTATAAATAGTTTACTGACATTGTAGTCATATCATTAGACAGCGTGACATTTTCACTGGCCATAAAAAATTATCTCTAGTTACCATGGATCCAGTAGCCCAGCTGGCTCTGCAGTTGCAGGGATTATCCATGGAGCTGACGGACATTAAGTCCAAAGTTTTGTCTCCCCTGGAGCAAACCAGAGTTGAACCTAAAGTAGCTCTTCCAGATAGGTTCACTGGTGGGTGAGACAAATTTTTTACCTTCCGGGAGGCATGTAAATTATATTTTTGGCTTCGGCCGCGATCATCAGGGAGTGATGAGCAGAGAGTGGGAATTGTTATCTCACTTCTTCAAGGGGACCCTCAATCCTGGGCATTTTCCCTTCCTCCGGGATCCCCGGCTCTACAGTCTGTAGATCAATTTTTTACTGCTCTGGGATTGGTATATGATGACCCAGATCGGGTCTCTCTTGCTGAGACTAAATTACGTAAGATACAGCAGGGAGATCGTCCTGCGGAGGAATTTGCTTCTGAGTTTGGTAGATGGGCCACGGATACTCAGTGGAATGACCCAGCTCTTAGGAGCCAGTTTTGTCATGGGCTTTCTGACAAATTAAAAGACGTTTTGGCTCAGTATGAGTCTCCTCCTTCTCTGGAGGCTGCTATGGCCCTAGCTATCCGTACTGATAGACGGCTTCGGGAGAGGGGTGAGGTAACTCCACTCCCTGTTGTTACTCCACCTACTACTAAAGTCCCTTATGTTGAGGTTCCCCTTGTCTGTTCGGATGAGCCTATGCAGTTGGGAGGGACATCTTTTTGTAGTAGGGGATTGGGGGCACGCCGCAGGACTAGAAGGAGTTTTTTTTTCTGCGGGAAAGAGGGACATTTTGTTGGAGAATGTCCATCCCGTGTCTTGTTAAGTAAAAAGTCGCCGGAAAACTGCTAATCCCAGGTTGTGTGGTGGATGACAACCTGGGAGTATGTATTTCATCCGCCGGTTCTTCTCAGTTCCTTGTACCAGTGGAGGTGGTGTTTGGTACTAGAGTGAAGAGATTGTCTGTTCTTCTGGATAGTGGTTCCGGCGCCAATCTGGTTGACGCTCAGTTTGCTCAGGCTCAAGGTATGCATCTGAGTGTATTGGTCAAACCGATCCCTATTTTTTCCATTGACGCCAGGCCTCTCGGCCAAGGTAGCTTTGTTCATGAGGTTCATAACATTGACCTTTGGGTAGGGGCAATACATAGGGAACAATTATCTTGTTATGTGTTGGAGGGTCTACCTACTCCCATTGTGTTGGGACTTCCTTGGCTGGTTAAACATAACCCTGTAATTAATTGGCAGTCCAGAGAGATAAGCCAATGGGGTGAGTTTTGCAAAAGCAACTGCATGAACACAGTCATCAGTGCGGTCGTACCTAGTACATTGCCTCCTTTTTTGGAGGATTTTGGGGATGTTTTTTCTGAGGAGGGGTGTCGGGAGTTGCCTCCTCATCGTGTGTATGACTGCTCTATTAATCTTCTTCCTGATGCTAAGTTACCTAAAGCTAGGTTGTATAATCTTTCTGGTCCTGAAAGACAGGCTATGAAAGATTATATTTCTGAAAGTCTGGCCAAAGGGCATATTAGACCTTCATCTTCCCCTGTAGCCGCGGGGTTCTTCTTTGTGAAGAAAAAAGATGGAGGCCTACGCCCTTGCTTGGATTTCCGCGAACTTAATCGGATTACTGTTCGAGATCCGTATCCACTCCCTCTTATTCCTGATCTCTTCAATCAAATTGTTGGCGCCAAATGGTTCTCTAAATTGGATCTCAGGGGGGCGTATAATCTGATTAGAATAAAAGAGGGGGGTGAGTGGAAAACGGCGTTTAACACGCCGGAGGGACATTATGAAAACCTGGTTATGCCTTTTGGTCTGACTACTGCACCAGCAGTATTCCAACATTTTGTTAATGACATTTTTCGTCACCTTGTGGGGGTGTTTGTGGTCGTATATTTGGATGACATTTTAATTTACTCGCCAGATCTTGTGTTTCACCAGGAGCATGTGAGACAGGTGTTGCAGATCTTGCGAGACAATAAACTATACGCCAAACTGGAGAAGTGTGTTTTTGCCGTACAGGAACTTCAGTTTTTGGGTTTTTTGGTGTCAGCCTCCGGTTTCCGTATGGACCCTGAAAAGGTGAGAGCAGTGCTTGAATGGGATCAGCCAGGGGATCTTAAGGCTCTGCAGCGTTTTTTGGGGTTTGCTAATTACTACCGGAAATTTATTTGTAATTTCTCGTCTGTCGTCAAACCTCTCACTGACATGACGAGAAAAGGGACGGATTTTTCTAGGTGGTCGGACAAAGCTTGCCAAGCCTTTTCCTCTTTAAAGAGATGTTTTGCTTCGGCACCCGTTCTCATCCAACCAGATGTATCTCAGCCGTTCATTGTGGAGGTGGACGCGTCTGACGTAGGGGTGGGTGCTATATTGTCCCAGGGTCCGTCCCCTGGTAAATGGCATCCGTGCGCTTTCTTTTCTAAGAAATTGTCGTCCGCCGAAAGGAATTATGATATCGGCAATAGGGAACTTTTGGCCATTAAATTGGCTTTTGAAGAATGGCGTCACTTTTTGGAGGGGGCAGTCCACCCGGTCACCGTTATTACTGATCACAAGAACCTGCTGTATTTAGAATCCGCTAAGCGTCTGAATTCCAGACAAGCTCGATGGTCGTTGTTTTTTACCAGGTTTAATTTTGTCGTCACTTATCGTCCGGGGTCTAAGAATGTAAAGGCTGATGCTTTGTCTCGCAGTTTCCCAGGGGCCGGGAAAACGGATGACCCGATTCCTATCCTTCAGGAGGGGGTGGTAGTGTCGGCTGTATGTTCTGAGCTTGAGGAGGAGGTGTTAGAGGCTCAGGGGGACGCCCATGCAGGACCTCCAGGGAGACTGTTTGTCCCGAATCAGTTGAGACAAAAGGTTATTGAGTCACATCATAATTCTGCTTTAGCAGGACATCCAGGGAGTAAGGCTACTTTAGATCTCCTTTCTCGCCGATTTTGGTGGCCTAACGCTAATAAAGATGTTATAACTTTTGTCGCGTCCTGTGGGGTTTGTGCTCGCTCTAAAACTCCTCATACCCGTCCATCTGGGACCCTTTTACCTTGAAACTTCCGGAGCGTCCATGGACTCATTTATCTATGGACTTCATTACGGATCTTGCTCCGTCGCAGGGAATACTGTCATACTGGTGGTTGTTGACAGGTTCAGTAAGATGGCACATTTCGTTGCTCTTCCTGCACTCCCTAATGCTAAAACTCTGTGTCACGCGGTCTTATGATATGTGTACGATGTCAGTAAACTATTCTTAAAAGAACAACACTCTATACAACATATAGATTAGCAACATCAGCATGTAAATATAGAATAGATTTACCTGACACGATATCCGTTGAACTCAGGGTTAATCTTGAGGACTTGATACACTGTCACAGGAAAGAGGAGGACCGGGGGTCTAACCTGACCCTAAACTGGGGTCCTAACTAATCCCTCACCTTGGAGGTACTGATAATGGTTCAGAGGTCCAAGTCTCCAGCCTAACCCTGTCTCCTATCAGTCCCTGAACCCTGTAATCAGTCCTAAGAAGGATTCTGATTACCACCAAAGGGATATGGGCTGATCTCTGCTAAATACACAGATTAGACATATAAGACAGACTGGAGAAAACACAGACTTGCATACACACTCAAACACAGAAGGAACATAAATGATCTGGGATATTAAACTCTAAGCAAGGTGAGCTTAAAACAACTAAGGAGCTCTTTAACTTAAGTCTATACAGATACAATCCTATCTGTGGTCTGCATGAAGAATTTCACTGGCAACTCCCAACACAGACAACCAGAGATTTAAAGGAAACCAATCAACAAATAATTAATTGCAGCCGGGAGAAAACTGCACCCAGTCCCAGAACTGAGCACAGACAGAATTAACTCCCTAACTGCCAAACACAAAGAAACAGCAACTCAGCTGTGAGAAGTCAGAATGTGCAACCGCGACGATCTTCGTGGCGATGCACACATGACAGTACCCCCCTTCTACGAGGGGCCTCCGGACCCTCAGGGCCAGGTTTGCCCGGGTGAGTTCTGTGGAAGGTCCGCACCAAACGATCTGCGTTAATGTCAGACGCAGGAACCCACGTCCTCTCCTCTGGACCATACCCTTCCAATGCACCAAGTACTGAAGGGACCGGCGATTCAGACGTGAGTCAATGATCTTTGACACTTGAAACTCCAAGTTACCATTGACCACCACTGGAGGAGGAGGTAGAGGTGATGGTATGACTGGTGCCACGTACCTCTTAAGTAATGACTTGTGGAACACATTATGAATTTTAAACGTAGGAGGGAGGTCCAGACGAAATGCCACAGGATTAATTATGGAACTGATCCTGTACGGCCGATGAATCTGGGGCCCAGCTTCCAGGAGGGAACTTTAAGTTTTATATTCCTGGTAGACAACCATACCAGATCGTTCACATTAAGATCTGGACCAGAAACTCTCCTCCTATCAGCCATACGTTTATAACGGTTCCCCATAGCACTCAGATTATTCAATACACCTCTCCACATGAAGCAAGTGACGACGAGAAACGCTCCTCCTCAGGAACCCCAGAAGGGCCCCCCCATTGAATGTACAAAACTGGGGATGAAAACCATATGCCCAAAAAACGGGGACTTACCAGTGGACTCGCTCCGCCTGTTGTTAAGAGCGAACTCTGCCAGAGGCAAGAAAGAAGACCAGTCCTCCTGGTTCTCTGAGACAAAAACCGAAGATAAGTCTCTAGGCTTTGATTCAGACGCTCTGTCTGACCATTGGTCTGCGGATGAAAAGCCGAGGAAAATGACAATTGCATCCCCGACGTAAACAAAATGCCCTCCAAAACTTGGACACAAACTGAGACCCCTATCTGACACCACATCAGAAGGCAACCCATGAAGTCTCACAATCTCCCAATGAACACCTGCGCCAGAGTTTTAGCATTAGGGAGGGCAGGAAGAGCAATGAAATGTGCCATCTTACTGAACCTGTCAACAACCACCAGTATGACAGTCTTCCTGTCACGCGGTCTTATGATATGTGTACGATGTCAGTAAACTATTCTTAAAAGAACAACACTCTATACAACATATAGATTAGCAACATCAGCATGTAAATATAGAATAGATTTACCTGACACGATATCCGTTGAACTCAGGGTTAATCTTGAGGACTTGATACACTGTCACAGGAAAGATGAGGACCGGGGTTCTAACCTGACCCTAAACTGGGGTCCTAACTAATCCCTCACCTTGGAGGTACTGATAATGGTTCAGAGGTCCAAGTCTCCAGCCTAACCCTGTCTCCTATCAGTCCCTGAACCCTGTAATCAGTCCTAAGAAGGATTCTGATTACCACCAAAGGGATATGGGCTGATCTCTGCTAAATACACAGATTAGACATATAAGACAGACTGGAGAAAACACAGACTTGCATACACACTCAAACACAGAAGGAACATAAATGATCTGGGATATTAAACTCTAAGCAAGGTGAGCTTAAAACAACTAAGGAGCTCTTTAACTTAAGTCTATACAGATACAATCCTATCTGTGGTCTGCATGAAGAATTTCACTGGCAACTCCCAACACAGACAACCAGAGATTTAAAGGAAACCAATCAACAAATAATTAATTGCAGCCGGGAGAAACTGCACCAGTCCAGAACTGAGCACAGACAGAATTAACTCCCTAACTGCCAAACACAAAGAAACAGCAACTCAGCTGTGAGAAGTCAGAATGTGCAACCGCGACGATCTTCGTGGCGATGCACACATGACAGTACACCCCTTCTACGAGGGGCCTCCGGACCCTCAGGGCCAGGTTTGCCCGGGTGAGTTCTGTGGAAGGTCCGCACCAAACGATCTGCGTTAATGTCAGACGCAGGAACCACGTCCTCTCCTCTGGACCATACCCTTCCAATGCACCAAGTACTGAAGGGACCGGCGATTCAGACGTGAGTCAATGATCTTTGACACTTGAAACTCCAAGTTACCATTGACCACCACTGGAGGAGGAGGTAGAGGTGATGGTATGACTGGTGCCACGTACCTCTTAAGTAATGACTTGTGGAACACATTGTGGATTTTAAACGTAGGAGGGAGGTCCAGACGAAATGCCACAGGATTAATTATGGAACTGATCCTGTACGGCCCGATGAATCTGGGGCCCAGCTTCCAGGAGGGAACTTTAAGTTTTATATTCCTGGTAGACAACCATACCAGATCGTTCACATTAAGATCTGGACCAGAAACTCTCCTCCTATCAGCCATACGTTTATAACGGTTCCCATAGCACTCAGATTATTCAATACACCTCTCCACACTGAAGCAAGTGACGACGAGAAACGCTCCTCCTCAGGAACCCCAGAAGGGTCCCCCCCATTGAATGTACAAAACTGGGGATGAAAACCATATGCCCCAAAAAACGGGGACTTACCAGTGGACTCGCTCCGCCTGTTGTTAAGAGCGAACTCTGCCAGAGGCAAGAAAGAAGACCAGTCCTCCTGGTTCTCTGAGACAAAACACCGAAGATAAGTCTCTAGGCTTTGATTCAGACGCTCTGTCTGACCATTGGTCTGCGGATGAAAAGCCGAGGAAAATGACAATTGCATCCCCCGACGTAAACAAAATGCCCTCCAAAACTTGGACACAAACTGAGACCCCCTATCTGACACCACATCAGAAGGCAACCCATGAAGTCTCACAATCTCCCCAATGAACACCTGCGCCAGAGTTTTAGCATTAGGGAGGGCAGGAAGAGCAATGAAATGTGCCATCTTACTGAACCTGTCAACAACCACCAGTATGACAGTCTTCCCTGACGACTGAGGAAGGTCCGTGATGAAGTCCATAGACAAATGAGTCCATGGACACTCCGGAAGTTTCAAGGGTAAGAGGGTCCCAGACGGACGGGTATGAGGGGTCTTAGAGCGAGCACAAACCCCACAGGACGCGACAAAAGTTAAAACATCTTTATTAACGTTAGGCCACCAAAACCGGCGAGAAAGGAGATCTAAAGTAGCCTTACTCCTGGATGTCCTGCTAAAGCAGAATTATGATGTGCCTCAATAACCTTTTGTCTCAACTGATTTGGGACAAACAGTCTCCCTGGAGGTCCTGCAGGGGCGTCCCCCTGAGCCTCTAACACCTCCTCCTCAAGCTCAGAACATACAGCCGACACTACCACCACCTCCTGAAGGATAGGAATCGGGTCATCCATTTTCCCGGCCCCTGGGAAACTGCGAGACAAGGCATCCGCCTTAGCATTCTTAGATCCAGGGCGATAAGTGACAACAAAATTAAACCTGGTAAAAAACAACGACCATCGAGCTTGTCTGGAATTCAGACGCTTAGCAGATTCCAAATACAGCAGGTTCTTGTGATCAGTAATGACGGTGACCGGGTGGACTGCCCCTCCAAAAAGTGACGCCATTCTTCAAAAGCCAACTTAATGGCCAAAAGTTCCCTATTGCCGATATCATAATTCCTTTCGGCGGACAATTTTTTAGAAAAGAAAGCGCACGGATGCCATTTACCAGGGGACGGACCCTGGGACAATATTGCACCCACCCCTACGTCAGACGCGTCCACCTCCACAACGAACGGCTGTGATGCATCTGGTTGGATGAGAACGGGTGCCGAAGCAAAACATTTTTTCAAAGAGGAAAAAGCTTGGCAAGCTTTGTCCGACCATTTAGAAAAATCCGTCCCTTTTCTTGTCATGTCAGTGAGAGGTTTGACAACAGATGAGAAATTACAAATACATTTCCGGTAGTAGTTAGCAAACCCAGAAAACGCTGCAGAGCCTTAAGATCCTCTGGCTGATCCCATTCAAGCACTGCTCTCACCTTTTCAGGGTCCGTACGGAAACCGGAGGCTGACACCAAGAAACCCAAAAACTGAAGTTCCTGTACGGCGAATACACACTTTTCCAGTTTGGCGTATAGTTTATTGTCTCGCAAGATCTGCAACACCTGTCTCACATGCTCCTGGTGAGACACAAGATCTGGTGAGTAAATTAAAATGTCATCCAAATATACGACCACAAACAGCCCCACCAGATGACGAAAAATGTCATTAACAAAATGTTGGAATACTGCTGGTGCAGTAGTCAGACCAAAAGGCATGACAAGGTTCTCATAATGTCCCTCCGGCGTGTTAAACGCCGTTTTCCACTCATCCCCTCTTTTATCCTAATCAGATTATACGCCCCCTGAGATCCAATTTAGAGAACCATTTGGCGCCAACAATTTGATTGAAGAGATCAGGAATCAGAGGGAGTGGATACGGATCTCGAACAGTAATCCGATTAAGTTCGCGGAAATCCAAGCAAGGGCGTAGGCCTCCATCTTTTTTCTTCACAAAGAAGAACCCCGCGGCCACTGGGGAAGATGAAGGTCTAATATGCCCTTTGGCCAGACTTTCCGAAATATAATCTTTCATAGCCTGCCTCTCAGGACCAGAAAGGTTATATAACCTAGCTTTAGGTAACTTAGCATCAGGAAGTAAATTAATAGAGCAGTCATACACACGATGAGGAGGCAACTCCTGACACCCCTCCTCAGAGAACACATCCCCAAAGTCCTCCAAAAAAGGAGGCAAAGTACTAGGCACGACCGCACTGATGACTGTGTTCATGCAGTTACTTTTGCAAAACTCCCCCCATTGGCTTATATCTCTGGACTGCCAATTAATCACAGGGTTATGTTTAACCAACCAAGGAAGTCCCAACACAATAGGAGTAGGTAGACCCTCCAACACATAACAAGATAATAGTTCCCTATGTATTGCCCCTACCCGAAGGTCAATGTTATGAACCTCATGAACAAAGCTACCTTGGCCGAGAGGCCTCGCGTCAATGGAGAATATAGGGATCGGTTTGACCAATACACTCAGATGCATACCTTGAGCCTGAGCAAACTGAGCGTCAACCAGATTAGCCCGGACCCACTATCAAGAAGAACAGAAAATCTCTCCACTCTCGTACCAACCACCACCTCCACTGGTACAAGGAACTGAGAAGAACTAGCGGACGAAATACATACTCCCAGGTTGTCGTCCACCACACAACCTGGGATTAACAGTTTTCCGGCGACTTTTTGCTCAACAAGGCACGGGATGGACATCCCCCAACAAAATGTCCCTCTTTCCCGCAAAAGAAACACCTTCTAGTCCTGCGGCGTACCGCCAATCCCCTCCTACGAAATGATGTCCCTCCCAACTGCATAGGCTCCTCCGAACAGACAAGGGGAACCTCAACATAAGGGACTTTAGTAGTAGGTGGAGTAACAACAGGGGGCGGAGTTACCTCGCACCTCTCCCGGAGCCGTCTATCAGTACGGATAGCTAGGGCCATAGCAGCCTCCAGTGATGGAGGAGAATCATACTGAGCCAAAACGTCCTTTAATTTGTCAGAAAGCCCATGACAAAACTGGCTTCTAAGAGCTGGGTCATTCCACTGAGTATCTGTGGCCCATCTACGGAACTCAGAAGCAAATTCCTCCGCCGGACGATCTCCCTGCTGTGTCTTACGTAATTTTGTCTCAGCAAGAGAGACCCGATCTGGGTCATCATATACCAAACCCAGGGCAGTAAAAAAATCGATCTACTGACTGTAGAGCCGGGGATCCCGGAGGAAGGGAGAAGGCCCAGGATTGAGGGTCCCCTTGTAGGAGCGAGATAACAATTCCCACTCTCTGATCTTCACTCCCTGATGATCGAGGCCGAAGCCGAAAATACAATTTACATGCTTCCCTGAAGGTAAAAAATTTGTCTCGCCCACCAGTGAACCTGTCCGGGAGAGCTACTTTAGGTTCAAATCTGGTTTGCTCCGAGGGAGACAAAACTTTGGACTTAATGTCCGTCAGCTCCATGGATAATCCCTGCAACTGCAGAGCCAGCTGGGCTACTGGATCCATGGCAACTGGGAATAATTTTATGGGCCAGTGAAAATGTCACGCGGTCTTATGATATGTGTACGATGTCAGTAAACTATTCTTAAAAGAACAACACTCTATACAACATATAGATTAGCAACATCAGCATGTAAATATAGAATAGATTTACCTGACACGATATCCGTTGAACTCAGGGTTAATCTTGAGGACTTGATACACTGTCACAGGAAAGAGGAGGACCGGGGTTCTAACCTGACCCTAAACTGGGGTCCTAACTAATCCCTCACCTTGGAGGTACTGATAATGGTTCAGAGGTCCAAGTCTCCAGCCTAACCCTGTCTCCTATCAGTCCCTGAACCCTGTAATCAGTCCTAAGAAGGATTCTGATTACCACCAAAGGGATATGGGCTGATCTCTGCTAAATACACAGATTAGACATATAAGACAGACTGGAGAAAACACAGACTTGCATACACACTCAAACACAGAAGGAACATAAATGATCTGGGATATTAAACTCTAAGCAAGGTGAGCTTAAAACAACTAAGGAGCTCTTTAACTTAAGTCTATACAGATACAATCCTATCTGTGGTCTGCATGAAGAATTTCACTGGCAACTCCCAACACAGACAACCAGAGATTTAAAGGAAACCAATCAACAAATAATTAATTGCAGCCGGGAGAAACTGCACCCAGTCCCAGAACTGAGCACAGACAGAATTAACTCCCTAACTGCCAAACACAAAGAAACAGCAACTCAGCTGTGAGAAGTCAGAATGTGCAACCGCGACGATCTTCGTGGCGATGCACACATGACACTTCCCTGACGACTGAGGAAGGTCCGTGATGAAGTCCATAGACAAATGAGTCCATGGACGCTCCGGAAGTTTCAAGGGTAAGAGGGTCCCAGACGGACAGGTATGAGGGGTCTTAGAGCGAGCACAAACCCCACAGGACGCGACAAAAGTTAAAACATCTTTATTAACGTTAGGCCACCAAAACCGGCGAGAAAGGAGATCTAAAGTAGCCTTACTCCCTGGATGTCCTGCTAAAGCAGAATTATGATGTGCCTCAATAACCTTTTGTCTCAACTGATTTGGGACAAACAGTCTCCCTGGAGGTCCTGCAGGGGCGTCCCCCTGAGCCTCTAACACCTCCTCCTCAAGCTCAGAACATACAGCCGACACTACCACCCCCTCCTGAAGGATAGGAATCGGGTCATCCATTTTCCCGGCCCCTGGGAAACTGCGAGACAAGGCATCCGCCTTAACATTCTTAGATCCAGGGCGATAAGTGACAACAAAATTAAACCTGGTAAAAAACAACGACCATCGAGCTTGTCTGGAATTCAGACGCTTAGCAGATTCCAAATACAGCAGGTTCTTGTGATCAGTAATGACGGTGACCGGGTGGACTGCCCCCTCCAAAAAGTGACGCAATTCTTCAAAAGCCAACTTAATGGCCAAAAGTTCCCTATTGCCGATATCATAATTCCTTTCGGCGGACGACAATTTTTTAGAAAAGAAAGCGCACGGATGCCATTTACCAGGGGACGGACCCTGGGACAATATTGCACCCACCCCTACGTCAGACGCGTCCACCTCCACAACGAACGGCTGTGATGCATCTGGTTGGATGAGAACCGGTGCCGAAGCAAAACATTTTTTCAAAGAGGAAAAAGCTTGGCAAGCTTTGTCCGACCATTTAGAAAAATCCGTCCCTTTTCTTGTCATGTCAGTGAGAGGTTTGACAACAGATGAGAAATTACAAATACATTTCCGGTAGTAGTTAGCAAACCCCAGAAAACGCTGCAGAGCCTTAAGATCCTCTGGCTGATCCCATTCAAGCACTGCTCTCACCTTTTCAGGGTCCATACGGAAACCGGAGGCTGACACCAAGAAACCCAAAAACTGAAGTTCCTGTACGGCGAATACACACTTTTCCAGTTTGGCGTATAGTTTATTGTCTCGCAAGATCTGCAACACCTGTCTCACATGCTCCTGGTGAGACACAAGATCTGGTGAGTAAATTAAAATGTCATCCAAATATACGACCACAAACAGCCCCACCAGATGACGAAAAATGTCATTAACAAAATGTTGGAATACTGCTGGTGCAGTAGTCAGACCAAAAGGCATGACAAGGTTCTCATAATGTCCCTCCGGCGTGTTAAACGCCGTTTTCCACTCATCCCCCTCTTTTATCCTAATCAGATTATACGCCCCCTGAGATCCAATTTAGAGAACCATTTGGCGCCAACAATTTGATTGAAGAGATCAGGAATCAGAGGGAGTGGATACGGATCTCGAACAGTAATCCGATTAAGTTCGCGGAAATCCAAGCAAGGGCGTAGGCCTCCATCTTTTTTCTTCACAAAGAAGAACCCCGCGGCCACTGGGGAAGATGAAGGTCTAATATGCCCTTTGGCCAGACTTTCCGAAATATAATCTTTCATAGCCTGCCTCTCAGGACCAGAAAGGTTATATAACCTAGCTTTAGGTAACTTAGCATCAGGAAGTAAATTAATAGAGCAGTCATACACGCGATGAGGAGGCAACTCCTGACACCCCTCCTCAGAGAACACATCCCCAAAGTCCTCCAAAAAAGGAGGCAAAGTACTAGGCACGACCGCACTGATGACTGTGTTCATGCAGTTACTTTTGCAAAACTCCCCCCATTGGCTTATATCTCTGGACTGCCAATTAATCACAGGGTTATGTTTAACCAACCAAGGAAGTCCCAACACAATAGGAGTAGGTAGACCCTCCAACACATAACAAGATAATAGTTCCCTATGTATTGCCCCTACCCGAAGGTCAATGTTATGAACCTCATGAACAAAGCTACCTTGGCCGAGAGGCCTGGCGTCAATGGAGAATATAGGGATCGGTTTGTCCAATACACTCAGATGCATACCTTGAGCCTGAGCAAACTGAGCGTCAACCAGATTAGCCCCGGACCCACTATCAAGAAGAACAGAAAATCTCTCCACTCTCGTACCAACCACCACCTCCACTGGTACAAGGAACTGAGAAGAACTAGCGGACGAAATACATACTCCCAGGTTGTCGTCCACCACACAACCTGGGATTAACAGTTTTCCGGCGACTTTTTGCTCAACAAGGCACGGGATGGACATCCCCCAACAAAATGTCCCTCTTTCCCGCAGAAGAAACACCTTCTAGTCCTGCGGCGTACCGCCAATCCCCTCCTACGAAATGATGTCCCTCCCAACTGCATAGGCTCCTCCGAACAGACAAGGGGAACCTCAACATAAGGGACTTTAGTAGTAGGTGGAGTAACAACAGGGGGCGGAGTTACCTCGCACCTCTCCCGGAGCCGTCTATCAGTACGGATAGCTAGGGCCATAGCAGCCTCCAGTGATGGAGGAGAATCATACTGAGCCAAAACGTCCTTTAATTTGTCAGAAAGCCCATGACAAAACTGGCTCCTAAGAGCTGGGTCATTCCACTGAGTATCTGTGGCCCATCTACGGAACTCAGAAGCAAATTCCTCCGCCGGACGATCTCCCTGCTGTATCTTACGTAATTTTGTCTCAGCAAGAGAGACCCGATCTGGGTCATCATATACCAAACCCAGGGCAGTAAAAAATCGATCTACTGACTGTAGAGCCGGGGATCCCGGAGGAAGGGAGAAGGCCCAGGATTGAGGGTCCCCTTGTAGGAGCGAGATAACAATTCCCACTCTCTGCTCTTCACTCCCTGATGATCGAGGCCGAAGCCGAAAATACAATTTACATGCTTCCCTGAAGGTAAAAAATTTGTCTCGCCCACCAGTGAACCTGTCCGGGAGAGCTACTTTAGGTTCAAATCTGGTTTGCTCTGAGGGAGACAAAACTTTGGACTTAATGTCCGTCAGCTCCATGGATAATCCCTGCAACTGCAGAGCCAGCTGGGCTACTGGATCCATGGCAACTGGGAATAATTTTATGGGCCAGTGAAAATGTCACGCGGTCTTATGATATGTGTACGATGTCAGTAAACTATTCTTAAAAGAACAACACTCTATACAACATATAGATTAGCAACATCAGCATGTAAATATAGAATAGATTTACCTGACACGATATCCGTTGAACTCAGGGTTAATCTTGAGGACTTGATACACTGTCACAGGAAAGAGGAGGACCGGGGGTCTAACCTGACCCTAAACTGGGGTCCTAACTAATCCCTCACCTTGGAGGTACTGATAATGGTTCAGAGGTCCAAGTCTCCAGCCTAACCCTGTCTCCTATCAGTCCCTGAACCCTGTAATCAGTCCTAAGAAGGATTCTGATTACCACCAAAGGGATATGGGCTGATCTCTGCTAAATACACAGATTAGACATATAAGACAGACTGGAGAAAACACAGACTTGCATACACACTCAAACACAGAAGGAACATAAATGATCTGGGATATTAAACTCTAAGCAAGGTGAGCTTAAAACAACTAAGGAGCTCTTTAACTTAAGTCTATACAGATACAATCCTATCTGTGGTCTGCATGAAGAATTTCACTGGCAACTCCCAACACAGACAACCAGAGATTTAAAGGAAACCAATCAACAAATAATTAATTGCAGCCGGGAGAAACTGCACCCAGTCCCAGAACTGAGCACAGACAGAATTAACTCCCTAACTGCCAAACACAAAGAAATAGCAACTCAGCTGTGAGAAGTCAGAATGTGCAACCGCGACGATCTTCGTGGCGATGCACACATGACACTCTGGCGCAGGTGTTCATTAGGGAGATCGTGAGACTTCATGGGTTGCCTTCTGATGTGGTGTCAGTTTGTTGTGTCCAAATTTTGGAGGGCATTTTGTTTACGTCGGGGGATGCAATTGTCGTTTTCTCGGCTTTTCATCCACAGACCAATGGTCAGACAGAGCGTCTGAATCAGAGTTTAGAGACATATCTCCGGTGTTTTGTCTCGGAGAACCAGGAGGACTGGTCATCTTTCTTGCCTCTGGCAGAGTTCGCTCTTAACAACAGGCGGAGCGAGTCCACTGGTAAGTCCCCATTTTTTGGGGCATATGGTTTTCATCCCCAGTTTTGTACTTTCAATGGGGGGGGGTCCTTCTGGGGTTCCTGAGGAGGAGCGTTTCTCGTCGTCACTTGCTTCTGTGTGGCGAGGTGTATTGAATAATTTGAGTACGATGGGGAACCGTTACAAACGTATGGCTGATAGGAGGAGAGTTTCTGGTCCAGATCTGAATGTGAACGATCTGGTATGGTTGTCTACCAGGAATATAAAACTTAAAGTGCCCTCCTGGAAACTGGGTCCCAGATTCATCGGGCCGTACAGGATCAGTTCCATAATTAATCCTGTGGCATTTCGTCTGGAACTCCCTTCTACTTTTAAAATTCATAATGTGTTCCACAAGTCATTACTTAAAAGGTATGTGGCACCAGTCATACCGTCACCTCTACCTCCTCCTCCAGTGTTGGTCAATGGTAACTTGGAATTTCAAGTATCAAAAATCATTGACTCTCGCCTGAATCGCCGGTCCCTTCAGTACTTGGTGCATTGGAAGGGGTATGGTCCGGAGGAGAGGACGTGGGTCCCTGCGTCTGATGTTAACGCAGATCGTTTGGTTCGGACCTTCCCACAGAACTCACCCGGGCAGGCCTGGCCCTGAGGGTCCAGAGGCCCCTCGTAGAAGGGGGGGTACTGTCATGTGTGCATTGCCACGAAGATCGTCGCGGTTGCACATTTTGACTTCTCACAGCTGAGTTGCTGTTTCTTTGTGTTTGGCAGCTAGGGAGTTAATTCTGTCTGTGCTCGGTGCTGGGACTGGGTGCAGTTTCTCCCGGCTGCAATTGATTATTTGTTGATTGGTTTCCTTTAAGTTTCTGGTTGTCTGCTTTGGGAGTTGCCAGTGAAACCCTTCATGCAGATCACAGGTAGGAATGAATCTGTATAGACTCTAGTTGAGAGCTCCTTAGTTGTTTTAAGCTTAACTTGCTTAGAGTTTATTTCCCAGACCATTATGTTCCTTCGGTGTTTGAGTGTGTATGCAAGAGAGTGCTATCCTGTCTGTCTTATATGTCTAATCTGTGTATTTAGCTGAGATCAGCCCTATCCCTTTGGTGGTAATCAGGATCCTTCTTAGGACTGATTACAGGGTTCAGGGTCTGATAGGAGACAGGGTTAGGCTGGAGACTTGGACCTCTGAACCATTATCAGTACCTCCAAGGTAAGGGATTAGTTAGGACCCCAGTGTAGGGTCAGGTTAGACCCCGGTCCTCCTCTTTCCTGTTACAGCTCATCAAGTCCTCAAGATTAACCCTGAGTTCAACTGATATCGTTTCTGCACATCTAGTCCTCAAGATTAACCCTAAGTTCTGCTGATATTGTGTCAGGTAAATCTATTTTATACTTACATTCTGATGTTGCTAATCTATATGTTGTATTGAGTGTGGTTCCTGTATAAATAGTTTACTGACATTGTAGTCATATCATTAGACAGCGTGACACTACCTGGGTGTCCTGCCAAAGCAGAATTATGATGTGCCTCGATAACCTTTTGTCTTAATTGATCTGGAACAAACAGTCTCCCTGGAGGTCCTACAGGGGCGTCCCCCTGAGCCTCCAATACCTCCTCCTCAAGCTCAGAGCAAACCGCCGACACCACAACTCCCTCCTGAAGAATAGGAACCGGGTCATCCGTCTTCCCGGCCCCCGGGAAACTACGAGATAAGGCATCAGCCTTTACATTTTTTGACCCAGGACGATATGTGACGACAAAATTAAACCTGGTAAAAAACAACGACCATCTAGCTTGTCTGGAATTCAGACGTTTTGCAGACTCTAAATACAGCAAGTTCTTGTGATCAGTAATGACGGTGACTGGGGGGACTGCCCCCTCCAAAAAGTGACGCCACTCTTCAAAAGCCAACTTAATGGCTAAGAGTTCCCTATTGCCGACATCATAATTCCTCTCGGCGGACGACAATTTTTTAGAGAAGAAAGCGCACGGATGCCATTTACCGGGGACGGACCTTGAGATAATACCGCACCCACTCCTACGTCAGATGCGTCTGCCTCCACAATGAACGGTTGTGATGCATCAGGTTGGATGAGTATGGATGCTGAAGCAAAACATTTTTTCAAGGAGGAAAATGCTTGACAAGCTTTGTCAGACCACCTAGAAAAATCCGTCCCTTTTTTTGTCATGTCAGTGAGAGGTTTGACAACGGATGAGAAATTACGAATAAATTTCCGGTAGTAGTTAGCAAACCCCAGGAAACGCTGCATTGCTTTAAGATCCTCTGGCCGATCCCATTCAAGCACAGCCTTCACTTTCCCAGGGTCCATACGGAAACCGGAAGCTGACACCAGGAATCCTAAAAACTGAAGTTCTTGTACGGCGAATACACACTTCTCCCATTTGGCGTACAGTTTAATGTCTCGCAAGATCTGCAACACTTGTCTCACATGCTCCTGATGAGACACAAGATCCGGCGAGTAAATTAAGATATCATCTAGATAAATGACAACAAACTGTCCCACTAGGTGGCGAAAGATGTCATTAACAAAATGTTGAAACATCGCCGGGGCAGTAGTCAGACCGAAAGGCATGACAAGGTTCTCATAATGTCCCTCCGGAGTGTTAAACGCCGTCTTCCACTCATCCCCCTCCTTTATCCTAATCAGATTATACGCCCCCCTGAGATCCAACTTAGAGAACCATTTGGCGCCCACAATCTGATTGAAGAGATCAGGAATAAGTGGGAACGGATACAGATCTCGGACCGTAATCCGATTAAGCTCACGGAAATCCAGGCAAGGGCGTAGGCCTCCATCTTTTTTCTTCACAAAGAAGAACCCCGCGGCCACTGGAGAAGATGAAGGTCTAATATGCCCCTTGGCCAGACTTTCCAAAATATAATCCTTCATAGCTTGCCTCTCAGGACCTGAAAGGTTATATAACCTAGATTTTGGTAACTTAGCATCAGGAAGCAATTTTATAGCACAGTCATATGCGCGATGAGGAGGTAATTCTTGACACCCTTCCTCTGAAAACACATCCTCAAAGTCCTCCAGAAAAGGAGGTAAGGTTCTAGGCACGACCGCACCGATGACCGTGTTCATGCAGTTACTATTGCAAAATTCACACCACTGGCTTATCTCTCTGGATTGCCAATTAATAACTGGGTTATGTTTAGTTAACCAAGGAAGTCCCAACACAATAGGAGTGGGAAGGCCCTCCAACACATAACAAGACAATAGTTCTTTATGTATTGCCCCCACTCGAAGGTCTATGTTATGCACGGCTTGAACAAAGCTACCTTGACCGAGAGGCCTGGCGTCAATAGAGAATATAGGGATAGGTTTGGCCAATACACTCAGTTGCATACCTTGCACCTGGGCAAACCGAGCGTCCACCAGATTAGCCGCGGCCCCACTATCCAGAAGAACAGAAATCCTCTCAGTTCTCGTACGTACCACCACCTCCGCTGGTACGAGAAACTGAGACGGACTTGGGGACGAAATACATACTCCCAGATTGTCATCCACCACACAACCAGGGATCAACAGTTTTCCGGCGACTCCTTGCTCAGCAAAGTACGGGATGGACACCCCCCAACAAAATGTCCCTTTCTCCCGCAGAAGTATCACTTTCCTGTCTTGCGGCGCACCGCCGATCCCCTCCCTCGAAACGATGTCCCTCCTAACTGCATAGGCTCCTCAGAACAAACCAGGGGAACCTCAATATTAGGGACTTTAGAAGGAGGTGGAGTCATCACAGGGGGCGGAGTTACCTCGCATCTCTCCCGAAGCCGTCTATCAATGCGAATAGCAAGGGCCATAGCGGCCTCCAGTGACGGGGGAGAATCATACTGAGCCAACACATCTTTTAATTTGTCAGATAATCCTTGACAAAACTGGCTCCTAAGAGCTGGGTCATTCCACTGAGTATCTGTGGCCCATCTACGGAACTCAGAAGAAAATTCCTCCACCGGACGATCTCCCTGCTGTATCTTACGTAACTTCATTTCAGCAAGGGAGACCCGATCCGGATCATCATATACCAGACCCAGGGCTGTAAAAAATCGATCTACTGACTGGAGAGCCGGGGAGTCCGGAGGAAGAGAGAACGCCCAGGATTGAGGGTCCCCTTGTAAGAGCGAGATGACAATTCCCACCCTCTGATCTTCACTCCCCGAAGACCGAGGCCGTAGCCGAAAATATAATTTACATGCCTCCCGGAAGGTAAAAAATTTGTCCCGCCCACCAGTGAACCTGACCGGAGAGCTACTTTAGGTTCAGATCTGGTTTGCTCCCGGGGGTACAAAACCTTGGACTTAACGTCCGTCAGCTCCATGGACAAACTCTGTAACTGCTGAGCTAACTGGGCTACTGGATCCATGGTAGCTGGGGAGAATCTTTTAAAGTGGCCGGTGAAAATGTCACGACGTATAACAGATATATTCTATGATAGTAACCTATATCTAATGTGACAACATTCTATATTACATATAATAGAAAATATCAACATGTATACATAGTATCTGCCAGCAATGTCTTACCTGACATAATATCCTATGAATTGTGGGTCTATACTGTGTACGTGTCACGCTGTCTCAGGATAGAGGTGGACCGGGGTCTATGCTGACCCTGAACTGGGGTCCTGACTAGTGTTGAGCGATACTGCTCGATATCTAAAAATATCGTATCGAAATGGTATCGCCGATATCACTAAATATCGTCGATATCCAATTCCGATACCGGAAGTCCAATGTAAGTCTATGGGAACAAAAAATCGCAACCAAAAAAAACCTTTCTTTCGTTGTAAACGCAAAATATACACACATAGAATACATATATATATATATATATATACATGTCATTGTGACATATATATATACATATATTTATAGTTTATACACTTCTACATAGTAAAATAGACTCTGATTCAATTGCCGGGTAAAGCCGTGACATACCCCATAGAAGTCGACGGGCTCGGTGCCGAGTACCCCCAAAACCTCTTGCTGTGTGCGACTCAACTTGGGCGTCACGAACAGGATTCTGTAGCTCGCTATAAGCGAGTCCTGTGTGCCTGAATTGAACTGGTTTTGTGCTTGAGAATTGCTAAAATCATCAGAGAATGTATTTGCCATTTTTCCGCCATATCTGCGTCACGACGAGGCACTGGTGAAGAAGAAGGGCGTGCTCTTCGTGGGTGTACACTCACTCAGTGGCCGACCACTCTAAATGGTACTGCAATGTAAGATCGTGCCCCACAGCTCTTGAGTTCCGCCTCCTCATCCTCCTCAGTGTGCGGAAACTAACACGAAGGTCCCGCCTCACTACAAAAGAGGGGCCCTCTCCAGATGCTAATGACACATGTGACTTGGCAGAGATGGCTAATGGACACGAGCAGAAGTGTGAAGGGATGGAGCAGTCAGAGCTCTCCCCCCACGGAAGCAACCCCATCGCCACGGAACCACCGTTGGGCACCCGGCCTGGAAACCCTCCTACGCTGGAAGAAGCGGAGGATACCCTAAGAGGCCTGGCCCGGCACCGGGAGGAGGTCTCCAGGATGGAAGCCAGCTGGCGTGCCCTAAAACTAAACTTGGAACGGCGCCAATCCCTCTTACCTGAAGTGTCTGTACCGGAAGGTGAGGCACCCGTTCTAGTAGAGGAGTCCGTGCGGGCATCCCAGCTCTTGCAATGTGATCCGGTTGACGTTGTCGCAGTGGAGGCACCCGTTCTAGTAGAGGAGTCCGTGCGGGCATCCCAGCCCTTGCAATGTGATCCGGTTGACGTTGTCGCAGTGGAGGCACCCGTTCCTGCAAAAACCTCTGCACCGGCAGCACCCCAGATCCCGCTGTCTGCCCCCGTCGCTGAGACAGAAGAAGCGACACCCGTCCTCATGGAGGAGGCCGCGCAGGCACCAGAGGTCTACCAGTCTGTACCGGAGCCCCGACTGTCATCTGTTCCAGAGCCGGCTGCTTCCTCCGCAGGTGAGCGCCGCCAGGACTGGGGGGCGCCAGGAGAGCTGCCGCAAACCGGACACTGTAAGCTGCAGCTTGATGGTGGAGACATGGAGCTGCTGGTGGAGGAGAATGTCAACCGGCGTCAGGAGGAAGAGTGGAGACGTTGGGAGCGGGAAGCAGAGCGACAAAGGGAGCAGCGAGAAACCCAAAAGCTTCGCCAACGTCAGCTGGAGAAGGACCGGGCAGATAAGGACCGGATGAGAAAAGATAAAGGAACCCTGAGGGAGCCGCGGCGTAAGGGTGCAGTACGGAGCTTTAAATTGAAAGGTGGTTGGGGCTTCATCCAGGAGCCTGGACTTTATTTAGAAGTTTTTGTGAACCGGCGGGACGTGGAGGCTCACCTCCCAGAAGGACACCCGGGGAGGGACCTGTTGCCAGGAGACTTGGTGACTTACACCCGACACTGGGGTTACAATGGATGGTACGCCCTAAATGTTACCAGGTGCGACCCCTACTCCCCAGAGTGTCAGGAACCTGTGAGACCCTCGGAGCCTTCAGCCTCCCACATCCAGGCCTCTGCAAAAGTGCCCACCCCACGCCGTAAATCTCCCCAGCCTCCCTCAGTGGTCTCCTCAGCAGCCCCAGCTATGGACATGATAAGTATAGCTGGCCCGTACCCGGCGCCTGTTAGGCCCCCTGGGGTTCGTTCAGTCCGGGACAAGGGGTCCAGACCCGGAGGGAGATGAAAGAGGTGGCCACACAGACCCAGATAGCGGGTCACGACTTGACTGTACAGGCCACACGACGTCATCAGGTCCTGGTGGTCCTTGGTGTCTCGGATGTTTGGCAAGCATCAGAAGAGTACCAGGTGGTACCTGGAACACCCCTGCCAAAGAATTATAAATAACCCGGACAGGGTCCCTGTATGTAAATAGTTAAATATGTAAATAGTTAAATTGTTGATGTACCCGGACGGGTGAATGTTCATAAAAAAATTTTTAATTTAATAAAAAACACAACACAGTTTTCATTACTTTTATTACAGTCTCATCTTGCGACGCCATCGATCTCCTGTAAAAAAATGAAAAAAAAAAAAACAGCAGTATACCACCTGTCCGACGCAGTCCATAGTAACGAGTGTCCCACGACGATCCAGCTCTGCTACATCAGAATGACAGGCAGAGCCTGTCATCCCGGCGCAGCACAGCTGATTACCTGCTTCCCCGGCGGTGACGTCATCGGACTGACTGCTTTACGGCCGGGATTACCCAGCAGTCACTGCAGTTATCGCGAGAAACTGCATGTGACCGCCGGGGAGAAGAGGATGGCGGCCATGAAGCAATCCAGGCCGTGACCGCCGGAGATCTTCTGCCAGGTAAGTGCCGCTGACTCCTGACAGACCCGACCGACGGACACTGACAGTGACAGACCCGACCGACGGACACTGACAATGACAGTGACAATCCCGATTCCGGTATTCGATATGACGAAAATATCGGTATTCGGAATCGAAAGGCCGATACAGCTAATATCGGCCGATATCCGATATTTGCAGTATCGTATCGCTCAACACTAGTCCTGACTAGTCCCTCTACCTGGAGGTACTGTTAGTGGTACAGAGGTCCAGGCCGCCAGCGTAACCCTGTCTCCTGTAGATCCCTGACCACTGTAATCTAGTCCTGAGAAGGACCCTGATTACCACCACAGGGAATGAGCAGGTCACAGCTTACACACAGTCTAAGACAAAAGAAACAGACAAGGGGTAAAGAAAACACTGTCTTGCATACAAAACTTCCACTACAGAGGAACACAAAAGGTAAAGGAGATAAACAATAAGCGAGGAGAGGAAAAACCACAACAGGCACTCTTAGCTTAAGTCTTCTCAGAAACGATCCGCTCTGCTGGTCTGAATGAATGCTTTCACCGGCGACTTCCCCAGCAGACCAGCAGGTATATGAAGGAAGCTAATTAACAAAACATCAATCGCAGCTGGGCGAGGCTGGTCAGTCCAGCACCGAGAGAGAAATAATTAACTCCCTCAGTGCCGAAAAACACCCAGCACCAGAAACTCAGCTGTGCGAAGTCAGGGTGTGCAATCGCGACGATCTCCGCCGCGACACACCCGTGACAACTGTTTACTCTAGTCAGAGGTTTTCATTTTTGGAGTGCATATTCCGCTCCAGTTAGTTCTTCAACCACTGTTGCTTGTACTCTGCTGAGCGTGTCTCACTGCCTCATCCTTCACATTTTTCTCGAATTGGTGCTGCTACATTCTATTTCAAATAATTCAAATCTATTACTGTGACGTGCTTCCATCCGTATACAATACATTGGTTGCAAACAATACAGAAGTACACAAACGGGCCTTTCACAGCTACTGAACAGTTGTGTGCACTGTTTACTGTAGTCAGAGGTTTTCATTTTTGGAGTGCATATCCCGCTCCAGTTAGTTCTTCAACCACTGTTGCTTGTACTCTGCTGAGCGTGTCTCACTGCCTCATCCTTCACATTTTTCTCGAATTGGTGCTGCTACATTCTATTTCAAATAATTCAAATCTATTACTGTGACGTGCTTCCATCCGTATACAATACATTGGTTGCAAACAATATAGAAGTACACAAACGGGCCTTTCACAGCTACTGAACAGTTGTGTGCACTGTTTACTGTAGTCAGAGGTTTTCATTTTTGGAGTGCAGATCACGCTCCAGTTAGATCACGCTCCAGTTAGTGCCTCATCCTTGACATTTTTCTATAATTGGTGCTGCTCCATTCTATTTCAAATAACTCAAATCTATTAGTGTGACGCGCTTCCTTCCATATACAATACATTGGTTTCAAACACTATAGAAGTACACAAAGGGGCCTTTCACAGCTAGTGAACATGGGTTGTTAAATATTAACTAAAATATGTATTTTTTCAAATGACACAAATATAAGTAATGTTGAAGAGGAATAGTCCTACATCCATTGTTTGCACAATATTACAGGTGTACATCACGTCCCTTAATCAACAATGTATTATTATATTTACTTGTATGCTTTTATTTAAAAGCCAAGAACACAGAAGGATAACCTTCGCACTGCAGCTGTTGTCAAAGTTCAACCCACATTATGCACTTCCAACATTGCAGCATTTGAGGCATGATGTGAGATGGATTTGTCAAAGTTATGGAGTGAGAAGGTTCACCATCAGTACCCTATAGCATAAGTATGCTTTTGTGTTAGCATTTGTGTTAGACATGTGGATATCTGCCATAATATGTCACAATTATTTTGTTACAGATTTGTTACCAACACTAATCATTGAATGGTTTTAAATGTGACATTTGACTTGTTTACAGCTTAGAAATAAGGGTGTAGCCTGATATCTATGTGTAGCACTAGCCACTTTAACATGTCATGTTTTTTTCAACATGTGTAGCTAGGTAGCAGTAATTTTTGCCGGACACACAGCAGGGGAACAGCAGGCGTTACTGAACCCCACAAACACATCATCGATTGTTTTGATCTGTGCATCCAACACTTCTGAGCCCAGGGTCAAGGAGGGTGTAGGCTGAGGCCTAGTATGAGATGTTTGAACTTTAATTTGAACTTTAATTTGGAGTTAGCAGCATTAATTTTTGTCAGACACACAGCAGGGGAACAGCAGGCGTTACTGAACCCCACTATCACTATAGCTTGTGTATTGGTCTGTGGACACGACACTTCTGAGCAGCAACTGGCAGTGTTGTAGCCCAGGGAGTATAGTTCAGGTGGTAGAAAGATGAACATAACAGGAGACATGGAAAACGTTGCCAACCAGTTAGTTAATCTGAAACCGGACAGGCAAATTCAGGCGAGATCCATGCCTAGTTCATTTTCAGAAAAGTAAGCAGTTCTACATTATCGGAGGATAGTCGCATGCAACGGTCTGTTAGTACACCACCTGCAGCAGTAAAGACGCGCTCCGATAATACACTGGCAGCAGGGCAAGCCAGCACCTCCAATGCATACTGGCTAAGCTCTGGCCATGTATCCAGCTTAGAGACACCAAACTTGAATGGGGAAGAGCCATCTGGGAGTACACTGAGAGGGCAAGACATGTAGTCTGTCACCATCTTACGGAAATGTTGCCTCCTGCTGACTGGAGCCGTCTCGGATGGTGTAGACATTGGTGGCACTGCCACAAAACTTTGCCACATTTGGAACATACTGTTCTTGCCCTGTGCAGAGGCGCTGCTTGTGCTCCCTCTTGTTGCAGAGCTGTCTCCACTGCCTGGACGCACAGAGCTGCTTTGTAAAGCAGTAGCAGCAGCAGTGCTCTCGGCTGGAATGGAGAACATTATGGATTGCACCAGTGTGTCTTGTTACTTCTGCATTTTACGCTCCCGGTTCAACGGTGTGATGAGGCTTTGTAAGTTGTCCCGGTAGCGAGGGTCTAGGAGGGTGTACACCCAATAATCAGACGTGGTGTGAATGTGTTCGATGCGGCGGTCGTTTCTCAGCCACTGCAGCATGAAATCAACCATGTGCTGCAGACTCCCAACTGGCCAAGAAACGTTGTCCCCTGCAAGAGGCGTCATCTCTGCCTGCTGTGCATCACCCCACCCTTGCTCTACATACTGACTAGAGCGTTGTCTACCTCCCTCTGGAGCGATGTCTTCCTCCTCCATTGACTCCTCCTCATCCTCCTCACAAAGTCCTTCAAATACATAAAAATTTACAAAATTTAAAACTCATAAAATTTAAAAACATTGTATTATAATTCTGTAACATCACTTTATGGAAACACAATAGCATTACAAAAGGATAGACAAAAACTGTACATTATGTGCTTTGTAAATACATTAAAAGTTTGGAATGGTTATGAAAATATAGACAGCGACTCTGGAGGTTCAATTGTTGATACAGCATGGTACTTTGAAAGTCCTCCAGCCCTTTGTGAGGAACCACGTTGCGCTGACTGTCCAGAAGGTGATGGAATTTGTGACTCCTCATCCTCCACCTCTTCCAAAACCTCATGCCTTAGTGCTTGCAGTGTTTTTTGAAGCAGGCAGATAAGGGGGACAGTCAGGCTGACTAGTGCATCATCTGCACTCGCCATCCGCGTTGACTCATCAAACGCACGCAAAACGTGGCAGATGTCCTTCATAGAGTCCTTCGCCACTCATTACACTGGCTGCCCATTCATTATAGGATCCAATTCTAATTACTGGTTCTCACCAACAAAGCTCTCCACAGTGCAGCACCCCCCTATATCTCCTCCCTCATTTATATTTATCGGCCTAACCGACTGCTGCACTCTGCAAACGACCTTCGACTAACCTCTGCACTAATCCGTACCTCCCACTCCCAACTCCAAGACTTCTCCCGCGCTGCGCCAATCCTCTGGAATGCTCTACCCCAAGAAATTAGGACTATCCGCAATTTGGATGGTTTCAGGCGCTCCCTCAAAACACATTTGTTCACAGTGGCCTATCACATTCACTAATCAAAGTCATTCTATGTGTAAGTCTGTGTGTGTAGCCCATTCACTATCTCCATGCATCCCTCACTCCCTTAAAATGGCTGGACCATCATTGTAAAAACACCATTGTATATAAACACCTGTACTTTGTATCTCCCCCACCTCATTGTAGATTGTAAGCTTTCACCAGCAGGGGCGGCTGATTTTGCTTTAATTATTGTATTGTTAACGTTGTTACTTATGACTTGTGTTTTGAAACTGTTAAACTGTAAAGCACTGCGGAATATTATGGCGCTATATAAATAAAGATTATTTTATTATTCTTATTATAGAGGCCCACTCAGTAGTGGTGAAGTGTGAACGGCGCAAATTGCGAGTTGATTGTGCCTGATGCAGCTGATACTCCATTACTGTTGGCTGCTGCTCACACAACCGCTCCAACATATGTAACGAGGAATTCCACCTGGTGGGTACGTCACATATGATGCGATGTTCGTGAAGGCGAAATCTGCGTTGCAGAGCTGCAATCAGCGATCTGGCCATGCTGGAACGTCGCAAGTGAGCGCACTCTAGGCGGACCTTGTGCAGCAGTGCATCAAGATCCGGATAGTCCCTCAAAAAACTCTGCACGACCAAGTTGAGCACATATGACAGACATGGTATGTGAGTGAGGTTGCCAAGGCCCAGAGCTGCCACCAGATTTCGGCCATTGTCACACACTACCAAGCCTGCCTGTAGATTCGCTTCCAAAAACCACACATCGCTCTCCTGCTTTATGGCATTACAGAGCTCCTGCGCTGTGTGGCTAAGATTCCCCATGGAAATTAATTTCAGGACGGCCTGTTGACATTTGGACACGGCTGTGCTCATATCGGTCGCAACAGGTAAACGTTCACGGGTCCATGTGGAGGTAGACCGTGACGGCTCCTGCAGCGATGATTCTGAGGAACTGGAGTAGGAGGAGGAGTCAATGTGTACAGACTTGATTCCTGCAATCCTTGGAGTTGGCAGAACACGTACAGCGCCACTCGCAAGATCAGTACCCGGCTACACAATATTGACCCAATGGGCAGTGAGGGAAAGGTATTGTCCCTGGCCATGGGTGTTAGAACCGTCTTGTTAGGTTTTGTTTCAGTTTGCTGGTCACATGACCTTTTTCCCTATTTAGTCTGTCTCCGCCCTTCTGGCTTTGCTTGACTTCATTGTATTATCTACTGTTAAGCTAGCCGGGTGCTTAGGTGCCTTAATCAGTCAGTTTTGCTTGATGTTAGGATCGCAAAGTATTTTTTTTTCTGTTTAATTATCCATGCTACAATTTATGTTAGGAGGTGTCCACCTTTTCTCCCAGTCCCTAGATCTTGTAGGGATTCCTCCCTCGCAACTATAGGTCTTCGTTCACACTAGATGAGGACTTTAGCGGGTCTGGTCGCAGGATCAGGTTCCCCGTTACATCGTAGGGATTCAGGTTAGTTGTATTGTAGGGACAGGATTCCCTTCTTTCCTTACTGGTTGTAGCAGATCATAACAATGGGTACTGGTCCACGCATCAGTGGTCAGGTGGACCTTGCTACTGAGGGCGTTTAGTAGCGCATGTTTAATTTTTCCCTCAACATGCTTTTGCAGACCAGGGACGGCTTGCCTGCTGAAATGAAATCGGCTTGGCACATTGTATTGTGGGACTGACAATGATATTCAGTTACGGAAACTGTCTGTCTCCACCAGCCTGAATGACAGCATTTCAAGGGACAGGAGTTTTGCAATGCCAGCATTCAGAGCCTGTGCTCGTGCATGGTTTGCGGAGTATGGCCGTCTTTTATCCCATGCCTGTGCTACCGATGGCTGTTTTGTGGCCTGGGAGTGTGAGGATGACAGGGAACTTGCTGCTAGTGTGGGAATAACACTTTGTCTCTGGACAACAGTGACCGAGGTTCTTCCATGGCGATCCTGTGAGGAAGCAGAACCAGCTGTGTGTGAGCTCGATGAAGAGGCTTCAACACAACCTGAAGATGTAGGTGCTGCTGTAGGTTGGCCTACATCTCCAGTGTGTCTTTATAACTCAACTACGTGCTTTGTCCGCACATGTTTCCACATATTTGTGGTATTGAGGTGACTGACACTTTTAGCTATTTTTAATTTTTGATTACACAGCTTGCATTTGACATAGCAAATATCATGTGCAAGTGTGTGAAAAAAGGACCACGCAGTGCAAGTCCTGGGAGCGCACGTTTTGACTTTTGGAAGACAACTGCTCCGAACAGGTGCCAAACTGGAGGCTACAGGCAACCGAGTCTGCAGCCTAACTCTCCCTCCTGTTTGTACCGTTGGGGCAATGTCTTCCTTATCTTCCTTCTATCACTAACCACTTCTCTAGGCCTCTCCCAGCTTTCAACCAAAGTACTGGTTCTCAGCCACAAAGCTATCCACAGTGCAGCACCCCTCCTACATCTCCTCCCTCATTTCTATCTATCGGCCTAACCGACTGCTGCGCTCTGCAAACGACTTTCGACTAACCTCTGCACTAATACGTACCTCCCACTCCCGACTCCAAGACTTCTCCCGCGCTACGCCAATCCTCTGGAATGCTGTACCCCAACAAATTAGGACTATCCACAATTTGCCTGGTTTCAGGCGCTCCCTCAAAACACATTTGTTCAGAGCGGCCTATAACATTCACTAATCAAAGTCATTCTATGTATTCTGTGTAAGTGTGTATGTGTGTGTGTGTCTCTAGCCCATTCACTATCTCCATCCCTCACTCCCTTAAGATGGCTGGACCATCATTGTAAATGCACCATTGTATATAAACACCTATACTTTGTATCTCCCCCACCTCATTGTACATTGTAAGCTGTCACGAGCAGGGGCGACTTATTTAGCTTAAATTATTGTATTGTTAACGTTGTTACTTATGACTTGTGTTCTTAAACTGCAAAACTGTAAAGCGATGCGTAATATGATGGCGCTATATAAATTAATATTATTATTATTAGGATTCCTCTGAGCTGCTCCCACCACCTTCCTGTTCCTCACGCCATGTTGGGTCTTGGACCTCATCATCTCCACTACCCTCTTCCAACACCTGCTGCTGTTGGGTGGTCTGGCCAGCACCATGCTCAACAGAAACTGGCACCTGAGTCTCATCATCATCAGATGCGTTCTGCGGTGTGCTGACCATCGGCACTGTCTCACCCGCCTCTTCAGATTCAGAGAGACACAGCTGTTGTGCATCACTGCATACTCCCTCTTCTTCACATTACAGAATGCTGCTTGGCTGGGCCCCTGTTTGCAAGCCAATAGATTCTGAGAACAGAAGCAGACACTCAGCTGGCTCCTGTACAGAACTCTCTGACTGCCTGGGCAATTTGCCAGGCGGTGAAGAGACAGATGGTTGCTCAACAGTGCTGTGGTCCTGAGAGGAGGTGTAAGCAATTGAAGTCGATGCATTGGCTGACATCCAACCAACAACAGCTTAAATTTGTTCTTCCCGCAGCAGGGGGGTACTCCGAGCTCCTACAAAAGTGCGCATAAAGGAACGCTCACGGGGAAAACTGGTGGATGCTGTGTCACTGGGGGCCGCAGCAGCCACAGAATCCCCACGTCCTCTCCCTGAAGAAACTCCACGGCCACGACCACGTGCCTTACTCCCTGCCTTCTTCATCTTGGTAGATTGATAAAGAAAGTCTGAAAAGTTATAAGGCCTAAGTGTGGTTATTCCGCAGAGACTGCAGTGAACACTGCACACAACTGTTCAGTAGGTGTGAAAGGCCCCTTTGTGTACTTCTATAGTGTTTGCAACCAATGTATTGTATACGGATGGAAGCGCGTCACACTAATAGATTTTATTTATTTGTAATAGAATGGAGCAGCAACAATTAGAGAAAAATTTCAAGGATGTGCCAGTGACACACGCTCAGCAGACTACAACCAGCAGTGGTTGAAGAACTAACTGGAGCGTGATCTGCACTCCAAAAAGGAAAACCTCAGACTACAGTGAACACTGCACACAACTGTTCACTACCCAACGCGTCTCAGCAGGAAGGCAGTCTGTGCGTCAAAACAAAGGCGCAAGCATACATCCACGTACCCTGTTTATAAAGCTATATAAAAAAAATTATGTAGTAGTGACGCACACTTTATTGAGGTACAGTATTACATCGCCATTCACCATCTGTGGCTATGCAGTCTCATCTATATATACCTTATCTATCCGTTGTCATGCTTGCAAGTCGACAGTCAGGCATAAATAGCAATTTTCACTATGCACTATGCACTTTTTAAAGGTTATGTTTGTTAATAAAAATGATTATTGCCACATATTATGAGTATTACATGATGGAAATTGTATAATTTTGTATAAACTGTTTAGTGACATTATTCAGCAAATGTAACATTTTAGTAATGTCACAGATAACTTGTAATGCTGATGATGTTTTGAAGTCAGACATTCATTGTCTATACAATAAAAATGGTGTACATACTGTTACTTATCCATCATTAATGGATTCAGATATGTACTTGTATGCTTTTATGTACAACCGTATAGCAGATTCCTTAACTAATTTATTTTGTGGTTTGCATTGCTGTTCAACATGTTAATGTATGTGTTTATGTTTGTCAATTCTTTATTTATCTAGATATTAGTTTAAATGAAATCATCATCTTATGGTAGTAAAGGTTATCTTTCTCTTGTTTGAAGTATAGACATTTAAAATTGACAGGTAACAAGGAAATTACTTGATCTAGTATTTAAACATCCTCCTTGACCCTGGGCTCCAACACCACCAGTTGTTGCCTGTAAGTGCTGTTAGCACAGTCAACACTTGCTCCTGTGTTACTGGGGTTCAGTAATGTCAGCTGTTCCCCTGCTGTGTGTACGTCAAAAAGTCCTGCTGCCTCCACCCTGTTCTCTTCTCATCCCTGGGCTCCAACACCGCCAGTTGTTGCCTGTAAGTGCTGTTAGCACAGTCAACACTTGCTCCTGTGTTACTGGGGTTCAGTAATGTCAGCTGTTCCCCTGCTGTGTGAACGGCAAAAAGTCCTGCTGCCTCCACTCTGTTCTCGTCTCATCCCTGGGCTCCAACACCAACAGTTGTTGGTCGGAAGTGTAATTGGCACGGGTACTCACTCCTGCCCAGACTGGTTACAGCACGCCAGCTGTTTCCTGTCAGTGTAAACGTCACTTAGCCTACAATAAGTTGTCCTGTCGTGTTGCGGTCGGGTTAGCCGACTCTTTGGTGCCTGCAGTTTAGGTGCTTCCTATGTGTGCTGCGGGATATGTAAATAAAGGCTGTTTCCGTTGTGACAATAGGACAATCACCCACTGTAGGACTGTGGGATTCGGTAACTGCGGCCGGCTCGCGGCCTGTCAACTTAAATTTCCATGGGTACCTTCTGCTACCCGTCCGGGTTCCAGCACAGTCAGCTGGTCCTCGTTACTTGCATTGGCTCTTGTACCTTCTGCTACCCGTCCGGGTTCCAGTACCGTCAACTGGTTCACCGCAGTGCCTTTGGCCTAGGTGCCTCCATCTCGGTATCCGAGTTCCAGCAACGTCTGCTGGTCCTTGGTAGTGCTTTGGAGCACAGGTACCTCCTGCTTAGTAACCGTGTCCCAGTAACGTCAGCTGGTCCTCGGTTGTGCCATTGGCTCTTTTCCTTCTGCTGCCCCTCCGGGTTCCAGCACACTCAGCTGGTCCTCGTTACTTCCATTGTCTCTTGTACCATCTGATACCCGTCCGGGTTCCAGTAACGTCAGCTGGTTCTCGGAAGTTAGTCAGCCTTCTTGTACCTTCAGCTACATTTACAAATTGAAGATTTTTTTAATGTTTTTTTGGGTAATCACTCTGGATCTCCAACAATGAAGATGACGACCCTGATGACCACCCCGAAGAAGATGACGACCACAAGGACGACGAGCATCAAGCCAACCAGCCTAAACACCATCACAAAGAAGAAATAAAAGATTACCCAACAGGACTGAG
This sequence comes from Oophaga sylvatica, assembly GCA_033576555.1. NCBI lineage: Eukaryota > Metazoa > Chordata > Amphibia > Anura > Dendrobatidae > Oophaga > Oophaga sylvatica. The sequence goes on along the minus strand of JARQOD010000005.1, from coordinate 206,357,749 downwards.
AAGGTTAAGACAAACTACAAGATACAGAACAAGAGACTTAAGAACAATAAGCAGAAGATCAAAAAGCAGAAGAACATGAAGTATAAGACCAAAATGAAGAGCAAAATATATGCTCTAAATTATAAGCAGAAGAAGACTAAGCAGTGTATGGGGGTGAGTCCGTTCCTCCTCGTGGTGCCCCTGGAAAATGCCTGCTGCTGCAGGCTAAACTGAACACGGACAAATACTGTTGTAATTTAAATCTTTTGTGACAGCAAGAACGGAAGGATGAAAAATTCATACTTTTACAGATTACAAGTACAGGAATCTCTGTCACAAATAAGAATATGATGAAGAAGATGAAGTACAATATGAAGAAGAATAATAGTTTAATAAGAAGAATATGAGTAATGTTAACAAAAAGATGAATAGCAAGAAGTTTAAGAAGAAGATAAAGAAGGTGAAGATGAAGAATAATTTGATGAAAAAGATGTTGCTGCTGAAGATTATGAAGGAGAAAGTGTGTCAAAAGTTAAAAAGGTGAAGAGCATGGAAGTTGTGAAATATACATATTTGCCAAAATAGAAAAAACGTTAACAACATTGTCAATTTCTTCGTCAATCCGAACATCTTTAAAAAAAAAAAAATTTATGCTATTCCATTTGATTGGGTTAAATATCTATGCCTTTAATGTCTCCTCAACCTTCCCCAATACATTCTACATTACTCTTTGTTGTTTTCCTTCATGTACAATTAACCAACAAGGCAAGAATGGGGTTTTTTTAATTCCGATATTTTGTTCCCATAGACTTACATTGGATTTCCGGTATCGGTATCGGGTATCGCCGATATTTTATGGATATCGGCGATACCATTCCGATTCCGATACTTTTGGATTTCAGAAAGTATCGCTCAACTCTATTCATGATGTATGCTATGTATAAATGTATTTCTATTGTACCCTGTACTGATTATATGTATATTTTATTTGTTTATAGTTCACCTCTCATCAATATATCAAGTTCAGTAAAAGCACAGACTCAACCACAGTCTCCTTATTTACTCCGGTATAGCTGTTTAGCTGTCTGTATAACTGCAATAAGTCTTCTTAATTCAGTGAGGACAGAACAGTCTGCCCTGGAAAAAGCAAAGTATATCTCGTCATTAGATCTGGCCAGGGGACATTGGCAAGTGCCCAAGGCTGAGCATGACCATCCAAAGACAGCATTCATATTGCCTATAGGATTGTTCGAATTCAACCAGATGCCCTTCGGTCTTACCAACGCCCCTGGAACCTTTAAGCGACTGATGGAGAGATGTCTGTGAGACCTGAACTTTGAAGCTACCCTTATTTATCTCGATGACATCATTGTCTATGCAGCTACTTTTGAGGAGCATCTCCGGTGGCTGGAGCAAGTACTGAGTCGACTGCAGAAACATGGCCTGAAAGTGAAGCCGCAAAAGTGTCACCTTTTCCACAACAAATTGAATATCTGGGACATGTGGTATCTGCTGAGGCGGTGCTACTTGCGCGAGAGTTTATAGCAGCAGTGCAGGACTGGCCCAATCCAAAGACTGTGAAGGATGATCAGAATTTTCTGGAATTTACTGGGTACTATCGACAGTTTGTGAAAAACTTCACTCGTATTGTTAATCTACTGCTGAAGTTATTGTAAGGAGTGCGAAGAATTGGATCATCCAGTGGGGGAATAGCCAGGAACAAGCCTTCTGAGCCCTGAAGATGGCCCTGACTGAAGCACCTGTACTGGCCTATGCAGACTTCTCTCAACCTTTCATCCTTCACGCCAATGGAAGACTACAAGGGCTAGGGGCTGTGTTGTTCCAGATGCAGGACGGAAAAGAGTGAGTGATTGCTTATGTGAGCCAGTCTCTCCATGACTCAGAACGAAATCCAGATAACTACAGTTCCTTCAAGTTGTAATTACTGGCGTTAGTGTGGTCGATGACCGAGAAATTCGCTGAGTACCTGTCCGGGTCCGAAGTCTTGGTACACACCAATAACAATCCTCTGGCCCATCTAGAAAATGCGAAACTGGGGGCCCTGGAGCAAAGACAGGTGGCCCGTATGGTGAAATACCGATACAAGATCGCATATCGAAGAGGAGATGAGAATACATATGCCGATGCTCTGTCCAGAGTGACTCACGAGCGACCTGGACTCAACTGAGATGAAGAGCTGGAGGCAGAAGAGATCATTGGATTTCGGAACCGCACCAGGACGTTGGCGGCGATGCAGGGACAGATTGGAGAGGCGTCGGGAGAACACATGCTGGGACGACCTCATGATGACTGGGTGCAGCTCCAGCAGCAGTTGCCTTTCAGGCCAACCCCTGAGCCCATGCAGTGTGATGGAGTGACTTCTGGGGCACAGCGTCATGAATTTCGTAAGCGTAATAAGTTGTGCTACTATTGTGGTGACGCTTCTCATGCTATTTCCGTCTGCCCCAAGCGGGGAAGACGTTTTGCGCGCTCAGTTGTTTTGTTTTGGGTAGTGTTCAGACTAAATTTCTGTTGACTGTTACCTTGATTTGCTCCATGTCCACATTTTCAGCTCAGGCTTTTGTTGATTCAGGAGCAGCTATAAACCTGATGCATTTTGATTTTGCCAAACATTGTGGTTGTCCTATGATACCCCTACGGAAGTCTATTCCTTTGCTGGGCATTGATTCTACCCCCTTGGCGGAGAATAAACCCCAGTTTGCTACCCAGGTGATAATGCGGGTTGACCCGGACCATCAAGAGAATTGCAAATTTTTGGTGTTACATAATATACATGACATTGTTGTACTGGGTTCTCCTTGGTTACAGACTCACAATCCTGTTTTGGATTGGAAATCTATGTCTGTGACAAGTTGGGGTTGTCAATGTGTTCGTGCTGACACTCCTGTTTTTTCTGTCCCCCCAGTCTCAAGATGTTTTTTCTGCCTCCCCCCAGTCTCAAGATGTTCCTGACTATTTGACTGATTTTTCTGATGTGTTTAGTGAGAGTAAGTCTGCATCCTTACCTCCTCATAGGAGTTATGATTGCGCTATTGACTTAGTACTCGGTTGTAAATTTCCCAAGGGTCGGGTCTTTAATTTATCTGTGCCTGAGCATGAGGCTATGCGATCTTATATCAAAGTTTCTTTAGAGAAGGGTCATATCAGACCATCCTCTTCACCCTTGGGCGCCGACTTTTCTTTGTGGCCAAGAAGGATGGTTCATTGAGGCCGTGTATTGATTATCGTCTCCTGAATAAGATCACTGTTAAATATCATTATCCGTTACCTTTGATTTCTGACCTATTTTCCAGAGTGAAGGGTGCTTGTTGGTTTACCAAGCTTGACCTCAGGGGGCGTATAATCTTATTCGCATCAAGCACGGAGATGAATGGAAGACGGCGTTTAATACCCCAGAGGGGCATTTTGAGTACCTAGTGATGCCTTTTGGGCTCACTAATGCCCCTTCCGTCTTCCAATCCTTTATGAACGATATTTTCCGGGATTTCATGGATAAATTTCTGATTGTTTATTTGGACGATATCTTGATTTTTTCCGATGACTGCGATTCTCATCTGGAACATGTTCGGACTGTATTCCGGATTTTGAGAGAAAACGCTTGTATGTGAAGGGATCAAAATGGCTTTTTGGCGTACAGAAGGTTTCATTTCTGGGATTCATTTTGTCTCCGTCTGTTATTGAAATGGACCCGGTCAAAGTTCAGGCCATTTGTGATTGGGTTCAACCCACTACATTGAAGACTCTTCAGAGATTTTTGGGTTTTGCTAATTTTTTATCGTAATTTATAGCTAATTTCTCGGGTATTGTGAAGCCACTGACTGATTTGACCAAGAAGGGTTCTGATGTAGTGAATTGGTCTCCTGAGGCAGTTTCTGCGTTTCAGGAGCTTAAGCGGAGATTCACTTCTGCTCCTGTTCTGAGCCAACCTGATATTTCTCTACCATTTCAGGTGTAGGTTGATGCTTCTGAGATTGGTGCAGGAGCCGTTTTGTCCCAAAGGTATCCGGAGACCTCTAAGAGTAACCCTTGTGCCTTTTTCTCTCGAAAATTTTCTCCAGCGGAACGTAACTATGATGTGGGTAATTGGAAGTTATTGGCCATGAAGCGGGCTTTTGAGAAGTGGAGACATTGGCTGGAAGGAGCCAAGCATCAGGTGGTGGTCCTCACGGACCATAAGAACCTGGTCTATCTTGAATCAGCCAAGCGATTTAATCCTAGACAGGCCAGGTGGGCCTTGTTTTTCGCACATTTTAATTTTGTGGTCTCTTTTCTCCAGGTCACTAAGAATGTTAAGGCGGATGCCCTCTCGAGGAGTTTCTTTCTGGATTCTCCTGAGGTAACTGAGCCTGCTGTTATTCTGAAGGAGGGTGTGGTTCTTTCCACTATCTCGCCCAATTTGAGACTGGCTTTGGAGAAATTTCAGGAGCATAAACCTGAACGTTGCCCTGCTAGGAGATTGTTTGTCCCAGACCAGTGGAGGAAGAATGTGATGTCTGAGATTCATTGCTCCACGTTGGTCGGCCATCCTGGTATTTTTGGTACCAGAGATTTGGTGAGTCAGTCTTTTTGGTGGCCCACTTTGTCTCGTGATGTCAGAGACTTTGTGCAATCCTGTGGAACTTGTTCTCGGTCCAAACCTTGCTCTTGTTCTAGTGGTTTGTCAATGCCATTGCCTGTGCCCAAGAGGCCATGGACCCATATCTCTATGGATTTTATTTCCGACCTCCCTGTCTCTCAGAGAATGACCGTTATTTGGGTAATCTGTGATAGATTTTTCAAGATGATACATCTTGTGCCACTACCTAAGTTGCCGTTCTCCGAGTTGGTGCCCTTGTTTTTTCAACAGGTGGTTCGGTTGCACAGCGTTCCAGAGAACATTGTGTCTGACAGAGGAGTCCAGTTTGTTTCCCGATTTTGGAGGACATTTTGTTCCAAACTGGGAGTTCAGCTGTCTTTTTCCTCTGCGTTCCACCCTCAGACCAATGGACAAACTGAGAGAACAAACCAGACCTTGGAGACTTATTTGAGATGTTTTGTGTCTGCTGATCAAGATGACTGGGTCTCTTTATTGCCTTTGGCTGATTTGCTTTGAATAATAGGGCTAGTTCTGCCACCTTGATGTCTCCATTTTTCTGCAATTTCGGGTTTCATCCTCGATTTTCTTCAGGGCAGGTGGAGGCTTCTGTCTGTCCTGGTGTTGACTCTATTGTGGAGAGAATGCAGCAGATTTGGGATCAAGTAGTGGATAAGCTGTATCTCTCTCAGGAGAAGGCCCAGCGGTTTGCCAACCGGCATAGGACTGATGGTCCTCGATTTAAAGTGGATGACTTGGTTTGGTTGTCCTCAAAAAAATATCCCTATGAGGGTCGCGTCTCCAAAATTTAAGCCAAGGTTCATTGTACCTTATAAGATCATGGAGATTATTAATCCCATTTCCTTCCGTTTGCTTCTTCCAGGAACAAACAAAATTCACAACGTAATTCACAAATTTTTATTGAAGAGATTTGTCAAGCCAGTGGTTCCTATGGCTGCGCCTCCTGATCCTGTTTTGGTTGAGGGCAATTTGGAGTATGTGGTTGAGAAGATATTGGATTCTCGTTTGGCCAGGTGGAGACTCCAGTACTTGGTGAAGTGGAAAAGCTATGGTGAGGAGGACAATTCTAGGGTGTTTGTTTCTGACATTCATGCTGAAGACTGGTCCGTGCCTATCATTGAGCTCATCCTGATCGTCCTGATGGCACAAGTGAGGGTTCGGTGACCCCTCCTCAAGGTGGGGGTACTGTTGTGAACGTATTGGAGACGACTTCGGAGCTGAAGCTCCTTGTGGTGGTTGCTGAGGGTACTGAACCTATGTTGAACACCAAGAGTCTTACTCCTGCAGTTAGCGAGTGGTTTTCAGGTGATACTGACTGGCCTGATATAAGTGAGCTGACCTCCCATGATCCTCGCCGGTGATCAATTGTTCTTCCTGGTCTAGGTTGGAATTCAGCTTGCTTTTCTGCTGTGTCCTGCTTGCATTCAGATAAGTCTCTTTCAGTTTTTTTTACTGTGGTTTGAATTCCTTGCTTTTTGCTGCATTGCTTTTTGTCTTCAGCCGGGTCCTCTTTGGGGGGCTTTGGCTGGTTTCCGTTCGTTTTTTGTATTTGTTATTTGCTCAGTTCTTGTGATATTTTACTGCTGGGTTGCTACGTGTCCACACCAGAGATCTGATATAGGTGGTCGAGACCGTGTGGTCTCTGTATTTTTGGATTCAGAAGTGTTGGAGTTTTTCCTAGGGTTTTTTGAGTTGCAGACAGTATTTTCTCCTTTGCTGTCCTATCTAGACAGTTTTGGGCCCCAGCGTTTGCTCAATCTATTTTCTGTCTGTGTTCGTATTTTCATCTTGTCTAACTGCCAATATATGTCTGGTGGCTTCCTATTCTTTTGGGGTCTACTCCGGGGCAGTTAGCTTTCCTCTTTCCATCTTCAGGGATAGCTATCTCTCCGGCTGTGACGAGGCATCTAGGGCACTGTAGGAACGTCCCACGGCTACTTCAAGTTGTGCGGTTAGTTTAGGGGTCTGCAACCTATTAGTTTCCAACCTCTCTGGTGTTAGGCTGCCTATGCGGTTTTTTGCTCCTGCCTCCTCAGCTACCTAAACATAACAGGTTTCCACCTGGGTCAGTGAACATCGACATTGTTAGCAGACTCTACATCGACTGGTACAGATCAAGTTTCGGGAACTTGAGCATCATGAGATGACGCCACTGTGAGGGACAGCTCTCAAGGCTGGAGACTGAGTATTCATCTGAGACAAGCGACCTCGGGGCAAACTAGAGCATCGATGGGAAAAAACTCAGTATCGGCTGAAATGGCGAATTGGATCTAATGGTCCCGATTATGAAGTTCAGCCTGAAGGGGAAGAAGAGACCCCTACCCGAGTAGTCCACCGAAGCATGCTACGTCCTTGCCTGTCACGAGATCTCGAAAAAGAAGAGAGAGCGCCAAGTGTTCCTGAAGTTCCGACTCCTGCGGCCTTCGGTTGCGATGAAGAGGAACCATAGGCATCATCCTCTGACTTGGACGGTCCACTACTCATCAACCCAGGAGAGGTGCGAGAGCCCGAAACTCCCGAGATGGCTGCTCCATTGGACTCGGACGAGTTCCTATCCTTGACCACTCAACCTGACTCGACCACTCAACCTGACTTGCGCCGCACAAAATGAACGACAGCTGGAAACCCTCCCAATCGTTATGAACAAGATGAATTTATTTGGCAGCGGATCATTAAAGAGATGGAGGAGTGTCAACATCTACTGCAAGAACTCTCACCCGTGAAATTGCGGGCTAAAGGAGAAGGGGAGTGTAAGGAGGAAGACTGGGCTGCAGGTACCTGTGCCAAGCCGGGTCTTGAACTGTTAAGGCTGCCTCCCATGTTGCCAGGGGGAAGGAATGAGGGAGCGAACCAACCTCATAATTTGAGTAGGAGGGGCGTGATAAAAGCAAAAGCGCGCGCAGTGACAGGCAGTTTGGTGCAAACAGACAGCGCGCAGCAAGGTGACCAGCGTGCTCCGCCTCCTGAGCACCGGCGCTGCGACAGGCTATGTCTGTCAGCTCCCGTGATTACCAGTGGAGCCGAGGGAGAGAAAGGTGTTGTGCACCCAGAGACTGTGAGTACTGCACACGTGCGGAGGAGAGAAGGCTGAGTACTGGACAATCGTTTGCGGCCTTCCCTGCCATTTGCTGGATGTCTGCTCACGTTCAACTCCGAGAGTGCTGCGGCCTGGTGTGCTTTCACCGCGCGAGTTCATGGACTATGGGCTCAGCGGAAGGTACTGGAGACCGACCGCTGCCGCAAGAAGACGCATCACCGTTCAAAGGACCCTCTCTGTTGACATCTTTTCGGCCGTTGCCGGTGCTACAACCCCTGCGGGCACTATAAGTTTGACTGCTACTGTTCTGCACCTGTTCTTTCTATATTTCCCGTTGACCATTTATCTCCCTGCGAGGAGTTAACTCCATGTTTGATTAAACTGTTAGCTTTGTTAACCCTTGCTCTGCCTTCTGTCTGTCACTGCATCCTGCAACCTGCTCACACTTCTAAACAGTGCAGGAGTAGGAGAAATCAGTCGCTGCAGTCTTCTTGCACCTCTGTATCACGATAAACCCATGACAGCCACACATAGTTTGATGCCAACACATTCCCACCCCTCAAACACAGTATGATGCCCTCAAGTATCATGCCCTCATAATTCCCCAAAGACAGTCTGATGTCTCCACAGTCCCCACCACAGTATGATTCCCCCCAAATTCCCCATCTACAGTATGATTACTCCCTTCACCTAATCTCTAAATGTCTCCACCTCACACACAGTATGATGCATCCACAGTCCCACAAAACAGTATGATGCCCCAAAGTTCCACACACATAGTATGATGCACCCACAGTTTATCACACAGTATGATGCCTTCAGAGAAGCATCACATGTGCTGTCACATCCCTCCTGATGGCAGGACCTTCAGGTAGTAACTAGATGAAATAGAAAAACAAGGACTTATCAGTTCCTTGCTTCACCATTACCTTCAACTGTATCTATGTACTGAGGACACAATTGCAATTGAAGTCGGGAAAGATCCCAGACCACTCAGGACAACAGAAAAGCTACCCAAATTCAGGGAGGTGTGCATGACTTGCAAAATGCAGCTTTCATATGACTAAGGCCGGGGTCACACTTGCGAGAAACTCACACGAGTCTCGCACCTCAGACCCAGTACTGCCGCAAACACTCAGACCGGAGCATTTAGCTGCCTAGAAATACATGCAGCTGCACACTCGAGTCCCGAGTGCCGGCAGCAGTGCCAGGTATTCAGGTGCGAGACTCGTGCGAGTTTCTCACAAGTGTGACCCCGGCCTAAAACAGCAGTTCTGCTTTCCTTTCTGTGTGTTTTGAGAAATATAAATAGGCTTTCTAATGTTATTGTCTAAAAGTGTAAAATGGAAACACTTCTCAATTTGTCTGTAGCTGCAACCTTTCTATATACTGTAACTCAGGAGTTAGGGTCACAGTGTAGCTGTGTTATGCTGTTTGCTTATTAATGATGGGTAGTTATATCTCCCTTCAAATTTTCCTGGGGATGAATACATACAGTATTTATTTAAAATCCATTTGGGATCCAAAAGAGTCCTTTTTTTGGTGAGCCATAAGCCAAATGATCCAGATAACCAAAAATAACCAAACTGTCTATTAATATTCTGTATCTTCTGCTGATTTTTATGGAAGTCCCAGGCTCCAGTTGCATGTCCTGTATCAACCTTGAATGGCTCTAATATTGGAATTATCCTTTAAGATCAGCGTTATTCATACCAGTCTTAATGATGGGGCGTTTTGGATTCAGAGGTGCCTTAATGAATCATGAACATCTTAAAAATGGCAGATTTCTAGTATGTTACCCCATAGCTCATTATGAAGAAAGAGAGCACGTGTCACCAAGCCCCGTTCTACCCAAACCATGTCCATTTTGTTGGAGCTACTCAAAACTGGTGTAAAAATGCCAAAGCTTGCAAAATTTTTGCACAAATTCACATTGCACAGAAAAATGTGCAACTTTTTTTAAGTGTTTTATAGCATATTTTTGGCATAAACAGTTTGATGAATCAGAGCACAATTGTTTAGACCAGTGATTGCGAACCTTTCTGAGGCCGAGTGCCCAAACTGCAACCTAAAACCCAATTATTTATGACAAAGTGCCAACATGGCAAGCGCTCCACAGGAGGAGAGTCAGCAGGTGCCAACTCTCTTCCTTGTAGAGTGCTTGCCGTCCCTAAACCCTGATGATCAATTCTATCATGTCAACAATTCATTGAATTTAAACTTACCTTTGCAGTCTTCTCTTCTGTTCAGCAGGGGGGCTTCAAGCTCATGCGTGCTTATCACACACTGACACTAAGCCACTCACACTGCCCTTTCCAGACACAGCAGTTAGATTGATCTTTAGGGAAAAAATGCAGAATATTAGATAGATAGATTTTAGTATGGAATGCAAGCAGATTTCACCCATTCCACCCATCATCCCCATCATTGCCCCCTCCCCATCACTCCCATCATTGCCTTCTCCATCACTCCCATCATCCCCATCATTGCATTCTCCATCACTCCCATCATCCCCATCATTGCCTTTTCCATCACTCCCATCATCCCGATAATTGCCCTCTACCCAACACTCCCATCATTGCCTTTTCCATCACTCCCATCATCCACATCATTTCCTTTTCCATCACTCCCATCATCCCCATCATTGCCCTCTACCCATCACTCCCATCATTGCCTTCTCAATCACTCCCATCATCCCCATCATTGCCTTTTCCATCACTCCCATTATCCCCACCATTGCCTTTTCCATCACTTCCATCATCCCCATCATTGCCTTCTCCATCACTCCCATCATCCCAATCATTGCCTTTTCCATCACTCCCATCATCCCCATAATTGCCCTCTACCGATCACTCCCATCATTGCCTTTTCCATTACTCCCATCATTGCCTTTTCCATCACTCCCATCATCACCATCATTGCCGTCTATCCATCACTCCCATCATTGCCTTCTCCATCACTCCCATCATCCTCATCATTGCCGTCTACCCATCACTCCCATCATTGCCTTCTCCATCACTCCCATCACTCCCATCATTGCCTTCTCCATCTCACACACACACCCCACACACACACGCACACACACAGACCACACATTCACACACACCTCTCCGCTGCTCTGAGCTCTCACTTCTCCGCTACTCTGAGCTCTCACCTCTCTGCTGCTCTCCGCGCTCAGCAGCTTCCTCCAGCGCTTCCTGCTTTCCTCCCGCACTTCCTCTCTCCTCCTGCGCTTCCTCTCATTGGCACACAGCAGCATGGAGCTGAATGCCGTGTGAGGAAGGACAGATTAGGGCCTGCGATGCCGCGTGCCAGCAGAAAGGGCTCTGCGTGCCTGGCACGCGTGCCATAGGTTTGCCCTCACTGGTTTAGACTCATTAACCCAACATATGATTTCTTTATTTATCCCTTCAAGTTTTCTTGTATACAGTGACAGCATATAAATCATACAAATAGGCTTATCTGTCTCGACATACAGGTAAGTGTCCTAGTTAGGCATTTCACACAAGGTGAATAGTTACTTACATAGCCAGCTCATGTATTCAGGCAAAACAGCATGAACAATATGGAACAACATAATTCAGGTTGACAAACTACTTCACTAGTCCACACACAGCAATGCACTTAAAGGATGTATATTCTTGTAATGAGTTGTGGCGGTATTTCTTGGTTCAAGCCCTTACATCTATACACATTTCCATCACTTAGACAAGTCTCTAGTAATGCTCAAAATGTAATTTCACTTTCTCTTTAGTCAATCAGACACAGAGGCCAATTTTACACAAAGCCAAGTTTTAGGAAAGTGGTATAAAAGCCACCTAAGCACAAGGACAACACAAAAACTCCATACATACATTGTTCTTTGTTGGATTTACTCCTTAACGACTGCCGATATGCCTTTTAAAGGTGGCAGTTAAGGGTACTTATTCCTTAGCGCTGCTTTTTAACAGCTCTGAGAAATAAGGTTATAGCGCCCCCCCAAGCATTGGAAAATCTCTGAGGTCTCAGCTACCGGAGGTAGCTAAGACCCCGGAGTACATGATTCGGGTTGGTTTTACCAACCCCAGTGTTGAGATCACTGTTATTCACGGAATAACGGCGACAGAAAATAAAAAAGTCAGATTTCCTATTTATTTCTCTCTTCTCTGATATGATCTAGAACCTCAGAGGAGAGAGAAATGGGGTCCCCTGGTACCTGCAGTGTCCCTCGGGCCCTCTGGCTGTGTCCCCTGGCCCTCAGCGTCTTCTTCCAGGAAGAAAATGGCAGGCGCATGTGCAGTGCGCCTGCCGAGATCTGCCTGCCGGCACCCGGCAACAATATGAATTTTTCCTATTGTTTCATTTTGATCACTGTGATAGACTTCATCACAGTGAAAAAATTAAAAAAAAATAGTAAATCAAACCCCCCTTTACTACCCCCTTGGTTAGGTAGAAATAGTAAAAAAAATTCCATTTTTCCATTAGAGTTAGGATTACGGTTGGGTGGGGTTACTGCTAGGGATAGGGTTGGGCCTAGGGTTAGGGTTGGGGCTATGGTTAGAGCTAGGGTTAGGTTTGGACCAGGGTTGGGCTAGGGTTAGGGTTGGAGTTAAGGTTAGGGTTGGGGCTAGGATTAGGTTTGGGGCTAGAATTAGGGTTGAGGTTAGAGCTAAGGTTAGGGTTGGGCTGAGGTTAGGGCTAGCATTGGGGTAGGGTTAGGGTTGGCGCTAGGGTTATAGTTGGCGCTTGGGTTAAGGTTGGGGCTAGGGTTAGGATTGGGGCTAGGGTTGTGTTGGGGTTAGGGTTGTGTTGGGTTTAGGGTTGTGGTTAGGGTTGGGATTAGGGGTGTGTTGGGATTAGGGTTGAGATTAGGGCTGTTTTAGGGTTGGAGTTATAATTGGGGTTTCCACTGTTTAGGTACATCAGGAGGTCTCCAAATGCAACATGACGCCGTCCATTGATTCCAGCCAATTTTGCATTCAAAAAGTCAAATGGGACTCCCTCCATTCTGAGCCCTGCCATACACTCAAACAGTGGCTTTCCCCCACATATGGGGTATCGGCGTACTAAGGAGAAATTGCACAACAAATTTTGTGGTACAATTTCTCCTGATACTCTTGTGAATATAAAAAGTTTGGTTCCAAATTAAATTTTTCGTGAAAAAAGTAAAATGTTAATTTTTTTCTACCACATTACTTTAGTTCTCATGAAGTACCTGAAGGGTTAATAAACTTCTTGAATGTGGTTTTGTGCACCTTGAGGGGTGCAATTTTTAGAATGGTGTCACTTTTGGTTATTTATTAACTATTTTGTGCGATATGACTCTCTGATTTAAAGGCAAAACAATTAAAAGTTTGAAAATTGCAAATTTTCTAAATTTTTGCCAAATTTCCATTTTTTTCATAAATAAACGCAAGTCATATTGAAGAAATTTTACCAGTAACATGAAGTACAATACGTTACAAAAAACAATCTCAGAATCAGCTGGATCCGTTGAAGCATTCTTGAGCTATAACTTCATAAATTGGACAGTGGTCAGAATTGTAAAAATTGACTCGGTCACTAAGTACAAAATTGGCTCTCTCACTAAGGGATTAAACACAGGTCACTAGTTCTGCAAGGCAAGTACTACCTACTAAGCCACCATGTTTGGCTACTTTACTCTATGATCCTGTGTGGCCTATGGACTTTAATTACAGAGATTATCTATTGGCCTACTTAATTTACCAATGGGTGTGTTAGGGCTGGCGGAACGCACCAAATAAATATAAATAATAGGTGCGTTCGCAGCCCGGAGTCCACCGTGCAGGCAGAGCCTGCTGCTAGTAAGACGGCGGTATAAGCGAACTCTGTTACTTCACAGAGTCGCAAACATAGATGCTGTGGCACTGTATAGCGGTATAAGCAAACTCTGTTACTCCGCAGAGTCACTGAGGTAGAGATGCAGCGATAGAGACTGTGTCCTGTTAACACCACAGGGGTACACAGATAACTGCTGTGCAGATAGCAGTCCGTGGTCATGCAGTCAGCAACGCAAACAAGCTACTCCTTACCTGAGGAGCCGGTATTCTAGAGGCTATTTCAGCCAAGCCCTGAACACGTGCATACAAATCTCCTCACCGGAGGTGCCAGTATTCTAGGGGCTTATTTCAGCCGAGCCCTAACCACATGCGTGCATGATCATACTGGCGCAAAGCACATAACACAATTGATACTAGCGCACGGCTGAGCGGTCATGCGCACCTTTTATAGTAGCAGCTACAGGACCTTCCAGAAAAGGACCAATGAGAAACTGTTCCAGAGCACAAGCAGTTTCAGGATCTTCCTGGCGGACCAATAGGACTCGCTGCTGTAACCGAGCATGTGACCCCTGATCTCCAATGGGAGATCTTGCCCCAGGCATGCTCAGATGGAGAAACGCAGAACTTAGTCCCAAAGACGTCTGCTCGCCGCTGACCAGTACAGTCCCTGACAGAAGTTATGTCGCTTATCCATGTTATGTAAATCAAAGCTTTAAACCTGATGTTAAATTCATCCATTGGTTTATAAATTACTCTTTTGAAAGCTGAAACCCTCCAAATTTGGTTTAGGTTAAGAAAATAAATTGGCATCAATGCTGAAATATTGATCATTTAATAAACATAGAATGGTCAGATTTTGGCAAGACAAAAGTTTTGTCGCCCACAGAAAGTAATGTGATATTCAAACAAATAATTATCTTAAAATACAAATATATGTTGCATAACATTGGTGAATTAAGTTGTGGTGCTATTAGAGTCATATTTAATATTTTGTGTGACTTCCATGAGCTTGAAGGACTGCATCCATGCGGTTCAACAATGATTCATACAATTTATTAATGAAGTCATCAGGAATAGCAAAGAATGCAGTCTTACATGCCTCCCAGAGTTCATCTAGATTCCTTGGTTTTGTCTTCCAAGCTTCCTCTTTCATCCTACCCCAAACATGCTCAATGATGTTCATGTCTGGTGACTGGACTAGCCAGTCATTGAGCACCTTGATCTTTTTTGCCTGGAGGAACTTTGTTCTAGAGATGGATGGATGTGATGGAGCACCATCCTGCTGCAGAATTTGACCCATTTTATGATTTGGAATGTAAGAGGTAGCTAATACTTCTTGATATTTTAGGCTATTGATATTGCCTTCCACCTTGCAAATGTTTCGCACACTCCATACTGAATTTAACCCCAGACCATGATCTTTCAACCACCAAATTTAACTGTTTTCTGGTTGTATTTTGGACCCATATAGGCTCCAGTAGGTCTCCTGCAGTATTTGCGGCGGCTGTGGTGTAAGTCTACTGAAGATTCATCAGAGAAATCCACCTTCTGCCACTTTTCCAGCATCCATCTGTTTAGCAGGCTGTGGGACTTTGCAAATGCCACATGGTTTTTTATTTGCCTTTTATTTAGTGCTGGCTTCTGGACACTGAATCGACCATGGAGGCCATTTCAAGACAGAATTCTACAAACTGTTCTAGTTGACACAGGGACTTGAGGTGCCCAGGCCTGTTGGAGCTCTGCTGCAGTGGAAGAGGGGCTTGCTTTGGATTTTCTAACAAACAAACGTTCCTCCTGAGCAGTTGTCTTGCGGGGTCTGCCGGACCTGGGCTTGTCAAACCCATCTCCAGTCTCTTCAAATCTTTTTTTAATTCTTTGTACTTGACGCTAAGACACACCAAAGGTGCCAGCCACCTCTGCAGTGGATCTAGTCTTCAGCCTCTTGATAATCAAGGATTTGGTCGCAGGGTGGATTTTTGGCATGTTGTCAGAGCTCAAATTGCAGTTCAAGTGAAGGTCTGAGGTGCTGGGTTTCTTTTTATACACACCCACTAATTAACCGATCATTTATTGAGCACTGATGAGGATGTAAACTAGGATTGGGTGCATTATATGACCAGGTGACAAAACTTTTGTCTTGCCAAAACCTGACCATTCTGTGTTCATTAAATGATCAATATTTCAGCATTGATGCCAATTTATTTTCTTAACCTAAACCAAATTTGGGTGGGTTTCAGCTTTCAAAAGAGTATTTTATAAAACCAATGGATGAATTTAACGTCAGGTTATAAGCTTTGATTTACATAATATGGATAAGCGACATAACTTCTGTCAGGTACTGTACTGGCTACAATAGCAGAACCTGGAGAGGCAGCAGTAATTCTCTGCACAGTGTTAGATTGGGCGAGACGCTGGGACCGACGTCTCTGCTGAGCAGAGTCCACTGCGGCCGGAGACGGATTGGAGACCTCAGCAGGGATGGTTCGAGATTCCCCTTGTGCAGAAGCGGGAACTCGACCCCTAACATTGTGTGCATGCAAAAGTCAAAATTACTAATCAGAAGGGATGATCATATCGTTTCAGCAATTTTCTATATAATCAAGAGTGGGATCTTGCATTTATCATGTTGTGCAAAACTAGAAATCAAAGTGGTTCGCAGAAACAGGAAGGACATCCCACTCTGTTCTCCCACACTGACATTGAAATAGAAGATGAGATAGCATCCATCTCTACTAAATGTACTTGATTATCTCTTACTCCCACATTTTCTCCTGCTGCTTTGAAAACTAACATCTGTATTAGGCCCTCTGCACTGATGTTGCCGCCGCACTGCCAATTGATTGAAAAGACAGCACACGTTAAGTCTCCTCCAGCAACAATTTCCTTTTCTCCTTTGGCCACTGTACTCGCACAGCATATGCTGGTAGTTTGACAACCATTGCAAGAAGTCAGTGAAGGAAATGTTTATGTGTATACAGTGTACTGGGAGGCAGGATTGCTTCTGAACACTTTTTTTACAGGCTGAGGGTTTATTAGCACCACCTCAGAACCATGGGTAAGCCATGGTGGCCTTTCCTGAATTTGTTTGTACAGTAAATCCACACACACTGAAGACACATGCGCATACACACATTCTCTGTATTATTCTTGCTGCCAGTGTCAGACTGGGTGCCAAGGGACCACCAATGACATTGACTTTGGGGGGGCCCACTTTTCACTTGCATACAAATATTACACAACCCTCGCTCACAAATTTAACTATATCTCTACATAGTAAAAAACTGGGTAGTTTGGTTAATGAATGATGAGATGCTGTATTTTCTATACAGAGTGAATCAAGTGAATTATGCCAATTATTGCTCATACAGTGGGGTTGGGTGGTCAGATCAGCACGGGGCCCACCGTGGGATTCTCCCACTCCCCTATGCACCAGTCCGAGCCCCAACACCTGATACATACCATGCAGTTTATGCTGCCAACTCACACTAGTCTTAAAATTGTAGCCTTCCAATATTTTTTGGATCCCCCTACTTCAGGCATAAGTGCTATTCTGTTGTCTATCCTGTTAAAGACTCAGACCTTAACCTTGTATTTCTGTCTGTTGAATGTCCTTACTCCTCTGCCTAATTTCTCATATTGCAGGAAATCTGACCACCCAAACCTTTTGCCAGTTTGATTAGAAATTCCATTTCCTGCTTTGGTAAAGTGAATTGGTAACATCTGACCAACCTCAGATATTGCAGATCACCATGTCTACTCACAGGATCTACTATCCCAGTAGTCCTATGTCAATTGTATTCAGGGAACAAAGCATGCCAATTTTTTATGGGCACAGTGTATGGCACTATGAAGATTTTTTGTTAGATCATGGGGTGTGGGAATTTTGGAAAAATAATGTACTCATGTATCAATTTTTCCTGAGCTTTTTTAACTGTTACAACATGTAATATTAAAATTAGAGATGTACAACATCAGGATGGGGCTACAACTTTAGTTACAACACTAGATGCCTCTCCAAGAATTGCAGTATGACGATGAATATGATCCGTTGCAAACTGCAAGTTCCCGTGTCATGTAAATCACTAGAAATCCAAGCGGTATAGATATTTTAGACTTGTATGCTGAGGCTTCAGGTTGGCAAATGATCACATTCATTTTCATTGTATTGTAATTTAGCAGTGCCATATTGCAATCTTTGGCTATGTGCAGTAGTAAAGGCCAAAAGTTGCTGTGTGACTCTCATTATGAACTGAAGAAAATCAGGAATTTAATGCTACGCTTGTTAACTTTGTTCTGCAAAATAACTTTTCACCCATTTGAGATTTCATAAAGTACTTCAGCTTTCACTTCTGTCACCTTCATGAGAGCCAGGGAATTGAAAGCAGGTACAAATTGGATTTAGTTTTAAAGGTCTACATTTTAAAATTTGTAAATCTAAGATATCAGAGCAACAATCTTGCTAATGGCATACTCATTGGCTTAGTTAGCATAATGTTTAGTCCATGCACCTGACATACAGTTTACGGTACATTAGAAAACAGATAAAGTATACAAGCATTTAACAAATCCGAATAAAACTCCTCTTGGAAAGAAGCCAAAAACCTTCACTTCTGCTTTATTTTATTGAAATGAAGCCATCAAGAAATGTAAATTGAATTGATGCCTAAACCAAACGTGTAGTTGCGTTTCTTGCAAACATTTACATTTTTACGTCAAATTAATTGACTAAGCATGATATCAACTGAGCCTTGGGTATGAACTGAACCATGGGTATGAACTGAATCATTGGTATGAGCTGAGCCTTGGCTATGAACTGAACCATGGGAATGAACTGAGCCTTGGGTATGAACTGAGCCTTGGGTATGAGCTGATCCATGGTTATGAACTGAGCCTTGGGTATGAACTGAGCCTTGGGGTATGAACTGAGCCATGGGTATGAACTGAGCCATGGGTATGAGCTGAGCCTTGCGAATGAATTGGGTCTTTGGTATGAACTAGGTCTTGGGTATGAACTGAGCATTGGGTATGAACTGAGCCTTGGGTATGAACTGAGCCTTGGGTATGAACTGGGCTTTGGGTATGAACTGAGCCTTGGTATGAACTGAGCCATGGTATGAACTGAGCCTTGGGCATGAGTTGAGCCTTGGGTATGAACTGGCTTTTTGTATGAACTGAGCCTTGGATATGAGCTGAGCCTTGGGTATGAATTGGGTCTTTGGTATGAACTAGGTCTTGGGTATGAACTAAACCATGGGTATGAACTGAGCATTGGGTATGAACTGTGCCTTGGGTATGAACTGAGCCATGGGTATGAACTTAGCCTTGGGTATGAACTGAGCCTTGGGTATGAATTGGGTCTTTGGTATGAACTGGGTCATGGGTATGAACTGAGCCTTGTGTATGAACTGGGCCTTGGGTATGAACTGAGCCTTGGGTATGAACACACTGTGTCTTTTAAGGGTATGCCACACTAAGCGAGATCGCAAACGAGATCACAATTGCGTCACCATTTATGAAGCCGTTAAAAGAAGTGACCTTACCATTCTTCTGATGGCTTCCACTTGGAAGCTTCTCACTATTTCTACATACTGGCTTCAATGCCACTGCAAAGAATAACAGAAAAGACATTAAAAAAGACACTGGGTATGCCACACTAAGCGAGATCGCAAACGAGATCGCTAACGAGATCACTACTGCATCACCATTTATGACGCAGTTAGCGATCTCGTTAGCGACTTAACTGTGTGTGACATGTAGCAGCGATATGGCCCCTGCTGAGATGTCGCTGATCGTTTGTAAACGTTCTGAGCCGTTTTTTGGTCGTTGGTGTCCCGCTGGTGAGCCTGAATCACTGAGTGTGACACACTTTATGAATGACTTCACCAGCATCACAGGTGGGACTAGATTTTCTCAACGACCGCAGAGGTCGTTATACAGATCGCTGATGAGATGTGTTTGGAATCACACAGCTAAGTCGCTAACAAGATCGCTAACTGCGTCATAAATGGTGACGCAGTAGTGATCTCATTAGTGATCTCGCTTGCAATCTCATTTAGTGTGGCATACCCTGACTGAAGTGTCTTTTTTAATGTCTTTTCTGTTATTCTTTGCAGTGGCATTGAAGCCAGTATGTAGAAATAGTGAGAAGCTTCCAAGTGGAAGCCATCAGAAGAATGGTAAGGTCACTTCTTTTAACGGCTTCACATCTTTAGAAATCTGAAGTGGTTAAAAGAAGCTCAAAAAGACTGAAGCAAAAAAGTTATTACATTGCAGTGCATTGTTCATATTTTTGATAGTTTCAACAGCGTTACAGAAGCAAAGTTGTGTGCATACACCCTAAGTTAGAACATGAAAACTTTTCTCCATGAAAAGGAGTCATGAACAAATGACAAATCCAGTTACCACATGCCTTTTCATAACAGCGAAAAATATGTTCATTCGCCCCAAAGTATTTACCTCTCCTTTTAAGACAGTGAAACTTTGGATACATGATAAGTAAAAATGCCACTATTTACTAAATTAGATGGATCAAAACCAAATAAATGAGACAGAGCATCAGTTGGTATATGTGCAAAGTGTTAGAGCATGTTCACACTGTGACCATTTCACAGGCAAAACCCAGGAAAAAAACAAGGCTGACACAAGGTAAGGTTTTAATACTAGAGACAGGATAGGATGCTCTCAAATAGGTACACTTTGTTGCCCTGGGATAGCTTTCACTATGATAAAAATAGCGCTAGCCAATTACCGTATGTCATTTATAAGTATGACTACTATGTACTTATTTACTTACTATAATAAGGTGCAGTGGGTTCGGAAAGTATTCAGACCCCTTTAAATTTTTTACTCTTTCTTTCATTGCAGCCATTTGGTAAATTCAAAAAAGTTCATTTTTTTCTCATTAACCCCTTAACGTCCAATGACGGACACAGTCCATCATTGGACGCCTCCCCCTGTTTGGTGCGGGCTCCGGCGATGAGGCTACTTTCACACTTGCGTTTTTTTGCGCTGCGTTTCGAGCACACATGAAGCGCATTAAAAAAAAGTGTGCAAACGCTTGTAAACGCTGCGATATTTAGTCGCATCAGCATGCGCATTACGACAAAAAAACGCAGCATTTGTCTGTGATTTCATGCGTTTTTGCATGCGTTTGGTTTTTTTTGGCGCATGGGTTGTCTATGTGTCACATTTCTATCATCTCTGTCTCTATCATCTATCATCTCTGTCTCTATCATCTATCATCTGTCTCTATCATCTCTGTCTCTATCATCTATCATCTGTCTCTATCATCTCTGTCTCCATCATCTCTGTCTCTATCATCTCTGTCTCTATCATCTCTGTCTCTATCATCTCTGGCTCTATCATCTCTGTCTCTGTCATCTCTGGCTCTATCATCTCTGGCTCTATCATCTTTGGCTCTATCATGGTTTAAACAAGTGTTTAGACATTATTTACAGAAAAATCGCGTGCGTGCAAAAGCGCTGATGAGCGCAAAGCCATGCGCACACCAGCGCCCCATAGACTGCAATGTTATTTTTTGCGCATAGCACGCGCACATGTGTGCACGCGTTTTTTTAAAGCGGTTGGGCGAAAAAAATGCAACATGTAGCGTCCAGCGGGGACAAAATGCGCAGCGCACGGCAAACGCACATGAATGCGTGCAAGCGCTAGACCCTGCGCCCGCCATGTTAAAGATAGGGGAACATTGCGCATGCGTCCGATAGCGCACGATGCGCTGCGCAAAAAAAACGCAAGTGTGAAAGTAGCCTGAGACCACACATTTTCTGGGACATGAAAGCTGATCTGATCAGCTGACATGTGCCTGGAACAGCAGCGGGAGAATCGCTGGAACCCGCATCAAACTGCAGGAAGCGCGTCATTCAATCCTCCCTTCGGTGACCGCGTCACATGACTGCGGGTCGCCGACTTGTTGGCATGACAACCCGGGGTCAGGAGAAGACCCCTGTGGTTACATTGCTGGATCGAAATGACCACCGCCTGGTGGTCGTTGCTCATAGCAAGTGAGCAAAGAATTAATCCAATTGGTAAACTGCGTAGCGAGAAAAAAATCGAAATGCCAGAATTACTTTTTTTTGTCACTGCAACATTGCAGTAACAGGCGATCAAAAGAACTTATCTGCGCCAAAATGGTATCAATAAAAAAGTCAGTTCAGCACACAAAAAAATAAGACATGTTTGGTGTCTATGAACTCGTAATGACCTGGAGAATCATAATGGCAGGTCAGTTTTAGCATTTAGTCAACCTGTTAAAAAAATCCAAACGAAAAAAAAGTGTGGGATTGCACTTTTTTTGCAATTTCACCACACTTGGATTTTTTTCCCATTTTCTGTTACATGACATGGTAAAACGTCGTTCAAAAGTACAACTCGTTCCACAAAAAACAAGCCCTCACATGGACATTTTGACCAAAAAATAAATAGTTATGGCTCTGGGAAGAAGGGGAGCAAGAAATGAAAAACCAAAAATACCCCTGGTCTTAAGGGGGTTAATGCACCCTATCTTGACTGAAAAAAAATAGAAATGTAGAAATTTTTACAAATTTGTTCCATATTTAGGAATTATAATTACCAATTCTTTACATAAGGTACTAGATGAAAATCTGAATCTACTACAAAACAGATTAACCCCTTCATGACCCAGCCTATTTTGACCTTAAAGACCTTGCCATTTTTTGCAATTCTGACCAGTGTCCCTTTATGAGGTAATATAAACTCAGAACGGATCCTAGCGATTCTGAGATTGTTTTTTCGTGACATATTGGGCTTCATGTTAGTGGTAAATTTAGGTCGATAATTTTTGCGTTTATTTGTGAAAAAAATGGAACTTTGGCCAAAATTTTGAAAATTTCGCAATTTTCAAATTTTTAATTTTTATTCTGTTAAACCAGAGAGTTATGTGACTCAAAATAGTTAATAAATAACATTTCCCACATGTCTACTTTACATCAGCACAATTTTGGGAACAACATTTTTTTTTGTTAGGAAGTTATAAGGGTTAAAAGTTGACCAGCGATTTCTCATTTTTACAGCAAAATTTACAAAACCATTTTTTTTAGGGACCACCTCACATTTGAAGTCACTTTGAGGGGTCTATATGGCAGAAAATACCCAAAAGTGACACCATTATAAAAACTGCACCCCTCAAGCTACTCAAAACTACACTCAAGAAGATTATTAACCCTTCAGGTGCTTCACAGGAACTAAAGCAACGTGGAAGGAAAAAATGGACATTTTAATTTTACTTTTTCCAACAAAAGTTGGGCCCAAATTTCTTGTGAAACTAAACACCCCCACTAAGGAAGACTTATTTACTAGATGCAAGAGTGCAGCCTTTGAATCCCCCAGGTAGCTTCCACCAAATTGACCCTTGGAATAACAAGAAAAGATGAAGTACTTTTTTTTTCCAAACAAAAAAATTTTCTTTTAGCCTCAGTTTTTTCATTTTCACATGGACAATAGGATAAAATGGATCCTAAAATTTGTTGGGCAATTTCTCCTGAGTACACAGATACCTCATATGTGGTCATAAACCACTGTTTGGGCGCACGGCAGGGCTCAGAAGGGAAGGAGCGCCATTTGACTTTTGAATGGAAAATATGCTGGAATATTTAGCGGATGCCATGTCGCATTTGGAGAGTCCCTGTGTGCCTAAACATTGGAACTCCCCCTCAAGTGACCCCATTTTGGAAACTAGACCCCCCAAGGAACTTATCTAGATGCAGAGTGAGCACTTTGAACCCCCAGGTGCTTCACAAATTGATCCGTAAATAAAAGAAAGTACTTTTTTTTTCACAAAAATTTTCTTTAGCCTCAGTTTTTTCATTTTCACATGGGCAACAGGATAAAATGGATCCTAAAATTTGTTGGCAATTTCTCCTGAGTACACCGATACCTCATATGTGGTCATAAACCACTGTTTGGGCGCACGGCAGGGCTCAGAAGGGAAGGAGCGCCATTTGACTTTTTGAATGGAAAATATGCTGGAATATTTAGCGGATGCCATGTCGCATTTGGAGAGTCCCTGTGTGCCTAAACATTGGAGCTCCCCCACAAGTGACCCCATTTTGGAAACTAGACCCCCCAAGGAACTTATCTAGATGCAGAGTGAGCACTTTGAACCCCCAAGTGCTTCACAAATTGATCCGTAAAAAAAAGAAAGTACTTTTTTTTCACAAAAATGTTCTTTTAGCCTCAGTTTTTTCATTTTCACATGGGCAACAGTATAAATTGGATCCTAAAATTTGTTGGGCAATTTCTCCTGAGTACACAGATACCTCATATGTGGTCATAAACCACTGTTTGGGCGCACGGCAGGGCTCAGAAGGGAAGGAGCGCCATTTGACTTTTTGAATGGAAAATTAGCCCAGTCGTTAGCGGACACCATGTCATGTTTGGAGAGCCCCTGTATGCCTAAACTTTGGAGCTCCCCCACAAATGACCCCATTTTGGAAACTAGACCCCCTAAGAAACTTATGCAGATGCACAGTGAGCACTTTGAACCCCCAGGTGCTTCACAAAAGTTTATAACGCAGAGCCGTGAAAATAAAAAATCATTTTTTTTTCTCAAAAAATGATAATTTAGCCCCATATTTTTTATTTTCACAATGGTTACAGGAGAAATTGGACCCCAAAAGTTGTTGTCTAATTTGTCCTAAGTACGCTAGTACCTCACATGTGGGGGAGAACCACTGTTTGGGCACACGTCAGGGCTTGGAAGGGATGTAGTGACGCTTTGAAATGTCGACTTGATGGAATGGTCTGCGGGCGGGCAGAGCCCCTGATGTGCCTAAACAGTAGAAACCCCCACAAGTGACCACATTTTGTAAACTAGACCCCTCAAGGAACTTAACTAGATGTGTGGTGAGCACCTTGAACCCCCACGTGCTTCACAGAAGTTTGTAATGCAGAGCCGTGAAAATAAAAAATCATTTTTTTCCTCAAAAACTGATTTTTTTAACCTGCAATTTTTTATTTTCACAAGGGTAACAGGAGAAATTGGACCACAAAAGTTGTTGTACAGTTTGTCCTGAGTACACTGGTACCCCATATGTGGGGGGAACCACTGTTTTGGCGCATGGGAGAGCACAGAAGAGAAGGAGCGCCATTTTGGAATGCAGACTTGATGGAATGTTCTGTGGGCGTCATGTTGCGTTTGCAGAGCCCCTGATGTGCCTAAACAGTAGAAACCCCCACAAGTGACACCATTTTGGAAACTAGACCCCCCAAGGAGCTTATCTAGATGTGTAGTGAGCACTTTGAACCCCCAAGGGCTACACAGAAGTTTATAACGCTGGGCCATGAAAATAAAAAAATCATATTTTTTCCACAAACATGATCTTTTAGTCCCCAATTTTTTTATTTTCCCAAGGGTAACAGGAGAAATTAGACCTCAAAAGTTGTTGTCCAATTTGTCCTGAGTACGCTGATATCCCATATGTGGGAGAAAACTACTGTATGGGCACACTTCGGGGCTCGGAAGGGAAGTAGTGACGTTTTGAAATGCCGACTTGATGGAATGGTCTGCGGGCGTCATGTTACGTTTGCAGAGTCCCTGATGTGCCTAAACAGTATAAACTCCCCACAAGTGACCTCATTTTGGAAACTAGACCCTGCAAGGAACTTATCTAGATGTGTGGTGAGCACTTTGGAACCCCCAAGTTCTTCACAGAAGTTTATAACGCAGAGCCATGAAAATAAAAAATCATTTTTTTTCCACAAAAATAACTTTTTAGTCCCCAATTTTTTTTTCCCAACAGTAACAGGAGAAATTAGACCCCCAAAGTTGTTGTGCAATTTTTCCCGAGTACGCTGATACCCCATATGTGGGGGTAAACCACTGTTTGGGCATACGTCGGGGCTTGGAATAAAGGGAGCACTGTTTGACTTTTTGAACGCAAAATTTGCAGGAATCAATGTTGGCGCCATGTCGCGTATGGAGACCCCCTGATGTACCTAAATAGTGGAAACCCCTCAATTCTAACTCCAACCCTAACCCCAACACACCCCTAACCCCAACCCTAACCCCTACACACCCTAACCCTAATACAAACCCTAACCATAACCCTAACCCCAACACACCCCTAACCCTAATCCCAACTCTAACCATAAACCTAACCACAAGCCTAAACCTAATCCCAACCCTAACCCCAAAACACCCCTAACGCTTATCCCAACCCTAACCCTAATCCCAACCCTAACCCTAATTCCAACCCTAACCCTAATTCCAACCCTAACCCTAATTCCAACCCTTACCCTAGTTCTAACCCTAACCCTAGTTCTAACCCTAAGGCTGGGTTCATATTGCGTTTTACCAGCCCGTTCAACACGTAGCGTTGACGGGCTGGTAACGGTATAGCATAACGCGATCGCGTTATGCTATACACGCTAGTGCAGAGGAATCAGCGATGATTCATCTGTGCTAGCGGTGATGGAGCCCAGACGCTGCAGCCTGCGTCCAAGGCTCCGTCACTGAATGACGACACGTCGCGAACGCATGCTGCTTCATGGCATGCGTTGCGATGCGCACACAAATGGGGTGAATGGCAGCGTTAACGGACTGCGTTACACCGCGTTATACCGCGGTGAAACGCAGTCCATCTAACGGACTGCCATAATGCAATATGAACCCAGCCTGACCCTAAGGCCCCGTGCACACGTTGCGGATTCACTTGCGGATTTTTCTAAAATCTAAAATCCGCAGGTAAAACGACCTTCCTTTTACCTGCGTATTTAGCGCGGATTTGCTGCGGTTTTTCTCTGCGGTTTTACGCCTATAATGGAATAGGTGTAAATTCGCTGCGGAATCCGCACAAAGAATTGACATGCTGCGGATTTAAAACCGCAGCAAATCTGCGCTGAAAAATCTGCAGCATGTGCACAGCGTTTTTTTTTACCATTTATTTGCATAGTACTGTACATGGTTTCTGGATCTGCTGTGAATCCGCAGCGCCATATCCGCTGCGGATCCGCAGCGAAATCAGCTGCGGATCAGCAGCGAAATCCGCTGCGGATCAGCAGCGAAATCAGCTGCGGATCAGCAGCGAAATCAGCTGCGGATCAGCAGCAAAATCCGCTGCTGATCCGCAGCTGATTTTGCTGCTGATCCGCAGCTGATTTCGCTGCTGATCTGCTGCTGATTTAGCTGCTGATTCGCTGCTGATTTCGCTGCTGATCCGCAGCGAAATCAGCAGCGAATCAGCAGCGAAATCAGCAGCGGATCAGCAGCGAAATCAGCTGCGGATCAGCAGCGAAATCAGCTGCGGATCAGCAGCGAAATCCGCTGCGGATCAGCAGCGAAATCCGCTGCGGATCAGCAGCGAAATCCGCTGCGGATCAGCAGCGAAATCAGCTGCGGATCAGCAGCGAAATCAGCTGCGGATCCGCAGCAAAATCCGCAACGTGTGCACAGGGCCTAATAGGAAAAAAAAAAAAATTCTTTATTATTTGTCCCTACCTATGACAGGGGGGGTTCACTTAATTTTTTTTATTTTGATCACTGTGACAGTTTATCACAGTGATCAAAATAAATTTTTTGACTATGTAGGGCGCACTGCGCATGCGCCGGCCGGCGGGCGCACTGCGCATGCGCCCGCCATTTTCCAAGATGGCGGCGCCCATGAAGAATCCCGGGCAGCCGCCGGGAAGGATCTAGGGACATCGGTGGACCGGGAGAGGTGAGTATGGGGGTCGGAAGTCAGGGGGGGGGATCGGAAGGTGGGGGCAGCGGAGGCCAGGACGAGGGGTGCTTTTAGTGACGGCGGTGACCGACCGCTGCCATCTTTCGGTGGCGGCGGCCGATCGCCGCCGTGAATCCGTGTGGGGGGGTCAGGGCTCGGTGTCCAGCCATGGCAGATGCTATTGCAGCATCGGCCATGGCTGGATTGTAATATTTCACCAATTATATTGGTGAAATATTACAGATTGCTCTGATTGGCTGTTTCACTTTTAACAGCCAATCAGAGCGATCGTGGCCACGGGGGGGTTAAGCCAACCCCCCTGTGGTGAAGCACAAAGGGTCCTGTGCCGGCGGGTCGGGTGACCTTTCAGTGACCCCGGTCACCCGACCCGCAGGGACGCGATCCTTTCATGACGCCACATAGGCGTCATGGGTCGGATTGGCACAGGTTTTCATGACGCCTACGTGGCATCATGGGTCGGGAAGGGGTTAAAAAAAAATATTGAGAATTTTGATAAAACAAATACCTCATGGCTTGGTAGGATTGTCTTGTATAAAATGATAATCCGACCAAACCTTCACTATCTCTTTAGAACTGTTCCAATTCAGACTCCAGATATATGGATTAAGAACTTACATAAGCAAATGTCAAAATTTATTTGGAATAAAAAATCATCAAGAGTAGCCAAATCATTACTATATAAGGGCAAAGGAAATGGAGGCATTGGTCTACCAAATCTACAGGCCTACTCCAAGGCTAATTTCATAGTGCAGAGCAGGAAATGGCTTATAGATTAAGCCAAAACCAGCTGGGCAGATATGGAAAAGTCTTACAAAGGGAATTCTACCTTAGACGTTCTTATTATTGCGAATTTACTAGACAAATCCCTCCCTCTACCAGAGAATATACTAATAAAATCTACAATTATGCCCTGGAGGAAATTATATAACATTTCTTACAGCAAATTAGTTACCCATTAGAAAAACTTTCTTTATTTATATTCTGTCCTGCCCTTCCAGACTTCCCTATAGATAAATGGCGAAAGAATGGTATAACAAATTGTTCAGTCTTATTTACCGGACCTAAAAAAGATTCAATCATAAATTTTCTATCCTTGAATCTATCGTACAACCTTCCAAAAGAGGAAACATGTAACTTTTTAGAACTAAGGAAATATATTAGAGGGAAATTCTCTCTCCCCATATCTCTTCCAAGAGTTATCATTTCTCTTCTGGAAAATCCCTTAATAAATACTATTTGGAAAACAAAAAATCTGTATACACTCTTGAATAGTGACGTAACTATTGAAAAATCAAAACACATGGTTAAGTGGGAAGAAAATATGAATATATGTTTTTTGCCTGAGTCATGGAAAGAAGCAAATGAAATAACATACAAATCAAAGGTAAATGCTAATATTCATGAGAATTATTTTAAAATCATATCTCGTTGGTTCCATACACCTGTCAGATTAAAGCAGATTTTTGAGAACGTATTAGACTTATGTTGGAGGAACTGTACTCAGAAAGCTAACATATTACATATTTTCTGGTCATGTGCTAAAATAATCGACCTGTGGAAAGAAGTAGCTAAGTTATTGAGCAATAATAACAACTCTCTAGTTGAATTGTCTCCTCAACTGGTTGATTCAAATCAACTCCCCCCAAAATTAAATATCTTGCAATTCATCTATTTGCTGTAACAAAAATGCTTATAGCATCTAAGTGGAAATTAATAGTTGTTCCCTCCATTTCAGAAATAATGAAAATAATGTCTACCATAATTCTTTTGAACATTCTTGCGCTCTAAGAAACAATTCTTTAAAAAATACTATTCAACATGGTTATCTTGGAACTTATTTCTTTCCTCAAGTCGGAATGTCCCCTTTTAAGTTAAAAGCTTTATTATAAGCCAAGAAGTACAAGTAAAATTACATATTTAACGAAGCAAATTGAAAATTGTTTTATTATAAATATTGTTTCAATAAGGATGATCTTTTCACTTGTCCCTACTCTCCACGTTTATCTGATCTAACCTTCTACTATGCCCCTTTCTTTCCTTAGTGAACATATATTCCTTTAAAAAAAACTTTTAATATTAAATATTAAAAAAACACCTTCCCAGTTAAAAAAAAAATAGTAAATACCAAAAATATTATGAAAATAACCAATATTAAGATCCTACACAACCCTATAATAGGCCTTTTCTGTTTCTGCCTAGCTGTGTAGGTTGGCACCCTAAACAACGATTTTTTGGCGCCCCCACTCAACGAGGACTATGCTTCACTTCCCTATCAAGCCCCTATAAATATAGGTGAGAAAACAATTTCTCAATAGAAGAGAGATGAAAAAATAGGAAACAGATATAGATTCCATCAGGGTTTGAATCTACTGTATATGTGTTTCTTATTTTTTCATCTCTATTTTATTGAGAAATTGTTTTCCGACCTACACTACCATTCAAAAGTTTGGGGTCACCCAGACAATTTTGTGTTTTCCATGAAAACTCATACTTTTAATAATCAAATTGTTAGAATCTATTCAGTTTGACCACTCACCTTTTTCCCCTGATGCTGGGATTGTTGTTGGTCAGGTGATTGTATCACCCTTTATTACCCTGTACCTGTCTCCCAGTCCTTGCTGGACATCAGTGTTAATCCGCTTGAGTTCTGGCTTGGAGCCTTGGTAGCGTTATGCTATACTTTGTGCTGTTCTGGGAACTCTAGTTCTGCTTGCTTAGTCTTTTTGTTTTTTCCTTTTGTTTCTGCAGCTTCCTCTATTTTCCTGCTAGGAGGTTACCAGTATTTTGATCCCAGTCCCTAGAACTTTCAGGGATCCCCTTCCCCCACCTTCAGGTCTTCACTTGAGTCCAGACTAGGGTCGTCGGTGGGTCTATTCGCAAGGAATAGGTCACTCGCTCCATCGTAGGGATCGAGTCTAGAGTCTAGTCCTAGTGCAGGGTCAGATTCCCCCCCCGCTCTATTCCTGAGATGCAGACCCATAACACAAATGAGTTGCCAAAGGTATTTAAAATCTAGTCCAGACATTGAAAAGGTTCGAAAAAAGGATTTTTATTTGAAATAATAAGATTCTCAACTAGCTCAAAGGAAGGTCAAGTTTATAGCTTTTCTAATCAGCCAAACTGTTTTCAGCTGTGCTAATATACTTGCACAAGGGTTTTCAAGGGTATTCTAACCATCCATTAGCCTTCTTACACAGTTAGCAAACACACAGTACCCTTGCACAAGGGTTTTCAAGGGTATTCTAACCATCGATTAGCCTTCTTACACAGTTAGCAAACACACAAAACCATAATAACACTGGAGTGATGGTTGTTGGAAATGTGCCTCTATACACCTATGAAGATATTGCATTACAAACCAGAATAGTAATTTCCCTATTAACAAGAGTGTATTTCTGAATCATTTAATGTTAGTTTCATTGGAAAAAAAAACTGTGCTTTTCTTTCAAAAATAAGGACATTTCTAAGTGACCCCAAACTTTTGAACGGTAGTGTATATTTATAGGGGCTTGATAGGGAAGTGAGGGATAGTCCTCGTTGAGTGGGGCTGCCAAAAAATCATTGTCTAGGGTGCCAACCTCCACAGCTAGGCAGTAACAGAATAGGCCTATTGTAGGGTTGTGTAAGAACTTAATGTTTTTTTCACTGGGAAGGTGTTTTTTAATATTTAATATTAAAAAGTTTTTTCAAAGGAGTACTACTTAATGTTTATTCCTTGGTTAATTATTTTGAGTCTAATAACCTTTTCTTTCCTTACCCTTCCCCTCTACGTTTCCTAACTTTTCCTTCCACATTCTTTTCCTCTTGCACTATTTTTTTCTCTGTTGATTCTTCTTTGAATATATCTTCTTACTTACTTGCTTAATAGTAACCAAGTGTTTAGTGATCCAGCCACTGTTTATGTTTTATTACATGACTACCTCGATTTCCTTATTCACAGACTAGTAACTTAGTGAATACTCCCTCTCCAAAAAAGATCAGGTAATTGTTGTAAATATAATCTCCTCACAAATTAAAAAAATATTGTCACAGACTGATATGGGCCCCACCTGGCTCAGAAGTTGTTTAAAGGCACGGTCAGGGGACAAGGGTCTGTCCTGTACTCGATCAGTCGTATGGGGAACGTGTGTAGTACTCACGTACACGGAATGCTCTGCGTCTTGCTTACTGGAAGTCACGGTACACACTGCACGTCCCTCTCACTCTCTGTCCCCAGCTGCTGGCGGCGGGAAATGACAGTCACTGGTCTGTAGGGCGCTGATACTCCCCGGACAATGCACTTCTCTGTTTCTTGCTGCGGCACCACCGGCTCTGCTCTGTCTTGCAGCAGCTCTGCTCTATTCTGCAGCAGCTATGCTCTGTTCTGCAGCCGGCTTCCCTCCTGACAGCGGTCCCACTCTAAGCATCCTATGGGGAAAGGGGCAGCCGAGAGCACCGCTCACTGTACTCCTGCACTCTGCTCTGCTGTGGCACCAAACTCCCTCCTTTCGTGCACTTTCCCTCTTTATATCTGGGCTGCTGCATGCGCTTTTCTCTCTTTCCCCGCCTCTCTGGGTAATCTCCCACCTCCCACTCAGGCTTCCCTCAGGCTGCAGGGGAAGGTCCGCCTCCTCAAAGCTGTCCCCCGGGAACAGAGGATGAAGTCTTTTTTGTTCCGGACATGGCATGCAGGTACCCGCGGTCTGGTCAGCCT
The DNA here is from genome assembly GCA_033576555.1 of Oophaga sylvatica. NCBI lineage: Eukaryota > Metazoa > Chordata > Amphibia > Anura > Dendrobatidae > Oophaga > Oophaga sylvatica. The sequence goes on along the minus strand of JARQOD010000005.1, from coordinate 206,325,927 downwards.
CCCTACAATAGCAGAGGCCGAAGGGCATAACCAAATATTCGTAAGGTCCATCCCGCGTGTTGAATGCGGTCTTCCATTCATCCCAGAGCAAATATGGATCAGGTTGCAAGCACCACGAAGATCTAATATAGTGAAGATCTGTGCCCCTCTTAAACGATCAAAGAACTCCAGGATAAGCGGCAGAGGGTACTTGTTCTTGACGGTAACACGATTCAAGCCTCTGTAATCTATACAGGGACAAAGAGAGCCTTCCTTCTTTTTGACAAAGAAAAACCCCACGCCTGCAGGGGAGGATGATTTCCGAATTAACCCCCTCGCCAGATTCTCCTGAATATATTCAGATATAGCCTGAGTCTCAGCTGGGGATAGAAGATAGGTTCTTCCTCTGGGAGGCGTGGAACCAGGAATTAGCTCTATCGGACTTTCATATGGCCGATGAGGTGGAAGATTCTCTGCCTCCTTCTTGTTGAAGACATCCGCAAATACCAATAGGCAGATGGCAGCCCAGAGGGAGCAGAAGAAGCCTGTGGAGAATATGCAGGTCGGACAGACTGAAGACACTGCTCATGGCAGAGCTGTCCCCAACGAAGCACGTCACCCGAGCACCAGTCGAAATGGGTTCATGAGCTAGGGAAGACCGAGAAGGAGCGCGTGTGAGAGATTGGGCAGGACATAGAAGGCTATCATCTCCCGGTGCAAAGCTGCTACTCCACTTCTTCAATAACCATAGTAATGATCTCCTGAAACTGTTTGCCGTCCACCGATGCAATCAGACGTGGATTCTCCAGGGAGAATACAGGAATCCGATACCGATTAACCTCTTCAAGCCTCATGAAGTTTCAGAGTAAGGACCCTGACAAAGGATCACCTGTACGGACAAGGTAAGGGGTAGAGAGGAATCATTCACACCTAGGGAGGCTTCTCTTACTTGCCCTAGGTGGAGGAGTTTCCCAGTCTCTTAGGACAGTAACGGAGCAGATGAGATGCACTTCCAAAATAAAAGCACAAGTCCTGTGTGAGTCTCTCTCTCCGGCGTTGTTCTGCCATTTTGAGCCGATCTACTTGTATCAGTTCAGGTACAGTAGCAGAGATAGGTACTGTAGGACGCGGACTGAGCGGACTGTGAAAGGAAGAGGAAGGTCGAATGGATCTCTTCTCCCGGGCCGACTCACGGGAGCGCTCCTGGAAACGCAGGTCAATGCATGTGGCAAGGGAGATTAGGTCTTCTAGAGTAATAAGAGTATTCCGACCCGACCTGAGAGTTCGTCTTTAATTCTGCCCGACAGACCATGCCAGAAGGCCCAGACCAGCGTCTCATTGTTCCATCCCAACTCAGAGGACAAGGTGTTGAAGCGAAAAGCATATTGACCGACCGTGAGAGTCCCTTGATGGAGATTGAAGAGAGATTCGGTTGTGGAGGCAACCCGGTCTGGCTCATAGAAAACCCTATGAAAAGTCTCCAGAAAAGTCGGCAGCTGAGAGACTATAGGGTTATCATGCTCCCATAGAGGGTTAACCAAAGACAGAGCCTCTCCCTCCAAATGGATGACCACGAAAGCCACTTTAGCCCTGTCGGTGTGATATTGCAGAGGTAACAGTTCAAAGTGAAGGCGACACTGGTTCAAGAAGCCTCTGCAAAGCTTGGGATCTCCACTATACCTGGGCAGCTTTCTAAGGCGAGGTGGGGGATTTGGTATGGAGACAGATCTAGATCATGGCAAGCGGCCGGAGCTGAGGCTGTAGCAGCAGACTGAAGGTTATACAGACGATCATCCACCAAAGCCATATAATTCAGCATGCGGGACTAGGTATCTTGCTGCTGGGTGAGTTAGTGCTGTAGGCTTGCAAGCTGCGTTGCGTTTACCGGATCAGCGGCTTGCTGATCAGTTGAGATTCCATAGACTGCATGAAACTCATAATGTGGTTTTGATTCTCGCGTAGGTAAACCAGCTCTTTTTCAGCAGTAAAGGCAGCACCGGTGGGGTCCATGGCCTGATTATTCTGTCACGCCTTTGGGAGGAGAGCGCCCAAGAGTGGACCCACAGGGCCGTGGTACTGAACTTCCCTGGGTGAGTGGAACCTAGTGATCCGATCCCTATACAGGGATCGTCAGGGGCAAGCTCAGGTGACCCAAATACCATGACTGCCGGTACTGAGAGGGCGACTCGTAGGAGCAAGGTCTAGGACAGCACAGAGGGTAGCAGCACATAGATCCATAATGAGTCACTGGGGCTGGGGAACCAGGAATACAGACAAGTGAGGGGTTTTTCCAAGGACTACTGGTCTGGAACAGGACACGGTAGCCACCGAGATGCTTAGGTGGTTGGCAGCGCTGTGGAACAGACAAAGGCAAGGCAGAGATTAGGTGGTACAAAATTAAAGTACAGGGAAGTGCACGGAGGACCTGACTCTGAGCAAAGCAAACTTAACACTAGAGATGAGCGACTTTGGCTCCTGGAGGGTCGAGTCGGGTTTCGACCACCCGACTTTCCCAAAAGTCGAGTCAAACGAAGTCGGCCGACTAACGGAAAAGGTCGAGTCGGAGTCGAAAATCTGAACCCAATGCAAGTCAATGGGGAATAAAAGTCGGCAGTGAGTGGAGTACAATGACAAATACTTCACTTCTTACATTACATGAGTGATATCTATTGCAAATTCTACAATAGCTCAAAACCGGACAGTATAGTCCTCCATATAGTATTATGGGCACCACATAGTGCGCCATACAGAATGGGCTCCATATAATGCTCCATACAGAATAGGCCCCATATGTGCTCCATATGATGCTCCATATATAAAGGGCCCTATATGATGCCCCATAAATAATGAACACCATATGATGCTCTAGTATATGATGGGCCCCATATATGACGCTCCAGTGTGTGATGAGCCCCATATAATGCTCCAAATATAATGGTCCCCATATATAATGCTCCATATATAATGGGCTCCATGTGATGCTCCATATATAATGTGCCCATATGATGCTCCAGTATATGATAGGCCCCATGGATGATGCTCCAGTGTATGGTGGGCCTATATAATGCTCCATATATAATGGGCCCCATATGATGCTCCAGTGTATGATGGGCCCCATATATAATGCTCCCGTGTATAATGGGCCCTATGTATGATGCTCAAGTGTATGATGGGCCCCACATATAATTCTCCAGTGTATAATGCTCCCCATATATTGCTCCAACCATTAAAAAAATGAAATACCTCTCTTCGCTGGGCACTGCTCTACTCTGGACTCCTCAGCGTTGCCATCTTCCAGCTTTCTGCACTGTGACTGTACAGGCAGAGGGCGCACAGACATGACATCATCGCGCTCTCTGACCTGAATGTCATTGTCAGGAAACGCGGAAGACGTCACAGTGGTGGAGCATGAAGAGGTAAGTATTGCAAGTGCTGGGGCCCTGAGCAAGCAGGGGGGCACACTCATGGGTGCCGGGTACTGGCACAGGGCCCTCATAGTACGCCAGTGTCTCTGACGGCGAGTGGGCCCCCCCACCAGCTCAGGGCACCGGCACTTGCCCGGGTGCGCCACGTGCTGATGCCGGCCATGGGGGGGTACAGCCCAGTTAGGGAGGTGGAAAAACTGGCATATGTTGAGGTCTAGGCTGGACGTTCAGCAGCTGCAAATGGAGGAATTGGAGAAGTCGGAGGAAGAGGAGGACAAAGTGATCCATTTTGCTGGCAACCTATGTGTCATCAGGGAAGGAGGTACAAAAGTCTTTGAAACCCAGGCATGGTTCATTTTAATGAAGGTGAGATCACCTACATTTTGGGTCGACAGCCGGGTCCTTCTTTCTGTCAGGATTGATCCAGCAGCACTGAAGACTCTTTCTGACAGCACACTATCAGCAGGGCAAGCGAGCTCCTGTAAGGCATATTGTGCCAATTCAGGCCAGGTGTCCAGTTTACAGGCCCAGTAGTCAAAGGGGAATGAACTGTGAGGGAGAACATCGATAGGGGAGGAGAGGTAATTTTGAACCATAGTTGACAACTGCTGTCTCCTGTCTGTTGCAATCAATTCAGTATTACCAGTCATGTGAGCGTTACTCGAGAAATCAGACCACAGCATGGTCATGAAACCCCTGTCTCCAACGCCACTTCAGCTGTGTGCACCACGAACACCTCTTCCATGTTGCCAAGTACGGCTCGTGGTAGAACCTGTACCGCTGCTGTGTGCTGGGAATGCCTCTAACAAATGGTTTACCAGAGTTGCTTGTTTGTTCGCCAATATTAGCTCTAGGTTCTCCTGTGGCATGATGTTCTGTAATTTGCCTTTATAGCGTGGATGGAGGATGCTGACCAACCAGTAGTTGTCATCCTTCATAATTTTGGCAATGCGGGGGTCCATTTTTAGGATCCGCAAGACATAATCACACATGTGGTCCAATGTTCCAGGTGTCAATGATGCACTGCCTGTCGTGGGTGGAGGAGCACTTCCTGCCAAATCCACATCCCTCCAGTCACGCACAAACCCTGTACCTGACCTTGGCAAGCCAACATTTTCTCTTGCCCCCTGAGAAGCATCCTCCTCCCCAAAATAATCATCCCCCTCATCCTCCTCCTCTCCTCCCTTTCCTCTTCTTCCTTCACCTCGTCCAGGACAGTGCCCTGAGCACACAATGCCTGACTGTCATCAAGACTTCCCTCCTCCTCCTCCTCTTCCTCCTCCGCTGCAGATGCCTGATCCTTAATGTGCGTCAAAGTTTGCATGAGCAGACGCATAAGTGGGATGCTCATGCTTATGATGGCGTCGTCTGCGCTTACCAGCTGTGTGCATTCCTCAAAACACTGAAGGACTTTACAGAGGTCTTTCAGCTTTGACCACTACACACCCGACAACTCCATGTCTGCCCTCAAACTGCCTGCCCTTGTATCCTCCCACAAATGAATTACAGCCTGACTCTCTTCGCACAGCCTCTCAAACATGTGCATGGTGGAGTTCCACCTTGTTGCAACGTCTATGATTAGGTGGTGCTTAGGTAGGTGGAGCGATCGCTGCAGCCTCTGCATACGACTGGAGTCTATGGGCGAGCAACGGATGTGCGAGCACAGACTTCGCACCTTATGTAGCAGGGCTGGTAACTCCGAATAATTATTTATGAAGCACTGCACCCCCAGGTTCAAGGTGTGAGCCAGGCAAGGTATGTGTCTGAGTTTTGCCAGGGCTATGGCCGCCACAAAATTACGTCCGTTATCACTGACTACCTTGCCTGGCTCACGATGTAAAATACCCAGCAATGACTCAGTTTCTCGCTGCAAGTAGTCGGCCAGTACCTCCGTGGTGTGTCTGTTGTCGCCCAAAGACATCATTTTTAAAACATCCTGCTGACGCTTACCACTAGCTGTTCGATAGTGGGACACCTAGTGTGCAACACTAGCAGCTGCGGATGTAGTGCTCATGCGACTGCGCTCTGTCGACAAGCTTTTGCTTCTGGAGGAGGAGGAGGGTCGAATGCCTACAGCCAACTGTTGCCTATATCATGGGCTAGGCAGCTCTGTACCACCGCCGCTGTCCCCTGTGGACCCTGCATCCACCACATTAACCCAGTGCGCAGTGATGGACACGTAACGGCCCTGGCCATGCCTACTGGCCCATGCATCTGTTGTGAGGTACACCTTTCCACTCACTGATTGTTTGAGTGCATGGACAATGCGGTCTTTCACATGCAGATGGAGGGCAGGGATGGCTTTTCTAGACAAGAAGTGCTGACTGGGTAGGTCATAGTGTGGGATAGCGTAGGTCTTGAGCTCTCGGAACGCTGCGCTTTCAACCAAACAGAAGGGCATCATCTCTAATGAGATCAGTTTGGCAATGTAGGCGTTCAAAGCCAGTGAGGTTTTGTAGTCCGTCCACGCTTGCAAGTGCATGGTGTTAAATGTCTAAGCATGCAACTGGTATTCCATTTTCGGAGATTTTTCCCTCAACAAATGGTCGTTCCGCACTTCTTACAGATAACCTTTGCCTCATCAATAGGATTTTGGTCAAAAAAGCGCCACACTGCACTCTTCTTACTATGGGATAAATTTTCAGGGTTTGCACGCTGTGATAAATTGACCGTCTGGCCAAGCTGTCTTGCAACTCTTTTTGTTTTTTAACACGTTTTTGGACTACGCCGGACCTGCCAGATAACCGCAGCTGTAATGTCGATGCCTGCTGCAGATCCTCCTCCTCTTCTGAGCTATTGCCAGTGGCACCCTCTTCGCCCCAATGGATGCCAATCCGGGTCAACAACTGGGTCATCCATCACCTCCTCTTCAATTTCATCTGCACCTTCCTCTGTGTCACCGTGTAAGGTGTTAGAGTATGCGGGAACGGGCACCTGAGTTTCATCAGGGTCAGATTCTGGCTCAGGAGACTGCGAGGGCAATTCAGTGCTCTGGGTGAATGTACCAGCAGAATCAGATAGCAGTGGCTGTGCATCAGTGCACTCCATGTCATATTCTTCTTGGACTGGGGAATACAGGATTTCACTTGATAATCCAGGCATGGTATGTGAAAAGAACTCTAGGGAGTAATCTGAAGTGTGGCCTGCCGCATCCTTCACTTGTGGTGGGGTGAAGGACACAAGGAAAGGTGTTGTTCCTGACCAGGAGCCTGCACTGACGACTCAGTGCTTGCATTTTTGAAACTTCAGAAGAGGAGGCGATAGAGCTGGAGGCTGTTTCGGCAATGTAAGTCAAAACCTGTTCCTGATGCTCCGGCTTTAAAAGCGGTTTAACTACTCCCAGAAAAGGAAGCCTTCCAGGCCTTCTGGAGCCAGACGATGACGCAGGCTCAACACCACCTGCCTTAGGTGCTATTGTGCTTTTGGCACTACCAGCAGATGCACCACCACCACTATCAGTCCCAGCTGCCCCCCCCCCGCCCACGTCCACGGCCTCTTCCATCATACTTCCTCATGTTTGGGAAAATGTACCAAAAATAGCAGCAGATATATGGTACTGTATGAGGAGTGTACAGCTGTATACGGTGTAGGGAAAAATTTAAATCTCCATGTATATTTCCGGAGTCACACACACACGCTCTCTCAGTATGGATTTTACCATAATACAAAGAGCAGATATACGGTACTGTCTCAGAAGCGTACAGCTGTATACGGTGTAGGGGAAAATTTCAATCTCCGTATATATTTCCGGAGTCACACACACACGCTCACTCAGTATGGATTTGACCGTAATACAAAGACCAGATATACGGTACTGTCTCAGAAGCGTACAGCTGTTTACGGTGTAGGGGAAAATTTAAATCTCCGTATATATTTCGGTGTCACACACAGATAGTCAGCATGTATTTGTCCACGATACCAGCCGGTACACGGTAGTGTGTGAGGAGCGTACAGCTCTATACTGTGTGGGAAAAAATGAACGGTCGGTAACTGTGCAGAAAAAAAAGAATAAAAGCATTAGTGCTGTGCAAAAAGCAGTTTGCACAGCAGTGTACACACAGCAATACAGCTATCAGGCAGCTTAATAACCAGCGCTACTGCACACAAGAAAATCCCTCCCCGTCACTGCACAATAACTGTACAGCACAATTGCTATCAGCACAAGCACAGAAGAACTTCTCTTTCCAGCCCTAACTCTCTCCCTACTGATAAATAGCGTCAGCAACCTCTCCCTACTGTTAATATCAGCAGAAGTAAAATGGAGGTCGGCAGTCAGGGCTTTCATAGACACTATGACGCCCCCCAAAGCAAGCCAATCACTTCAATGCCCTTCTGTAAGATGGTGGTGAACGCTGCACATGTCATCTCGTTGCCCACAGTGCTCATTGGCTGAAAAAAGGCGCCTGAAAGCATTCTGGGAAATTAGACTTTGGTGCTCGTTTTGCCGACCGCATGGCCGACTGCATTATGGTCGGGTTTCGGCCAACGAAACCCGACTTTGGCGAAAGTCGGCGACTTTTGAATCTGACCGACCTGTTTCGCTCAACTCTACTTAACACAATAATCGGGCAGCTCCCCTTAGAGGTGTCTGCCTGAAATACCCTCTACCTCACAGCTATTGTCTGAAAACTACTTCCAGGTTAAGTGAATCAGAAGAAAAACCAATTGTATACACAACAAAGAATCCTGCACAAAAACTACAAAAAAATCCTCCTAATAATAAGTGCAATAAAGACTAGAGTACATAATATTAAATAATTTTTATTTGGAAAATACCATATAATTGATAAATTGTTAAAATATATATAGTCAGCTGAAATAAGAGCACAAATAATAATATTGTACAAAAGCCCAATTACATATATAAATATACAGTATATCAATACCTGATATACAGTATGTTATAGTACCATTATATCTACACAATAAAGAAACCACACAATAAATATTAGTGCATAACATAGTGCATAAATTGATGTTTGTAATATAATAAATGTAAAAAAATAAATTGATCCACTAAAATAGTCCACAAAAAGTGCTAATGTGCTACAAAAAATGTGCAAAAAATGCTAGTACTACAACCCCTGGTAAAAATTATGGAATTACCGGCCTTGGAGGATGTTCATTCAGTTGTTTTGTTTTGTTGAAAAAAAGCAGATCACAGACATGGCACAAAACTGAAGTCATTTCAAATGGCAACTTTCTGGCTTTAAGAAACACTAAAAGAAATCAAAAACAAATAATGTGGTAGTCAGTAATGGTTATTTTTTTTAACCAAGCATAGGGAAAAAATTATGGAATCACTCAATTCTGAGTGATCCCATTACATACGTAGAGACTCTTAAAAAAGTGCTGCTGTCCTGAGACAAAAAAGTGCAATAGTGCTAGTACTACATTAAATTTGTCCCAATGTATGGCTCTATATAAGAAGTAGCACAAAGCACTGCAGCGCAATACATATAATAAAAAGTGCAGCAGTGCTTTAGAAAAACAAATGAAAGCAGGTACAGTATATGACAAATAAACAAACTCAAGGGCTTCTCATAACTAGAAATAGATGTGCTCTGATCCCTACGAGCGTATCGGCGCTAGCCTTCTTCCGTGGGGCGGAATTACCTATTTCTAATATGGTCACTATGTTAGTGACATACAGTGGCATGTAAAATTTTGGGCACCCCTGGTCCAAATTACTGTTATTGTTGAAGAGGAAAAGATCTCTAAAAGGCCTAAAGTTAAAGTTGACACGTTTTCTTTGTATTTTAGGCAAAAATATAGATATGTATATATATATATTTTTTTCATCTTTATATTTTAAAACTTACAAAAAGTAAAATGGGCTGATGCAAAAGTTTGGGCACCCTGCATGGTTAGTACCTATCCCAAACAAGGCTAAATATAGAAAAGGCTCATCCATATAAATACAAAACCCAAGAGGAAAATATGGACATAAAGAGCAATGAATAAAAATAGATATACAGTCAGGGCCAGAAATATTTGGACAGTGACACAATTTTCGCGAGTTGGGCTCTGCATGCCACCACATTGGATTTGAAATGAAACCTCTACAACAGAATTCAAGTGCAGATTGTAACGTTTAATTTGAAGGGTTGAACAAAAATATGTGTTAGAAAATGTAGGAATTGTACACATTTCTTTACAAACACTCCACATTTTAGGAGGTCAAAAGTAATTGGACAAATAAACATAACCCAAACAAAATATTTTTATTTTCAAAATTTTGTGGCGAATCCTTTGGAGGCAATCACTGCCTTAAGTCTGGAACCCATGGACATCACCAAACGCTGGGTTTCCTCCTTCTTAATGCTTTGCCAGGCCTTTACAGCCACAGCCTTCAGGTCTTGCTTGTTTGTGGGTCTTTCCCTCTTAAGTCTGGATTTGAGCAAGTGAAATGCATGCTCAATTGGGTTAAGATCTGGTGATTGACTTGGCCATTGAAGAATGTTCCACTTTTTTGCACTCATGAACTCCTGTGTAGCTTTGGCTGTATGCTTGGGGTCATTATCCATCTGTACTATGAAGCGCCGTCCAATCAAGTTTGCAGCATTTGGCTGAATCTGGGCTGAAAGTATATCCCGGTACACTTCAGAATTCATCCGGCTACTCTTGTCTGCTGTTATGTCATCAATAAACACAAGTGACCCAGTGCCATTGAAAGCCATGCATGGCCATGCCATCACGTTGCCTCCACCATGTTTTACAGAGGATGTGGTGTGCCTTGGATCATGTGCCGTTCCCTTTCTTCTCCAAACTTTTGGCTTCCCATCATTCTGGTACAGGTTGATCTTTGTCTCATCTGTCCATAGAATACTTTTCCAGAACTGAGCTGGCTTCTGGAGGTGTTTTTCAGCAAATTTAACTCTGTCCTGTCTATTTTTGGAATTGATGAATGGTTTGCATCTAGATGTGAACCCTTTGTATTTACTTTCATGGAGTCTTCTCTTTACTGTTGACTTAGAGACAGATACACCTACTTCACTGAGAGTGTTCTGGACTTCAGTTGATGTTGTGAATGGGTTCTTCTTCACCAAAGAAAGTATGCGGCGATCATCCACCACTGTTGTCTTCCGTGGGATCCAGGTCTTTTTGGATTGATGAGTTCACCAGTGCTTTCTTTCTTTCTCAGGATGTACCAAATTGTAGATTTTGCCACTTCTAATGTTGTAGCAATTTCTTGGATGGGTTTTTTTCTGTTCTTGCAGCTTAAGGATGGCTTGTTTCACCTGCATGGAGAGCTCCTGTGACCGCATGTTTCCTTCACAGCAAAACCTTCCAAATGGAAACACCACACCTCAAATCAACTCCGGCCCTTTCATCTGCTTAATTGAGAATGACATAACAAAGGGATTGCCCACACCTGTCCATGAAATAGCCTTGGAGTCATTTGTCCAATTACTTTTGGTCCCTTTAAAAACAGGGTGGCACATGTTAAGGAGCTGAAACTCCTAAACCCTTCATCCAATTTTAATGTGGATACCCTCAAATGAAAGCTGAAAGTCTGAACTTCAACTGCATCTGATTTGTTTTGTTTCAAATTCATTGTGGTAATGTCTAGAACCAAAATTAGATAAATGTTGTCTCTGTCCAAATATTTATGGACCTAACTGTAAATTTTATTGGAATCAGAAAAGTAATAAAATACAATGATGTACAATATGATACTGAGTACAAAGGGATACAGCAACACCCAGTACCACACTTGACTAGGCTGATATAGTAATGGAGACAATGAAGGGCATTAGCTAATGTAATAATAAATTATAAAGTTCATCAGAAAGTCAAAACAGCAGATAAATGGTCACAGAGATATTCAATATAGATTGCAAAAAATGCTAATCTTCAAAAAGAATGAGGATCCACATAGCAATTACACTAGAATTAGTCAGATCATAAATAAGGGTAAAAATATATCCTATACATAGCACAATTGAGGTACATTATAAAGCTATGTGACCAACATAAATAGACCTGATATATGAAGAGAGATGCAGGATAACCACTCAATTGTGGCAGTAAACCAGAGTAAGGAATAAACTGCCAAAAAACAATCAAAGTCATACAGTGCCAGAGACCAACCTTGTCAGAAAGTGTGGGCAGGGGGACCCCAACGCGCGTTTCGCATTCGTGCTTCCTCGGGGGGCGTGATGTCTCAGTGTCAAGTTCCGGTTTTTATATAGAGGCAAACGGAAATCTCAAACAGCGGTATGTGTAAAGCATTGCAGTAGTCCAGGAGGGAGTGGATAAATGCTACAGTGAGGGTTTTTGTTGTTTCCATGGTGAGAAAAGGGCGGATTCTAGAGATATTCTTTAGGTGTAGGCGGCAAGAGCGGGCAAGAGATTGTATATGGGAGGTGAAGGAGAGATTGGTGTCAAACATAACACCCAGACAGCGAGCCTGCTGCCGAGGTGTTATTATGGTGCCGCCCACGGAGAGGGAAATGTAAAATTTAGGGAGGTTAGTAGATGGCGGGAGAAGAAGAAGTTCAGTTTTGGAGAGGTTGAGTTTCAGATAGAGAGCAGACATGATGTTGGAGACTGCGGACAGTCGGTGGCGTTCTGTTTACAGCAAGGGTAAGGTCGGGGGATGACGTGTATAGTTGTGTGTCATCAGCATAAAGATGGTACTGAAAGCCAAATCTGCTTATGGTCTGTCCAATTGGGGCCGTGTAGAGAGAGAAGAGAAGGGGGCCAAGGACTGAGCCCTGGGGTACACCGACAGCGAGAGGAAGAGGAGATGACGTGGAGCCAGAGAACAAAACACTGAAGGAGCGGTCAGAAAGATAGGAAGAGAACCAGGAGAGAGCAGTGTCCTTAATGCCTAGTGACTGGAGCCTAGACAGTAGGAGACGGTAGTCAACCGTGTCGAAAGCTGCAGAAAGGTCGAGAAGAATGAGCAGACAGTGGTCACCGTTACGTTTTGCTGTCAGAAGGTCACTTTGATGAGTGCAGTTTCAGTCGAATGCAGGGGTCAGAAGCCGGACTGTGAAGGGTCTAGAAGGTAGTGAGTGGAGAGGTAACGGGTAAGGCGGGAGTAGACTAGGTGCTCCAAAAGTTTAGATATGAAGGGGAGATTGTAGACCGGTCTATAGTTGTTTGTGCAGGAAGGGTCGAGAGTGGGTTTCTTTGGTAATGGAGTAACAATGGAGTGTTTGAAGGAGGATGGGAAAATGCCAGAGGAGAGGGAGAGATTAAAGATTGTAGGTAGGTGAATTGTGACAACTAGAGAGAGAGACTGGAGGAGGTGTGAGGGAATGGGGTCGGTAGTGCATGTTGTCGGACGAGAGGAAGAGAGGAGTCTGGAGACTTCTTTTTCTGTGATGGGATCAAATGTGGAAAGTGAGCCAGGGGAAATGCAGGGAGGGATGGAGTCACTGCAATTGGTGGTTGAGAGCAGATTTCCTGACGGATAGTATCTATTTTTTCTATAAAGTGGGAGGCCAGGTCATCAGCACAAATGTCTGTGATAGGTGCTTGTGCTTTTGGCCTGAGGAGGGAGTGAAAAGTGTCAAAAAGTTTCTTGGGGTTGTTGGCTAGTGAGGAGATCAGGGTGGTGAAGTAGGTCTGTTTGGTGAGGTGAAGGGCAGTGTTATAAGTTCTTAACATAAATTTAAAGTGGATGAAGTCTTCTGGTGTGCGCGTTTTTCTCCAAAGGCGTTCAGCACTCCTAGAGCATCGCTGGAGAAGTTGAGTTTGCAATGTGAGCCAGGGCTGTTTTACTGTGTTTTTTGAAGTTCTCAGGGTGAGCGGTGCTACTTGGTCAAGGGTGCTTCTAAGAGTGTCATTGTAGTGATGAACAGCCAGATCAGGACAGGAAAAAGAGGAGATTGGGACAGCGATGAGTGTAGGGATTCTGAAAGTGTCTGAGGGTTTATGGCTTGTAGATTTCTGAATGTGTGGTAGGTAGGAGTGCGTTTGGGTGGTCCAGGATTTGTGAGCATGAAGGAGAGAATGTTGTGGTCAGATAGCGGAAGCGGTGAGTTATTTAGGTGGGAGATTGAACAGAGCCGGACAAAGACCAGGTCAAGGGTGTTACCGTCCTTGTGTGTCTCAGAGGTTGAAAGCTGTGAGAGGCCTAGAGAAGTAGTTAGAAACAGAAGCTGAGATGCAGATGTGGAAGTAGGGCTGTTAATGGGGATGTTGAAGTCTCCAAGGATAAGGGTTGGTAGTTCTAAGGACTTGAAGTGGGGGCAGCCGGCTGAGAAGTGGAAAGGAATGGGGGGTGAGCTGGGGGCCGATATTGACCGTTTATCGAGGGAGGGGGAGGGGAAAACCCTGTGGTGTGGACCTCAAAAGAAGGGAATGAGAGTTTTGGTTTGGGGGGGGATGACCGGGGGAAAGTGCTTTGTGGGTACAGGAGTATCCCAAACTCCCCCATATGTCTGTTTGGGGGTCTGGGGGAATGGGAGAACTGAAGCCACCTGGGAAAATGGCAGCAGGGAGACAGTGTCGAATCCTGAATCCAGGTTTCGTGAGGGCCAAAGGAAGAGTTTTCAAAAAATTTTGTGCGGAAGGGAAGTTTTTCAAAAGACCGGGATTCCAGAGGGGGAAATTAAAAGAAGGGTGGGGAGTGAAGTAATGTAAAAAGATTTTTTGGGTTTTGATTTAGGTGGGTAGGGGGTTTGGGGTTGGGGGGGTGGTGGCCGGGTTGGGGGATTTTCCGAAAACTGAGGTGGAAAAAAATAGAAGTGTTGTGGAATTGTAAGTTTTTTTTCTGGGATTGTTTGGGGGAAAGGGTGGGTTTTTCAAAAAGGTGGAAAAGGATGGAAACTGTACATGGAGGAAATAAGGGGCTGAATGTATGGTTGATGGGGGGGGTGGGGTGGGAATGTGGATGGCAAGGGAAAAAAGGAGGGGAGAAATAAAGCCAAAGGTGAAAAGGGAAAGCAAATTTGGGTTTGTTCCTGCCGTTTTTGCGGATCTGCCGTTCCATAGCCCATTTCTGTGGTTTGTTTTGGGTGGTGGCACCCCACAGCGGCCCCCTTTGACTATCCTAAATAATAGCCCCCAAATAAGGGGGGAGTGGATTGTGGGGCTGGTTGGGAAATTTGGCAGTGGGGCCCCCCAACCCGGGGGTGGTTAATCATTTATTTGTTTAATGAAGGCTATTGCCCTTTTCCGCTTTGTGGTCCCCCAAATTTCCTTTTTTGGTTGAAGGAGGCTTAGAAAAATCATCTGTGCTTTTTGCCAAAAATTAAATCTTTGGCCCTTTCTAATGTGGTGGAACAAGTCATAACCTAAAAGGGGTGAACGTTGGGTTTGTTCCGGATTTTTGTGGAACTGAAGAATCCCAAAAGGGCAAAATGCCCGCATTTTACTGCGGTTTATGAATTTTGCGGGTTTTGGCTGGTTTT
>JARQOD010000005.1:206228290-206311054 GCA_033576555.1 Oophaga sylvatica | reverse complement strand
TTTAACACCGGAGGGCATTAAAAAACCTTGTCATCCTTTTTTGGTCTGATCTGCATCGCATTTTTCCAACTTTTTTTAATGAAATTTTTCGCTCTTGGGGGTTTTTGGTTTTTTGGATGACTTTTTAATTTCTCACCAATCTTGTTCCCGGGCGTGAACGGTGTTGCAGTCTTGCAGACAATAAACTATTCCCCAAAACTAAAAAGTGGTTTGCCGAGGGGAAATTCTTTTGGGGGTTCGGTGCCCTCTTTTTCCGTGGGCCCTAAAAGGTGAAGCAGTGCTTAAGGGGGATCCCCAGGGACTTAAGTTTGCGCTTTTTGGGGTTTTTGTAACACTCCGGAAATTTATTTGAATTTCTCATCTGTTGTCAAACCTCTCATGCATGAAAAGAAAGGGAGGATTTTTTAAAGGGTGGAAAAAGCTTCCAAGTTTTTCCCTTTTTTAAAAAAATGTTTTGCTTCGGCCCCTTTTCCCCCCAACCAATTTTGCATCAAGCGTTCGTTGGGAGGGGACCGGGCGTAGGGGGGGGCTTTTTTCCCCGGGGGCCTCCTAAAAAGGGATCCGTGCGCTTTCTTTTCTAAAAAATTGTCGTCCGCCGAAAAGGAATTTTGTTTTGGCAATGGGGAACTTTTGGCCTTAAGTTGGCTTTTGAAAAGGCTCATTTTTTGGAGGGGGGCCCCCCCGGGGCACCCCTTACTGACCAAAAAATGCTGTTTTGGGGTTGCTAAGGTTTGAACCCCGACAAGCCGATGGTCTTGTTTTTTTCCCCCCCTTTTTTTTTTTTTTTTTCACTTTGCCCTGGTCTAAAATGCAAAAGGGGATGCCTTTTTCCGTTTCCCAGGGGGGAAATGGATGACCATTCCTATCCTTCAGGGGGGGGGGTGGTGCGGTGTTGTTTTGAGTTAGGAGGGGGTGTTGGGGGTCAGGGGGCCCCGCAGGACCTCCGGGAAATTTTTTCCCCCAAACAGTTAAACAAAAGGTTATTGGGAAAACCAAAAATTTGCTTTGCAGGACACCCCGGGGGTAAGGCTACTTTATCCCCTTTTCCCCCGGTTTTGGGCCTAACGTTAAAAAAATGTTTTAACTTTTGTCGCCCCCGGGGGTTTTTGCCGCTCTAAACCCCCCAAACCCCCCTCCGTCGGGACCCTCTTTTACCTTGAAACCCCGGGGCGTCCAGGGGTCATTTTTTAGGGGTTCCCCCTTCCCGTGTCAGGGAAGATGTCATCTGGTTTTTTTACAGTTCAGTAAGATGGACTTTCATTTCTTTGCCCCCCCAAATGCTAAATCTGGGCGGGGTTTCTTGGGGGATTGGAGACTTCAGGGGGTTCCCCTTTGATTGGTTAGTGGGGGGCTCAGTTTGTGCCAAAAATTTTGGGGGGCATTTTGTTTATCGGGGATGCAATTGTATTTTCCTGGCTTTTCATCCGCAGACCAAGGGTCAACAAGCGTCTGAACAAACCTGGGGACTTATTTGGTTTTTTGTCTCGAGAACCAGGGGAGGGGTCTTCTTTCTGCTCTGGCAGAGTTGTTTTAAAAAACGGGCGGAGCGAGTCCATGGAAACCCCCCGTTTTTTGGGGCATAGGTTTTCCCCCCCTTTTTTGTCTTAAAAGGGGGGGGCCCTTTTGGGGTTCTGAGGAGGAGCGTTTTCGTCCCCCACTTTTTTCAGTGTGGAGGGTGTATTGAAAATTTTGAGTGTTTTGGGAACCGTTAAAAAACTATGGCTATAGGAGGAAGTTTTGGTCAGTCTTAATGGAACGATTTTGGGTTTTGTCTCCAGGAAAAAAAACTTAAACCCCCCGGGGAAGGGGGGCCCCGATTTGGGCCACAGGTCAGCCCATAATTAATCCTTGGCATTTGTGGGGCCCCCCCTATTTTTAAATCCACAATGGTTCCCAACCCCTTACTTAAGAGGAATGGCCCGTATACCACCCTTCCCCTCCCCAGTGGGGTCAAGAACTTGGGTTTCAAGGTCAAAGATCATTGACTCACGCCAAAAACCCCGGTCCCTTCAGTACTTGGTGCATTGGAAGGGGTAGGTCCAGGGGAGGGGACGGGGGTTTCCCGGTCGACTTAACGCAGATCGTTTTGGGCGGCCCCTTCCCCCAAAAAATCCCCGGGCAAACCGGCCCGGGGGGGCCGGGGGCCCTCGTAGAAGGGGTGTACTGTATGTGTGCACGCCACGAAGTCGTGCGGGTTTTAAAATTCTGACTTCTACAGCTGAGTTCCCCTTTTTTCTTGGTTTTGGCATTTTGGGAGAAAAACTGTCTGTGCTATTTTGGGAGGGGCAGTTTCCCCCGGGGTGAATTTTAAATTATTTTTGTTGGGGTTTCCCTTTAATCTTGGGTTTTCGTTTGGGGTTGCAGTGAAATTTTTATGCGCCCAAAAAGGGGTTGTATTGTTGACTTAAATTAAAAGCCCCTTAGTTGTTTTAAGCCCCTTTCTTAGGTTTAATACCCAGATCTTTTTTTTTCCTTCTGTGTTTAGTGTGTATGAAGCTGTGTTTCCCCGTTGTTATATGTCAATCTGTGTTTTTGCAGAGAACCCCCTACCCTTTGGGGGGAATCAGAATCCTTTTGGACTGTTTTCAGGGTTCGGGTTATAGGAGACAGGGTTGGCTGGGATTGGACCTTAAAACCCTTATCAGTACCCCCAAAAGGGGAGGGATTATTAACCCCCCCTTTTTTTGGGGGGTTGAACCCCGGGGCCTCATTTTTTGTGACAGTTTAAAAACCCCCAAGTTTAAAACCCCCAGTTAAGGATTTGTGTCAGGTAAATTATTCATTTTCAGCTGATTTTGCAAATTTTTAAAGTTTTTAGAGTGTTGTTCTTTTTAAAAATATTTTCTGACACGTACACATATCAAAAGACCCGGACGGGGGGATGTCATACTGGGGTTTTGAAAGGGTTTGAAGAGGGGACATTTCTTGTTTTTCCCCCCCCCCTAATGCTAAAAATTGGGAGGTGTTTTGGGGGGTTGGAGACTTTGGGTTGCCTTTGTGTGGTGTCAGATGGGGGTCTCATTTGTGTCCAATTTTTGGGGGGGCTTTTGTTTACGGGGGGGGATGCAATTGTCTTTTCTGGTTTTCATCCGGCCAAAATGGTCAGACAGAGCCTGAAAAAAAACCTAGAAAATTTTTTTGGGTTTTTTTGTCTGAAACCAGGGGAGGTCTTTTTCTTGCTCTGGCAGATTTCGTCTTAAAACAGGCGGAGAAAACCCAGGGGTAAGTCCCGTTTTTGGGGCTGGGGTTTTCATCCCCAGTTTTGTACATTAAAGGGGGGGGGGCCCTTCGGGGGTTCCGGAGGAAGGACTTTCTGTGTCCTTGTTCAGGGGGGAGAGGTGTTTGTTTAATTTTGGTGCTAGGGGAAAAACCCTTTAAAAACTATGGTATAGGAGGAGGTTTCTGGTCAGATCTTAATGTGAACGATCGGGTAGGTTGTCACCGGAATATAAATTAAAATTTTCCCCCGGGGAAGGGGGGCCCCAGATTCAGGGGGGCCGTCGGACATTCCAAAAATTAACCTGTGGTTTTGTTGGCCTCCTCCTACTTTAAAATTCATAATGTTTCCCAAAAGTCATTATTAAGGGAGTGGCCCCATCATACCACACCTTACCTCCCCCCCGGGGGTGGTCAATGGTAACGGGGGTTTTAAAATGCAAAGCATTGACCCTCTGAATCGCCGGGGCCCCTTCATACTTGGTGCTTGGAAGGGTATGGTCCGAGGGGGGGACGGGGGGTTCCGCTCTACTTAAAACCGAGATCTTTGGTGCGGTTCCACAAACTCACCGGGAAAACCGGCCCCCGGGGGCCCGGGGGCCCCTCGTAAAGGGGGGGGGTTATTTGTCATGTGGCACCCCCAAGAAGATGTGGGGGTTGACATTTGTTTTCTCACGCTGATTTGCGTTTTTTGGTTTGGCAGTTAGGGTTTAATTTGTTTGCTCGTTCGGGACGGGGCAGTTTTTCCCCGGCGCAATTATTTTTTTTTGTTTGGGTTTTCCCTTTTAAAAACCCTTGGTTGTTTTTTTGGGGTTCCAGTAAATTTTTTCAGCAAAACAGATGGATTGTATCTTTTTGATTAAGTTAAAGAGCCCTTTTAGTTGTTTTAAGTCACCTTCTTAGATTTAAAATTCCCCCAGATATTTTTTTTCCTTCTGTTTTGGGGTGTTAGAAGTTGTTTTTTTCCCAGTTGTTTATATGTCAAAATCTGTGTATTTGCAGAGACAGCCCATTTCCCTTGGTGGAATCAGAATCCTTTTAGGACGATTGGGGGTTCAGGGACTGATAGGAGCAGGGTTAGGTGGAGTTTTGGACCTCTGAACCTTATCAGTACCCCAAGGGAGGGATTATTGGGGCCCCAGTTTGGGGGGGTTCCCCCCCGGTCCCCCCTTTTCCCCGGGACAGTGTATAAGTCCTCAAGTTAACCCTATTAAAAGGATATCGTGTCAGTAAATTACTTATTTACATGTGATGTTGAAAATTTTTGTTATAGAGTGTTTTTTTTTAAGAATTTTTACTGAATCGACACATATCATAAGACCGCTGCACGAGTTTTGCTTGGGGGGGTTTTGCGGAAAAGAGCAAGAAATGTCCTCTTATGAACCTGTAACAACCACCTATGGTTTTTCCCGCGGGGAAGACCGAATGAAGTCCATAATAATGAGTCCATGGACCTCCGGAAGTTTAAGGGGGAAAAGGGGGCCCCTGGGGGTATGAGGATTTTAGAGCGAGCAAAAAACCCCACAGCCGACAAAGTTAAAACTCTTTATTAGCGTTAGGCCCCCCCAAAATCGGCGGAAAGGAATCTAAAGTCCTTATCCCTGGATTCCTGTAAAGCAGAATTATGATGTCCTAAAAACCCCTTTTTCTCATGTTGGGACAAACAGTTTGGGGGGCCCCGCGGGGGGGTCCCCCCGAGCCTCAACCCTCCCCTCAATCAGAACATACAGCGACACTACCCCCCCCCTTAAGGTAGGAAGGGGGATCCTTTTCCCGGGCCCCGGGAAAATGCGAGACAAGCATCAGCCTTTACATTTTTAGACCCCGGGGCGATAAGTGCGAAAAAATTTAAAACCCGGAAAAAAAAAACGCATCGAGCTTTTGGGTTTTAACCCTTTGGGGTTCAAATACAGCGGTTCTTGTGATCAGTAAAAACGGTGACGGGGGGACTACCCCCCCAAAAAAATGACCCTTTTTAAAAAAAACCAATTTTTAAGGGGCCCAAAAGTTCCCCCATTTCCGATATATAATTCCTTTCGGGGACGACAATTTTTTAAAAGAAAGCGAGGGGTGCCATTTACCGGGGGGCGGCCCTGGGCTATAGCCCCCACCCCTAGTCAAGCGTCCCTCCACAAAGAACGGCTGAGATCCCCTTGGTTTGGGTGAAACGGGTGCCCAAGAAAAAAAATCCTTTTAAAGGAAAAGGGTTGGAAAAAATTTGTCCGGCCCCCCTAGAAAAACCGCCCCCTTTTCTCGATGTCAGTGAGAGGTTTGACGACGACAAAAAATTACAAAAATTTCCGGTAGTAATTAGCAACCCCAAAAAACATGCAGAGCTTAAGCCCCTGTGTCCCTTAAGCACTGCTTCATTTTAGGGTCCAACGGAAACCGGAGGTGCCCAAAAACCCAAAAACTAAAATTTCCTGTACGGCAAAAACACCTTTCTCCATTTGGGGCGTATTTTTTTGTCTCGCAAGATCTGCAACACCTTCTCACATCTCCTGTGAAAAAAGACTGGCGAAAAAATTAAAATTCACCAAATATACCCCCACAAACACCCCCAAAGGTGACAAAAATTTTTTAAAAAAAAAATTTGGAATATGCGGTGCAGTAGCCAAAAAAGGCATAACCGGTTTTCAAAATTCCCCCGGCGTGTTAACGCCGTTTTCCACTCACCCCCCTTTTATTCAATCAATTAAAGCCCCCGAGACCAAATTTTTAGAAAATTTTTGGCGCCAAAATTTTTGAAGAGATCGGAATAAGAGGAGGGGAAAAAGGATCTCGAACGTAATCCGATTAAGTTCGGGAAAAAATCCCAAGCAAGGGCGGGGGCCTCCATCTTTTTTTTTCAAAAGAAAAACCCCCGGGGGAGGGGGGAAGTGAAGGTTAATATGCCCTTTGGCCAGACTTTCAGAAATATAATTTTCATAGCCTTCTTTAGGACCAGAAAGTTTAAACCTTTTTTTTAGGTAACTTCATGGGGAAAAGTTAAATTTTGGGCAGCAAACCACGTAGGAGGCAACTCGACCCCCTCCTCAGAAAAAAAACCCCAAAATCCCCAAAAAAAAGGAGCAATGTACTAGGTCCACCGCACTGATGACTTTTTATCAGTTGCTTTTGAAAAAAATCCCCCATTGGCTTTCTTTTTGGCTGCCAATTAATTACGGGTTATTTTTAACCACCAAAGGGGAACCCCCAAACAATGGGAGGGGGTAGACCCTCCAACCCCAATAAAAATAATTGTTCCCTAGTATGCCCTCCCCCAAAAGGTCAATTTAAAAACCCCCTCATGCAAAGCCCTTGGCCGAGGGCCCTGGGTAAATAAAAAAATAGGGAGGGTTTGCCAAACCTCAATGATCCTTGAGCTGAGCAAACGCCCCGTCACCATTTTGGCGGGAACCAACTATCCAGAAGAAAGCAATCTCTCACTCTAGTACCAACCCCCCCTCAGGGGTACAAGGAACTGAGAAAACCCCGGCGGATGAAAAATACTCCGGTTGTCATCCCCCCCAAAACCCGGGGGTTTAGCAGTTTTCCGGCTTTTTTTACTTAAAAAAGACAGGAGGGCATCCCAAAAAAATTTCCCTTTCCCGCAAAAATAAACCCTTCTAGTCCTCGGCGTCCCCCAAAACCCCCTACTACAAAAAATTCCCCCCAACGCAGGGGCTATCAAAGACAAGGGGAACCTCAACTAAGGGATTTTGTAGTAGGGGATAAAAACAGGGAGTGGAGTTCCCCCCCCTCTCCAAAACGTCTTCAGTACGGAATAGTAGGGCCATGGGGAGCCTCCAGAAAGGAGGAGACTCATTGAGCCAAAACGCTTTTAATTTGTCAGAAAGCCCTGACAAAACGGCCCTAAGAGCGGGGGATTCCATGATTTCCCTGGCCATCTACGAAATCAGAAGCAAAATTTCCCCGCGGGCGTTTTCCCCCCGCTGTATTTGTAATTTTGTCAGCAAGAGAGCCCATCTGGGTCTCAAAACCAAACCAGAGCAGTAAAAAATTTATTACAGATGTAGAGCCGGGGATCCCGGGGGGGGAAAATGCCGGTTGGGGCCCCCCCTTAAGAAGTGAGATAAAAAATTTTCCCCCCCCTTTGCTCACCTCCCGATGTCGGGGCCGAAGCCAAAAATTAAAATTTTAAACCCCCCGGAAGAAAAATTTTTCCCCCAACCCGGAAAAAATTGGAAGAGTATTTTTTGGGTTTAATTTTTTTGCTCCGGGGGGGAAAAAAACTTTGGACTTTCCCCTATCCATGGATAAACCCGCAACTGCAGGCCAGCGGGGGGACTGGACCCCTGGAAACTAGAGAAAATTTTTTTTTGGGGCCCGTGAAAATGTCACGTGTCTATGATTAAAAAAAAATGTCGTAAACTATTT
The DNA here is from genome assembly GCA_033576555.1 of Oophaga sylvatica. Taxonomy (NCBI): domain Eukaryota; kingdom Metazoa; phylum Chordata; class Amphibia; order Anura; family Dendrobatidae; genus Oophaga; species Oophaga sylvatica. The sequence goes on along the minus strand of JARQOD010000005.1, from coordinate 206,303,458 downwards.
ATACGGGGAACCACACTCAATCAACTTTAAAATTTACAAACAAAATGTAAGTATAAAAAATTTACCCGACCAATATCAGCAGAACTTGGGGGAACTGAGGATGATGTCAAAAAAAAAACAGTTAACCGGGTTAATTTTGGGGGACTTGTGAGCTGTAACGGAAAGAGGAACCGGGGGCTAAACCTACCCTACAGGGGGGGCCTAACTAATCCCTTCCTTGGGGGGTATGTTGGTCAGGGCCAAAACTCCGCCTAACCCTGTCTCTATCGACCTGAACCCTTAATATCCAAGAAGGACCCCTTACCACCAAAGGATAGGGGCTGATCTCGGGTAAATAACAGATTTGACTTAAAAACAACGGGGTGCACTCTTTGCTACACACTCAAACACCGGGGAAATAATGGGGGGAAATAAACTTAAGGGGAATTAATTTAAAACAACAAAAGGGCCTAAAATAGATTTTATACAGTTCTTTTTTATCTTGATCTGTGGGGGTTTTTTCGGGGAACTCCCAAAGCTCAACCAGAAACAAAGGGGAAAACCCAAACAACAAATAATCTTGCACCCCCAGAAACTGCACCCAGCCCCCGCACCGAGCACAGACAGAATTAATCCCTATCCAAAAAAAAAGAAAAAAAAAATCGTGTGAGAAGTCAAAATGTGCAACCGCGACGATTTTCGTGGCAATGCACCGACAGGGGTAAAGAAAAAAAGACCCGTTCCCCGGTTTTTTATGGCCTAATTAAAAAAAAGGTGGTAACTTTGTCGCGTCCGGGGGTATGTGCGCGCCTAAGACCCCACATACCCCCTCCGTCTGGGCCCCCCTTTTAAAACCCTTGAAAACCCGGGGGCGTCCGGGCCCAAATCTGTTATGGACTTCATTGGGACCCCCTTTTTTCAGGTAAAACTGTCATACTGTTGTAGTTGGGTTCAAAAAAATGGACATTTTATTGCTCTTCCGCTCTCCTAATGCTAAAACTTGGCGCAGGTGTTCATTGGGGGATTGTGAGATTAAGGGGTTCCTTTCCCCGTGGGTGTGGAGGGGGGCTCTTTTGGGCCAAAAAATTTCGGAAAGGGGTTTTTTTTCTCGGGGGGGATGCGTTGTCTTTTTTTGGGCTTTTCATCCAGACGGGGTAGACAGAGCGTCGAATCAGAGCTTAGAGAATATTTCGGTGTTTTGTCTCAGAGCCCAAGAGGACTGGTCTTCTTTTTGTCGGCAGAGTTGCTCTTACCAAAAGGGGCGGAGCGGGGTCCACTGGTTTTTCCCTTTTTTGGGGGCATATGGTTTTCACCCCCCAGTTTTTTACTTTCAAGGGGGGGGCTCTTGGGGGTTCCCCTGGGAGGAACGATTTTCTCGTCACTTGTTCAGTGTGGGGGAGTCTTATAATCTGAGCCATGGGGAACCGAAAAAAACGTATGGCTTTGGAGGAGGTGTCTGGTCCGGCCAAGGGAAAACATCGGTAGGGTTTTGTCTCCAAAAAAAAAAAAATTAAGGTTCCCCCCGGAAACCGGCCCCCGATTCATGGGCCATGGATCATTCATAATTAATGGGTGGCTTTCCTTTTTCCCCTCCTCCTACTTTAAAATCCACAATGTGTTCCACAAATCGTTGCTTAAGAGGTACGTGGAAACCAGTTTACCGTCACCTTACCTCCCCCCTCCAGTGGTGGTCAAGGTAACTGGAGTTTCAGGTATCGAAATCATTGATCAAGGGGGAATCGCCGGCCCCCCTTCTTAACTTGTTCATTGGGGGGGGTATGGCCTGAGGAGAGATGTGGGTTTCTGCGTCGGATATTAACGCAGACTTTTGTTCGGGCCTTCCACACTACTCCACCCAGATAGCCAGGCCCTGGGGTCCGGGGGGGCCCCTGAAAAGGGGGGGGTACTGTCAGCGTGTGTCGCGGCGGAGATCGTCGCGATTGCACACCCTGATTTTGCCCCAGTGGTTTCTGGTGCTGGGTGTTTTTCGGCACGAGGGAGTTTAATTCTTTCTCTCTCGGTGCGGATGAACCTCGCCCAGCTGCCTTTGATGTTTTGTTTAATTAGCTTCCTTCATATACCTGTGGTCTGCGGGGAAGTTGCCGGTGAAAGCATTCATTCAGACCCAAGGCGGATCGTTTCTGGAAGCTTAAGCTAAGAGTGCCTGTTGTGGTTTTTCCTCTCCTCCTTATTGTTTATTCCTTTACCTTTTGTGTTCCTTGTAGTGGAATTTGTATGCAAACATGTTTTCTTTACCCCTTGTTTTTTCTTGCTTAGCTGTGTGTAAGCTGTGACCTGCCCATTCCCTTGGTGGTAATCAGGGTACTTCCAGGACTAGATTACAGTGGTCAGGGATCTACAGGAGACAGGGTTAGCTGGCGGCCTGGACCTCTGTACCTTAACAGTACCTCCCGGTGAGGGACTAGTAGGACCCCAGTTCAGGGTCAGCATAACCCCGGCCACCTCATCCTGAGACAGCGTGACACGTATACATAAACCCCAATTCTTTGGATTTATGTCAGGTAAGACATTCTGGCAGATACTATTATACATTTGATATTTTCTTATATGTAATATAAATGTTGTCACATTAGATATAGGTTTCTATCATAGAAATTTAAACTGTTAATTCGTGACAACAGTGCACACAACTGTTCATAGTGTGAAAGGCCCGTTTGTTACTTCTATTTGTTTTTCAGCCAATGTATTGTATACGGATGGAAGCACGTCACAGTAATAATTTGAATTATTTGAAATAGAATGTAGCAGCACCAATTCGAGAAAAATGTGAAGATGAGGCATGAGACACGCTCAGCAGAGTCAAGAACAGTGGTTGAAGAACTAACTGGGGGCGGGATTGCACTCAAAAATGAAAACCTCTGACTAGAGTAAACAGGCACAAAACTGTTCATACTGTGAAAGGCCCTTTGTGTAAATTCTATATTGTTTGCAACCAATCTATTGTATACGGAAGGAAGCACGCACAGTAAAGTTTGAATTATTTGAAAATAAATGTAGACACCAAATTAGGAAAATGTAAGGGTAGGCATAACCACGCTCACAAGTACAAGCAACAGTGGTTGAAAGAACTAACTGGAGAAATTGCACTCCAAAAATGAAAACCTCTGACTAGAGTAAACAGTGCACCAAACAACTGTTCAGTAGCGTGAAACCCGTTTGTGTACTTTATATTGTTTGCAACCAAGTATTTTAACGGATGGAAGCACGTCACATAAAAAGATTTGTTATTTGAAATAAATTAGCAGAACCAATTCGAAAAATGTGAAGGATGAGGCAGTGAGACCCTCAGCAAGTACAACAACATGGTTGAAGAACTAACTGGAGTGGGATCGCACTCCAAAAAGAAAAACCCTGATACGTAAACATGCCCACAACTGTTCAGTACTGTGAAAGGCCCTTTGTGTCTTCTATATTGTTTGCACCAAGATTGTATACGGATGGAAAACAGTCACAGTAATCGTTTGAAATTTTGAAAAAATTAGCACCCCCATTCAAGAAAATGTGAAGGATGAGGCATGAGACCGCTCGCAGAGTACAAGCAACAGTGGTTTAAAACTAACTGGCGGGATTGAACTCCAAAAAAAGAAACCTCTGACTACAGTAAACAGTGCACACAACGTTCAGTAGCTGTGAAAGGCCCCTTTGTGTACTTCATATTGTTTGCAACCAAGTATTGTATACAATGGAAGCACGTCACAGTAATAAATTTTAATTATTTGAAATAGAAGTTAGCAGCACCAATTCGGAAAAAAGTGAAGGATGAGGCGTGAGACACGCTCAGCGGTACAACAACGGGTTGAAGAACTAACTGGACGGGACCTGCACTCCCAAAAAAGAAAACCGACTACAGTAAACAGTGCACCAACTGTTCATAGCGTGAAAGGCCCGTTTGGGTACTTCTATATTGTTTTCAACCAATGTATTGTATACGGATGGAAGCACGTCACAGTAATAGATTTGAATTATTTGAAATAGAATGTAGCAGCACCAATTCGAGAAAAATGTGAAGGATGAGGCAGTGAGACATGCTCAGCAGAGTACAACAACAGTGGTTGAAGAACAACTGGAGCGGGATCTGCACTCCAAAAAAAAAAAAAAATTACAGACTACAGTGAACACTGCACACAACTGTTCACTATCTCTGAAAGGCCCTTTCTGTAGTTCTATAGTGTTGCAACCAATGTATTGTATACGGATGGAAGCGCCTCACACTATAATTTCTATTGAATGGAGTAGCTTGAATTACACTAAAGAAAAAAAAAGTCTGTGAGTTGACACTGCAATGCCTACAGACAGCGTTGGATGCAGAGCAAATTGCAGCGTCACCTGCACTCTCACACACACACCTTGCACAGAGCTGTTAAAACAACACTGCAAGGCAAAAGGAAGCTTTTACACAGCGGTTGGTAAACTAGCCTGCCTAAAGCAAAGTACACAAAATCACAATCCTAACTGTCCCTCTGAGTCAGCAGAGCAGCGTTCTGTCCCTAACTGAGTTCACAGCACAGTGACGCTAAAATGGCGGCGGCGCCTTTTATTGTGCATTCTGACATCATTTCAGCAGCCAATACAGCCATGCCATTAGTTAAGATGACCGTAGCATTACAGGATGTGCCCACACTTCGTAGGATTCCTCATTGGCTGACTAAAATCACACTGCCTCTCAAAGAATTATGGAACTTCCGATTCCGGTATACATATAGGAAAAATATCGGAACTAAGTATCGGAATTCCGATACAGCGAATATCGGCCGATACCCGATACTTGCGTATCGGAATGCTCAACACTAATCATGAATGAACATTTGCACACTAATAACTAAACCAGAGCAGGACTGATTAAACCAGCTAATATGGAACAGGAATTAACTACGGAAAACGTGAGTACATACCGGCGATGCTATCACAAGGGGCGAGGAAAAGATGATGCTTCCTGGATGCAGGCTGAAGGAACATGGAGGAAAGTGGAGGGAAAGCTACCAGAATGCTTTGCAAGGCTACCATGATGCATTGCGAAGCTACAGTAATGCATTGCGAAAGGAGGGAAAGAAATTGAAAGTGAAACAAAAAACATCTGCGAATATACACTGGTCAATAGAGGAGCCAAACAAGCAGATTGTTAAACTCCTACAACACAAGCAAAACAAACACTTCAGAAAACAATTAGATGTCGGAGACGAACACTCCCCGTCTGGCATCAACAAGATGTCACTATCCTTTTCCCCGAAGGCAACAACAAGACCATTTCAGATACTGGTCTAAAGAATGTCTTAGGTTTATTCCCTTTGGCCATCCAGTTCAACTTTGCAGACGTTGCCATCCTTACTCGGGAATGTTGCAGTCACTAGACCAAGTGGCCACTGTTCCGGTGAACTTGGCAGTCTTTCACAAGAACAAGGTCACCAATGCCCAATTAGGCCTAGTGGATTGCCACTTTGTCCGTGGCTGCAGGGTGGACAAATACTGTTTGCGCCACCTGTCCCAGAAAGTATTTGCAAGACTTTGTACCTGTCTCATTGGCGCTTTAGAGGCCTTGGCATCGAATCCTCCTGGAGGGGCACCGATAGTCCTGTTTTCTGGGTAAGAGAATGGCTGGAGTCAATAACAAGGGCTCCTCGGGGGCGTTAGGGACTGGAACCAAGAATGTTGCATTGATTATACTGCGGCTTCTGCCATGAAGGTGATCAGGCTTTCGAGGGTAAGCCTTGCTGCTCCTTCTTGAAGAAGAGTGGAGTCAAGAATTCTCCATACCAGACCAATCATTCGTTCCATGAACCACCCATGTGTGAAGAGTGAGGCGGGTTAATGACCATGTGCAACTTTGGTCACTGAGGAACCTCTTGAGAGTCTTATATGTCTAGATTTGAAGGCATTCCTAATTCTTTTGCTGCACTAATGAAATTAGTACCTCTGTACAAACGTATGTGCTTGATTAGGACAAGGATGGCAATAAAACGTCTTAAAAGCATTGATGAAGCTTGAAGTGTCAGGGACTCAATGAGTTTATGTGGACAGCTCTGATTGACATACAGGTAAACATGACAGCCCAACATTTAATATTGGCTTGTCTGCCCCCTCGTATGGCATGTAACAACTGACCAAGGCCTAAACACATCGAGACCAACGCTGGTAAAGGGGGTCAGGGCTGAGTCTATTTGCTGTTAGATCAGCCATCTTTTGGGTTTGAGTCGAACCACGAAGCTTACGGCAGGTAATGCATTTGTTAATGACACTACTGCCGAGTCTCTTTGCACCGACAATCCACAGGCCAGCAGTTCTAATGGCTCCTTCTGTAAATAGTCTTCCTTGGTGCTTGAAAAGATTGTGATGTGTTGTACAATTAAGTAGGCAACATGACATTTTCCATGGAGGATAAGAGGGAATTTCTCCTCAAACTCCATTTAAGGTTCCTTGAGTTGGCCTACTACTCTCAGCAAGCCATTGTTGTCAATGAGTGGGTCGAGTTTCCTCAATACGCTGCTCTCTGTTATTGGAGCTTTGTTAATGAGACATTGGATTTCTACAAAGTAGGTTTCTCTTTGAACAGTGAAGATGATGTGGTTTCTGGAGAATCCAAGTCTGAGTTAACAAAGGTATTTTTACAAAGATGCCAACCTTTACATTTTTCTGTGTCACAAGCTCTGGTGGTCCCGAACATCGAACTACATGAGTCAGGCAGGCTCGAATAAGGCTGGGTTCACATTGCGTTCTGGCAGTCTGTTAGATGGACTGCGTTACACCGTGGTATAACGCGTTGTAATGCAGTTCGTTAACGCTGCCATTCACCCCCATTGTCGGGCGCATCGCGATGCATGCCATAAAGCGGCATGCATTTGCGACGTGCAGTCATTCAGTGACGGAGCCTCGGACGCGGGCTGCAGCATCTGGGCTCCGTCACCGCTAGCACAGATGAATCATCTGTGCTAACAACACTGCGCTAGCGGGAGTAGCATAACACAATCGCGTTATGCTATACAGTTACCAGCCCGTCAACGCTATGTGTTGAACTGGCTGGTTATACGCAGTGTAAACCTAGCCTAAGTGACTTCCAACTTGAAAATTTGTCAAATCTGTGAGATCCAAGCTGGATAGCAGAGGTCGTTGTATGAAGTGTAGACACCTGAGGGCGGATTTCAGCATCTGAGTCCTCTCCTACTATTCAAAGGTGTCTGAGAAACGTTCCTCAGTGTACAATAGTTTTGGTCCTGAGAGCCATGTTGTGCTTCCTAGTCGACTTGTGTCAACTGCTCTAGTTGCGTGATCTGCAGGATTTTGGTCCATGGGAATGCAATGCCACTGTTTTGGATGAACTGATCTCCTAATTGGTAGCACTCTGTTGTTGACATAAACATAGAATCGCCTAGTTTCATTGTGGATATATCCAAGGCTTACTTTGCTGTCTGAGTAGAACTTGGCCTGTGTCAGGTCGATATCCATCTCGGATGCAATGAACTCTGCTAACTCAACGGCTGAGACTGCAGCACAAAGCTCTAACCTGGGTATAGTGTGCTCTGGCTATGGAGCAAGTTTGGCCTTCCCCATAATGAATCCAATGTGGCTCTGACATTTGGAGTTTACAGTTTTGAGATAGGCGACAGCGGCAATTGCTTTGACAGAAGCATCTGCAAATATGTATTTTTTGGCTTTGTATTTCTGTAGACGGCACAGGGGTGTATGGTCTTGGCACGTTCAGGTTGGAGAGGGTTGCTAAAGTGTTCTTCAACCTTCCCACTAGATTCTCTTATCAGGGGGTAGCGGTGCATCCAGTCAGATGTTTCCTTAGTTAAGTCTCTTAGTAAAGGCTTTGCCTTGTATAGTAAACAGGAGCTACGAAACCCAAGGGATCGTACAGACTGTTGATGGTGGACAGGACTCCTCTATGTGTGAAAGGCTTTTCTTCCTGGCTGACCCGGAAGATGAAAGTGTCTGACTGTAGATTCCCGAGAAGCCCAAGGCTGGGTTGCATTGGTGCTGGTTCTGCCCCATGTCCAAATCTCTGAGACTGTTACATAAGTCTTGTGAAGGGAATACTTCCATGATCCTTGGCTTTTGAGGCTATTTTGTGAAGCCCTGAGGTTCGAGCAAGCAAGCATCTCTTGGGCTCTCCTGAGAAGACTGATGGCAGTCTCATTTTATGGCATGGCTTTCAGACAGTCGTCAACATAAAAGTCTTTCTCTATGAATTGTCTAACATCTGATCCGAATTCTGTTTCTCCTTCTTGAGCCGACCTTTTTGAGACCGTAAATGGCGACTACAGGTGAAGGACTTTCCAAGTTGTGCACTCTCATGCGATACTCTGTGATGTGTGGAACATTTGCTGGATGTCAGCAATGAAGGCAATGGAATCCTTACGGAACCGCATAAGTACTCCCAGCAGTTTGTTACTGAGGTCTGGTCCTGTCAGTAGAACATCATTCAGGGAGATATCATCAAACTTAGCACTGGAGTCAAACACCACTCTAATTTGGCCGGTTTCTTAGGGTGGTATACTCCAAAAATGGGTAGGAAATAGCATTCTTCAGAGTCTTTGAGAGTGGGAGCCAGCTCTGCATGGCAGTTTTCGAAAATCTTTGACATGAAGGAGAAAAAGTGATCTTTCATCTCTGGTTTCTTTTGCAGATTATGTTGATAGAGGAGAAACATTTTAATGCCAATTTCTGTTTTTTGGAAGACGTTGTCTGTGGGTTCTGAAGGGAAGAGGTGCGACCCAGCTGTTGGTCTCATCTTTAACAAGTCCTTTGTCCATTACCTCTAAGAACAACTTGTCCTCTACCGACATTGCCACTTGGTTGTCCTGCTTAGTTCTCTGGAAGACTGTGCACTCTAACTGATCTGCATAGCTTCCTGACACTATACTGCTGTCATGAATAAAGTCTATTAGATGATTTGGGCAGTTGGATGCTGTGAGGTAGCTCTCTGACATGGAATTCGTTGTTACAGGGTTGAAATAGAGATGGGCGTCCTTTCTCCAATGTATTGTCAGCATGCTTGTCACAGAAGACGGGGCGTGCGTGCGTCCTAAGCATACATTTCCTATTATGACCCATCCTAGGTCTAGCTTTTGGGCATAGGGAGCATTGTGGAGTCCAATGATGTGACGTCTCACTTTATGAACCTGTAGGATATCTCTCCCCAACAGCAGTATTATCTGGGCCTGATGGTCGAGTTCCGCTATGAGGTGTGCTATGCGTTTTAAATGAGCGTGATGGATTGCCACATCTGGCATAGGTATTTCAGATCTGTTGTCTGGGATCTGATTAGACTTGATGATTGTAGGTAGTGGTAGGCAGAATTGTCTGTCTAAGGACTCAATTTGGTAGTCAGTAGCTTTCCTACCTGCTATTGTCACAGTACCTGCACACATCTTTAATGAGTAGGGGTGCTTTGCCCTTTGATGTTGAATAGGTCAAAGAATGTTGATCTAGCCAAGGATCGATTACTTTGATCATCCAAGATAGCATACAGTCTTACAGCTTTGTCTCTATGGCCCTTTGGGTACACTCTGATGAGGCATATAACAGGATCTTGTTATGTTTTGGTAGCTGAGGAGGCAGGAGCAAAAAACCGCATAGGCAGCCTAACACCAGAGAGGTTGGAAACTAATAGTTGCAGACCCCTAAACTAACCGCACAACTAGAAGCAGCCGTGGGACGTTCCTACGGTGCCCTAGACGCCTCGTCACAGCCGGAGAGATAGCTATCCCTGAAGATGGAAAGAGGAAAGCTAACTGCCCCGGAGTAGACCCCAAAAGAGTAGGAAGCCCCCAAACATATAATGGCAGTTAGACAAGATGAAAATACGAACACAGACAGAAAATAGATTTAGCAAACGCTGGGGCCCAAAACTGTCTAGATAGCACAGCACAGGAGAGAATACTGTCTGCAACCCAGAAAAACCCTAGGAAAAACTCCAACACTTCTGAATCCAAAAACAATGAGACCACACGGTCTCGACCACCTATATCAGATTTCTGGTGTGGACACGTAGCTAACCAGCAGTAAAATATCACAAGAACTGAGCAAATGAACAAATAAAAAAAAAAATGAACGGAGACCAGCCAAAGCCCCCCAAAGGGAACCCGACTGAAGACAAAAAGCAATGCAGCAAAAAAGCAAGGGAAATCAAACCACAGTAAAAAAAACTAAAAATGACTTATCTGAATGCAAGCAGGAGACAGCAGAAAAGCAAGCTGAATTCCAACCTAGACCAGGAAGAACAATTGATCACCGGCAAGAACCCTGGAAGTCAGCTCGCTTATATCAGGCCAGTCCGTTCCACCTGACAACCATCATTAATTGCAGATGTGGGACTTCTGCTGTTCAACATAGGTTCAATACCCTCAGCAACCACCAGAGGGAGCTTCAGCTCCAAAGTCATCTCCAACATGTCGTCTCCAACATGTTCACAACAGGATCTAACTGTCTATTGTCCCTTTACAGACTTCAGTACATTGTGAAGTGATCTCCCAGGTATTTTACTAAGAGGTCTATCTCTTCCCTGTGTTGTAGCCCCAAGTCTTTAGTGACATTTTAGAAGGAAGCTTTCCAAGCTCTGTAAACTTCAGCTTGGTCAGTGAATTTCATGAGTCCCTTGGCAACCAGGTCATGTCATGTTAAGAATTTAGCAAATTCTGTTGTGAACCGTTTGTCAGCAGAGTATACTGGAAATGGGTCGCCCTGATAGTGATGTGAGGTTCGTTCGTACATGTTAGTATCCTCTGGGTGGTGCCAGCCGGTGTCGTGTTGCTTCAGTCTGACAGGCCACAATGTCGATTCTGGAGTCTGGAAAAAACGTGTCTATGAACATTTTTTGCATCCGGCCAAAAACTGGACAATGCCTGAACCGGCGCATCAGGCTTTTTGCTTCAATTGAACTCTATGGGTGCCGGATCAGGCTAAAGACTGATCCGGCCACCGGACTCTGTTTCCCCCTCTGCGCATGCCTGGAATCTCTCTCTCTTTCTCCTTGTTCCAGGCATGCTCAGACTGCATTTCTCGGGTTCAAAAGTTCATGACGGATCCATCTCAAAACCTGATCCATCGCATCAGTGTTTTACAATCTGCACTGGATCCGTCTTTTTTAAGCTTGGACGGATTGTGCCTGGTTGTAAAAAATGGATGTGTGAAAGTAGCCTAGTAGGTAGTTGCACTTTACTTATAACAAATATATTCAAACCAACAGATATATTATATTATGCTCTTTCTTTTATTGTTTCAAATTAATTGGCCAGCAATACAGTTCTCATTAACAACCCACTTAATTACCAATTATATAATTATATATCAAAACGTTTCTTCAACAGATTATATTGTTCATAATACTGTATTGCAATTCATTTTTACTAGAATTTTTTTTTTAAATCCTCCATGCTACTGTGTTCTTCCAAGGTGAGATAATGACACATCTGAAAAAAATAAAAACATAATATACAATTTGGAACATTTTTAATACACAAGGCATTTATATATTCCTATCAATAGTGACGACCGACTCCGCTACCATCGGGCTGGGGGATCCTGTGGAGGAAGAGTCATCAATCACTGTCTGAAAGCTGCTCAGCTTCAGAGGCAGATTCTGTTTCACTGCCGGAGCTGCCGGAGCAAAGAGGGCTGTAAGTTCTGCGGACCATTTTATTTATTTAAAAACAAATAAATAGACCCCTGCGCTTCCACAGATGCTCAGATTGCGGTAGTGGCACTGGAATAGATAGAATGCATGAAGAATCTGAAATGATGTTTAAAAAAGGAAAGCTGAAACAGTGTAAACTAAATGGAAAAACTTACTCAGATCATATGCATGGCGACACGTGTTGATGTAATGAAAGCCCGATTCCTCCTCTGAATAAGTAAAGAGACGTGGGCAGCGTGATGGTGTGCGAGGCTGACAGGTCGGCAATCGAGCAGGGGAGCGTCCTCCCTGAGAAGCAAGATGCCGCCTGAACCTCCGCTTGTGTCCGCGTCAGTCTAACACGGCGAGCTGTGGCCGAAGAACGCCGTGGAGGGAACGGATAGATTGGAGGGGGAAGTGAGAGGACGGGTGACGTCACCGCAGGACAGGGGCCGATAGGGCTCAATTCTATCCAACGCGTTTCGAAGGAATACAATCCTTCTTCATCAGGGATGGAGACCCGCTAAATCGGCGATCTTATATAGTGATTGGTGTCCACCTCTCCTCCCCCAAAATTAATTAACACATGTCGCCATACCTGAATAAATGTGTATCCATTAGCTTAAAAGAAAAAGTGATAATTAAACATTAACTGTTCAATAGAATAAAAATATATACTTTATTAATAAACATTATAGAGTGTATGAATATTAAAAAATTGGAAAACCAATTTTGATAGATATAACTGAACCCAGCCATTGCTATAATTAAAAAAAAATTTTTTAAAAAAATTTTTTGGATCTATATATGCTAAATTTATAATGTATAATACACAAAAAATGATGAATGATAATAAGAGATAGCCCCTATAAACAGGACCAATATTAACTAATAGCAAAATGACATGAAACATAAAATTAAACATTTAAAATTGAAAATGGGCAATAAGAAATGTATAAAAAATATATATATATATACACTATATACTGATTAAAGGCTGTACAGCCTTTGTAAATTGCACATAAACAGTATATAATGTTTATCATAAAATGTATATATATAAATCCTTATGGAAAAGCAAAAAGTTCTATTTCCTGATTTAACCCTTTGGGTGCTAAACAGTCTAAAGTAAAAATCCAACGAGATTCGGTGCGTGACATCTGTTTAATATAGTCCACCCCCCTAATATTTTTCCCAACTATTTGAATTCCACAAAAGAACGCACCCTTCACGGATTTGTTATGGTGTTCCAAAAAGTGTCTGGATAGTGGGTGTCCATTAAAACCTTTTTTGATATTATTGAAGTGTTCCCTTATTCGGTCCTTCAATCTCCGTATAGTACGACCCACATAGATCTTTTTACAAGGGCATTGTATCAAATAGATTACCCCAGTAGTAAAACATGAAATTGAGTCCTTAATGTGGTATTCTTGATTTTTTGTATCGTGAAACATGGTTTGTTTCACTTTACGGAAGGTGGTATCAATACAACAGGAGCAAGTGCCGCATGGTATAAAGCCTTTTGGTGCAGCACTGGTAATTTTAACAACCTGGTTACCTACAGTTGGGGCTACCAGGTTCCCTATAGATTTAGCTTTCCTGAATACAAATTTAGGGCATTTAGGTAAAAATTCTCCAATTTTTTTATCACCTTGAAGAATATACCAGTGCTTTCGAATTATATTGATGAATTGACGATGATTGTGGTGATACTGAGTGATAATAGGTAAATTGTGAATTTGTTCAGTAATAGTGGGTACACTGTCTCGGTTAGGTTGAAGATTATGGATAAGATTATGTCTAGACATCAATCCCACTTCCCTTTTGGACATTTGAAGGGCAGATTCTGAATACCCTTTTTCCAGGAATTGATTGATCAAATGGTCAGCCTCTTTATTATACTCTTGTATGTTGGTACAATTCTGTCTAACTCGTGTGAATTGACCCTTAGGGACATTGGTCAACCATATGGGAAGATGACAACTGTGGATGTCAATGTAACTATTGACATCAACATTTTTGTGGTGGCACCTAGTATAGATAGCTTCTTTTTCCACATAAATTTCCAAATCTAGAAAATTAATGCAGTGATGACTTGTAGTAGACGTGAATTCCAATCCGAATGTATTGTTATTAAGAGTTGAAATAAACCTGTCAAAGGCTTCCTGAGGTCCATCCCAAATAAACAAGACGTCGTCGATGAATCTGCGCCATAAAAGTAAGTTGGGGAGCAGACATCCCGATTGAAAAATGCATGACTCCTCCCACTTGGCTACATATAAATTGGCGTAGCTGGGCGCAAAACGAGTAGCCATTGCTGTCCCCCAGGTTTGTAGGTAAAATTGACCCTCATAGGTAAAATAATTGTGTTGAAGAATAAACAAAATACTTTCAATAATAAATGAAACCTGGGGTTCAGCATAATGTACAAGTTTTCTAAGGAAATATTGTGCCGCTTCACATCCTTTTTGATGATTAATAACAGTGTAAAGTGACTTAATGTCTAGAGTACCTAGAATGAGACCCTTTTCCACTTAATGTCTTCAAGGGCTTGGATAGTATGATTTGTGTCCTTCAAGTAGGCTGGAATTAGAGTAAGGCATTTCTGAAGATGTACATCGACGTAACGAGATAAATTAGATGTAAGGCAATTGATGCCGGAAATTATAGGTCTACCCGGAGGGCAAGTTTGATCCTTATGTATCTTAGGAATATGGTAAAAAGCCGCTATGCTGGGGGTTTTATTCAAGATGAAATGAAATTCTTTATTATTCAATATACCTTCACTTTACCTTTAGTAGCTAAAATGTTAAGATGTTTGATATAGCTGGAGGTGGGGTTATTAATCAATTTCTGATATGTAACTTGGTCATTCAATAATCTAAGAGATTCTTCATGATACATAGTCTTATTTAAGATGACAATACCCCCCCCTTTGTCAGCCGGACGAATAATAATGTTATTATTGGATTGAAGATCCTGAATAGCCCTCCGTTCACTGTGAGTGAGGTTGTTTGGTAGATACCTCCAATTGTTTTGTTTCGTACGTCTAATACCGTCCACTACCATGGTTTCAAATGTATCGAATGCACTCGAATATTCCTGCAATGGGTTAAACATCGATGGGTTGGCCAAAGAGGTGTGGATATAATTAGACTGATTAGATTGAGCCTGAAAAGATGCAGAAGGACCTTTTTTCAGAAAGTATTTTTTAATGGCCAAATTTCGCAGAAATTTTTAATACTGATATATAGGTCAAATGGTTTAGATCTGACCGTAGGTGCAAATTTTAAACCTTTTTGAAGAAGTAAACATTCATGGTCTGATAATGTATAGGAGCTTAGATTGAAAAGTTTTTGGCCCATAATATTTGTAGAGACTATTTTCTTTTTGGCGAGTTTCCCCCCTCTTTGCCCCTCTTGGTTGGTTTGTTCTTACCTGAAAAAAATTCTTATTAATTGAAGAATGAAAAGTAGAACCTTTGCTTTTTTTAGAAGCAATAAATGAGGGTTTATTAGTATTGTTATTCGTGGTTTTCTTTATAGCAGTCTTTTTATTATGATTAGTACTTGTACTCTTTAATCGACTTGCTGGCATGGATTCCAATCGCAAAGGAGGTAAGATAGCGGTTGAAGTAGTGGCTACCTCTTGGTCAGAGGAGATTAACTGCTTGAAGACTGGAGGATTCGCTTTCCATTTCCATAAGTGTTAATGGTAAATATCTATTAGTGGTAGAAGTATGGAATGGTGCCAAACTACTATGTGGTCCTATTGTGGTTGTTGAAACTGTTAATGGTGTAATACTAGTTTCAAACGGAACTTGAAAATCAGTGGGACTAATTGGTTCACACTGATTATATAGTGTTGGTGAATTTAATTCCTTACGGCAATTAGGAACCGGAGTGTACTGAGTGGAATTAGTGTTAGTGTACACCGAAAAATCCAATGATTGATCAGATATATTTTGAGATGGAGTGATGTTATATTCATCCAAAGTAAAAAGGTCTTCTGGTTGCTGATAGGTGTTGGAGATTTCAGCTGCTGCATAATCTGGTACATTAAGTATGGTCACTTTGGGGATATTATCCCTATTAAATTTAATTTAATTTAAATTTAATTTAATTTAATAGGGATAATATCCCCAAAGTGACCATACTTAATGTACCAGATTATGCAGCAGCTGAAATCTCCAACACCTATCAGCAACCAGAAGACCTTTTTACTTTGGATGAATATAACATCACTCCATCTCAAAATATATCTGATCAATCATTGGATTTTTCGGTGTACACTAACACTAATTCCACTCAGTACACTCCGGTTCCTAATTGCCGTAAGGAATTAAATTCACCAACACTATATAATCAGTGTGAACCAATTAGTCCCACTGATTTTCAAGTTCCGTTTGAAACTAGTATTACACCATTAACAGTTTCAACAACCACAATAGGACCACATAGTAGTTTGGCACCATTCCATACTTCTACCACTAATAGATATTTACCATTAACACTTATGGAAATGGAAAGCGAATCCTCCAGTCTTCAAGCAGTTAATCCTCCTGACCAAGAGGTAGCCACTACTTCAACCGCTATCTTACCTCCTTTGCGATTGGAATCCATGCCAGCAAGTCGATTAAAGAGTACAAGTACTAATCATAATAAAAAGACTGCTATAAAGAAAACCACGAATAACAATACTAATAAACCCTCATTTATTGCTTCTAAAAAAAGCAAAGGTTCTACTTTTCATTCTTCAATTAATAAGAATTTTTTTCAGGTAAGAACAAACCAACCAAAAGGGGCAAAAGAGGGGGGAAACTCGCCAAAAAGAAAATAGTCTCTACAAATATTATGGGCCAAAAACTTTTCAATCTAAGCTCCTATACATTATCAGACCATGAATGTTTACTTCTTCAAAAAGGTTTAAAATTTGCACCTACGGTCAGATCTAAACCATTTGACCTATATATCAGTATTAAAAAATTTCTGCGAAATTTGGCCATTAAAAAATACTTTCTGAAAAAAGGTCCTTCTGCATCTTTTCAGGCTCAATCTAATCAGTCTAATTATATCCACACCTCTTTGGCCAACCCATCGATGTTTAACCCATTGCAGGAATATTCGAGTGCATTCGATACATTTGAAACCATGGTAGTGGACGGTATTAGACGTACGAAACAAAACAATTGGAGGTATCTACCAAACAACCTCACTCACAGTGAACGGAGGGCTATTCAGGATCTTCAATCCAATAATAACATTATTATTCGTCCGGCTGACAAAGGGGGGGTATTGTCATCTTAAATAAGACTATGTATCATGAAGAATCTCTTAGATTATTGAATGACCAAGTTACATATCAGAAATTGATTAATAACCCCACCTCCAGCTATATCAAACATCTTAACATTTTAGCTACTAAAGGTAAACGTGAAGGTATATTGAATAATAAAGAATTTCATTTCATCTTGAATAAAACCCCCAGCATAGCGGCTTTTTACCATATTCCTAAGATACATAAGGATCAAACTTGCCCTCCGGGTAGACCTATAATTTCCGGCATCAATTGCCTTACATCTAATTTATCTCGTTACGTCGATGTACATCTTCAGAAATGCCTTACTCTAATTCCAGCCTACTTGAAGGACACAAATCATACTATCCAAGCCCTTGAAGACATTAAGTGGAAAAAGGGTCTCATTCTAGGTACTCTAGACATTAAGTCACTTTACACTGTTATTAATCATCAAAAAGGATGTGAAGCGGCACAATATTTCCTTAGAAAACTTGTACATTATGCTGAACCCCAGGTTTCATTTATTATTGAAAGTATTTTGTTTATTCTTCAACACAATTATTTTACCTATGAGGGTCAATTTTACCTACAAACCTGGGGGACAGCAATGGCTACTCGTTTTGCGCCCAGCTACGCCAATTTATATGTAGCCAAGTGGGAGGAGTCATGCATTTTTCAATCGGGATGTCTGCTCCCCAACTTACTTTTATGGCGCAGATTCATCGACGACGTCTTGTTTATTTGGGATGGACCTCAGGAAGCCTTTGACAGGTTTATTTCAACTCTTAATAACAATACATTCGGATTGGAATTCACGTCTACTACAAGTCATCACTGCATTAATTTTCTAGATTTGGAAATTTATGTGGAAAAAGAAGCTATCTATACTAGGTGCCACCACAAAAATGTTGATGTCAATAGTTACATTGACATCCACAGTTGTCATCTTCCCATATGGTTGACCAATGTCCCTAAGGGTCAATTCACACGAGTTAGACGGAATTGTACCAACATACAAGAGTATAATAAAGAGGCTGACCATTTGATCAATCAATTCCTGGAAAAAGGGTATTCAGAATCTGCCCTTCAAATGTCCAAAAGGGAAGTGGGATTGATGTCTAGACATAATCTTATCCATAATCTTCAACCTAACCGAGACAGTGTACCCACTATTACTGAACAAATTCACAATTTACCTATTATCACTCAGTATCACCACAATCATCGTCAATTCATCAATATAATTCGAAAGCACTGGTATATTCTTCAAGGTGATAAAAAAATTGGAGAATTTTTACCTAAATGCCCTAAATTTGTATTCAGGAAAGCTAAATCTATAGGGAACCTGGTAGCCCCAACTGTAGGTAACCAGGTTGTTAAAATTACCAGTGCTGCACCAAAAGGCTTTATACCATGCGGCACTTGCTCCTGTTGTATTGATACCACCTTCCGTAAAGTGAAACAAACCATGTTTCACGATACAAAAAATCAAGAATACCACATTAAGGACTCAATTTCATGTTTTACTACTGGGGTAATCTATTTGATACAATGCCCTTGTAAAAAGATCTATGTGGGTCATACTATACGGAGATTGAAGGACCGAATAAGGGAACACTTCAATAATATCAAAAAAGGTTTTAATGGACACCCACTATCCAGACACTTTTTGGAACACCATAACAAATCCGTGAAGGGTGCGTTCTTTTGTGGAATTCAAATAGTTGGGAAAAATATTAGGGGGGGTGACTATATTAAACAGATGTCACGCACCGAATCTCGTTGGATTTTTACTTTAGACTGTTTAGCACCCAAAGGGTTAAATCAGGAAATAGAACTTTTTGCTTTTCCATAAGGATTTATATATATACATTTTATGATAAACATTATATACTGTTTATGTGCAATTTACAAAGGCTGTACAGCCTTTAATCAGTATATAGTGTATATATATATATATTTTTTATACATTTCTTATTGCCCATTTTCAATTTTAAATGTTTAATTTTATGTTTCATGTCATTTTGCTATTAGTTAATATTGGTCCTGTTTATAGGGCTATCTCTTATTATCATTCATCATTTTTTGTGTATTATACATTATAAATTTAGCATATATAGATCCAAAAAATTTTTTTAAAAAATTTTTTTTAATTATAGCAATGGCTGGGTTCAGTTATATCTATCAAAATTGGTTTTCCAATTTTTTAATATTCATACACTCTATAATGTTTATTAATAAAGTATATATTTTTATTCTATTGAACAGTTAATGTTTAATTATCACTTTTTCTTTTAAGCTAATGGATACACATTTATTCAGGTATGGCGACATGTGTTAATTAATTTTGGGGGAGGAGAGGTGGACACCAATCACTATATAAGATCGCCGATTCAGCGGGTCTCCATCCCTGATGAAGAAGGATTGTATTCCTTCGAAACGCGTTGGATAGAATTGAGCCCTATCGGCCCCTGTCCTGCGGTGACGTCACCCGTCCTCTCACTTCCCCCTCCAATCTATCCGTTCCCTCCACGGCGTTCTTCGGCCACAGCTCGCCGTGTTAGACTGACGCGGACACAAGCGGAGGTTCAGGCGGCATCTTGCTTCTCAGGGAGGACGCTCCCCTGCTCGATTGCCGACCTGTCAGCCTCGCACACCATCACGCTGCCCACGTCTCTTTACTTATTCAGAGGAGGAATCGGGCTTTCATTACATCAACACGTGTCGCCATGCATATGATCTGAGTAAGTTTTTCCATTTAGTTTACACTGTTTCAGCTTTCCTTTTTTAAACATCATTTCAGATTCTTTATGCATTCTATCTATTCCAGTGCCACTACCGCAATCTGAGCATCTGTGGAAGCGCAGGGGTCTATTTATTTGTTTTTATTTATTTTCCTTTTTAGTCAGTACATGCACAGAAACTGACAGTTCCCCAGCAGCCTCCAGTAAGCATATATTCAGGTCAGTCCACAGGGTACTAACCAATTATTACACTGTGGAATTTTATATATACCTACACTCTACCGTATTTTCAGTCATATATGCACTATTTTGCTTGCTCAATTTTATTTGCGCCAGTGTATAATTTATATCCATTTTATTTATTTCCCTGCCTAATGAAATACTAACCCTAATCTAACTCTAGTATTTTTTTCCTCCTAACCCTAACCCTAATATCTGTAACCCTAACACGTGTAACCCTAACCCTAACTGCAAAAAATTATACAAATTTTTTCAATAAAAATATATATATAAAAAATATTTTTTATAATCCCCTGACAATGGGGATGGGGATGCGGGGATTACGGAGAACGGGGGAGGGTAATTTAATATTTATGACGCTTGCTGACACTGAAATGATTTTTTTCACTGACAGGGCAGCACTTCAGCTGTACACTATCTCTCTTCTCTCCCAGGTCAACTACAAGGAGAGAAGAGAGAAAGCACAGCCCAATTGCTGCCATATTTACAAATATTGGGGTTTTGATTACTGTGATAGGGTCTACCTCAGTAATCAAAACCCAGCAGCCAATGAGAAAATTCTCACTGGTTGCCGGGCGCCGTCCGGCAGATCTTGGCAGGCGCACTGGGCATGCACTCGCCATTTTCTTTCTGTCGGAGGGAGGGGGGACAGGGGACCGCTGTATCAGCGCTTAAAGGTGCCGTGGGGGGGCATCTGAGGACCGGGGACCTTATTTCTCTCCCCTCTGATGTGCGATCACATCAGAGGGAGAGAATTTTTTTTTTTATGTTGCAGTTGCCGTTATACTGTTAATAACGGCTATCGCAACCCTGGAGTCGGTAAATACCGACCTGAATCATGCTCTCTGGGGTCTCGGCTACCCCCGGCAGCCGAGACCCCATAGAAAATCGCCCAACCCCACCCGTCAGATCGCAGCAGGCGCACTACGCATGCGCCTGCCATTTTCTGACCAAACGAAGATGGCGGCGCCCACCTGAGAAGGCAGGAGGGCCAGAGGACCACCGGGAGGTACGAGGGGGGTATCGGGGACCCTGTTTCTCTCTCCTCTGATGTGCGATTACATCAGAGGAGAGAAATTAAATGGCACATCGGATTTTTTTTATTGTGGTCGCCGTTATACGGTTAATAACGGCGATCACAACACCGCGGTCGGTAAAAACCAACCCGAATCATGTTCTCTGGGTCTCGGCTACCCCCGGCAGCTGAAACCCCGGATAAAATCCAAATCTGGGGGCGCTATACACTTTTTTCACAGTGCCGTTAATTAAGATTTGGAGTTCTCTTGCTGCTCCGACGAAATTCATGCCTCAGTCAGAGCAAATATGCTTCACAGTGCCTCTAATTGCGATGAAGTGTCGAAGCACATTTATAAAACTTGAAGTGTCCATAGATTCGATTACTTCGATATGAACGGCTCCGATGGACAGACAGGTGAATAGAACTGCCCAACACTTTGCCGGATGGAAGATTGGCCATCTTCGGATTTTGTAACTTGCCGCGGAGTTTGTGACATGTAACACAGTTAAAGATGAGTTTGCTCACGCTTCTCTTTGTACCGACTATCCTTAGGTAAACAAACGGCCTTGGTGTCTCATTAAGTCATGATGATGCTGAATGAGCAGGCTTGTGATGTGATGATGTCCAGGGATTATTACCGGGTGTTTCTCTGAAACTTCTACCTCGGCTTCTTGAAGATGGCCACCTACTCTCATCAGCCTATCTTGGTCTACAATTGGATCGAGCTAATTTATCACGCTGTCTCCAGGAATGGGTTGTCCCTTGTTGAGGTTGTCTATTTCTCTGGGGTAGGTTTCCTTTTGTACTACACAAAGTATTGTAACCATGGCTCTTTCCAGGTTGAGGGCGGTAAACGCACGCTTGCAGTGATGCCAACCTTTACAAGATCACAACACTGCTGACTGGCATTATCAATTCCTTGGATATCTTTTTTTATCCTTTTCCTGTTTTATACAGTTCAATTACCTTTTCCCGTAGACTCGTTGACAATTCTTTGCTTTCCCCATGACTCACAATCTTAAAACGTCAGTGGCTGGATGTAAGATGCAAGAGTCTGTCAGGGTCCCAGAAACTCACTCAACTTTTGTGCACACATACTGATTACAACCAAACAGGATGTTACTTTTAGCAGCCAGTCAAACCCATTTATGTCAACTTCTGTGCATGTTATTAGACCAAAATCACCAGGGTATGTAAATTTTTGATCAGGGTCATTTGGATGGTTTGGGTTGTCATTATGGTTTACAAAGAGAAAACACAGTAGTTTGACAATAAATAGCTTCACCCAACTACAGTCATGGCCAAAAGTTTTGAGAATGACACAAATATTATATTTTCACATGATCTGCTGCCCTCTGGTTTTTATGTGTGTGTTTGACAGATGTTTTTTTCACAGACAGAAATATAATAATTGCAAACATATGAGTAACAAAAGCTTATATTGACAGTTAGAATGAGTTAATGCAGCAAGTCAATATTTGCAGTGTTGACCCTTCTTCTTCAGGACCTCTGCAATTCTCCCTGGCATGCTTTCAATCAACTTCTGGACCAAATCCTGACTGATAGCAGTCCATTCTTGTACAATCAATGCTTTCATTTTGTCAGAATTTTTAGGTTTTTGTTTGTCCACCCGTCTCTTGATGATTGACCACAAGTTCTCAATGGGATTAAGATCTGGGGAGTTTCCAGGCCATGGACCCAAAATCTCTATGTTTTGTTCCCTGAGCCATTTAGTTATCACCTTTGCTTTTTGACAAGGTACTCCATCATGCTGGAAAAGGCATTGTTGATTGCCAAACTGCTCTTGGAGGGTTGGGAGAAGTTGCTCTTGGAGGACATTCTGATACCATTCTTTATTCATGGCTGTGTTTTTAGGCAAGACTGTGAGAGAGCCGATTCCCTTGGCTGAGAAGCAACCCCACATATGAATGGTTTCAGGATGCTTAACAGTTGGCATGAGACAAGACTGGTGGTAGCGCTCACCTTGTCTTCTCTGAATGAGGCGTTTTCCTGATGTCCCAAACAATCGAAAAAGGGATTCATCAGAGAAAATAACTTTACCCCAGTCCTCAGCAGTCCACTGCCTGTACCTTTTGCAGAATATCAGTCTGTCCATGATGTTTTTCTGGAAAGTAGTGGCTTCTTTGCTGCCCTCCTTGAGACCAGGCCTTGCTCCAAGAGTCTCCCCCTCACAGTGCGTGCAGATGCACTCACACCTGCCTGCTGCCATTCCTGAGCAAGCTCTGCACTGCTGGTAGCCCGATCCCGCAGCTGAAACACTTTTAAGAGACGGTCCTGGCGCTTGCTGGTCTTTCTTGGGCGCCCTGGAGCCTTTTTGGCAACAATGGAACCTCTCTCCTTGAAGTTCTTGATGATGCGATAGATTGTTGACTGAGGTGCAATCTTTCTAGCTGCGATACTCTTACCTGTTAGGCCATTTTTGTGCATTGCAATGATGACTGCACGTGTTTCTTTAGCGATAACCATGGTTAACAGAAGAGAAACAATGATGCCAAGCACCAGCCTCCTTTTAAAGTGTCCAGTGGTGTCATTCTTACTTAATCATGACAGATTGATCTCCAGCAATGTCCTCATCAACACCCACACCTGTGTTAATGGAGCAATCACTGAAAAGAGGTTAGCTGGTCCTTTTAAGGCAGGGCTGCAATGATGTTGAAATGTGTTTTGGGGGATAAAGTTAATTTTCTAGCCAAATATTGACTTTGCAAGTAATTGCTGTTAAGCTGATCACTCTTTATAACATTCTGGAGTATATGCAAATTGCCATTAGAAAAAGTGAAGCAGTAGACTTTGTAAAAATTAATATTTGTGTCATTCTCAAAACTTTTGGCCATGACTGTACTAACCATGAGTGGAGAAAAAGTTTTGGTTCATTCATATTCTTTGAAAACAGGCCAAGAAAGCAAAAATTCTGCCGGAGTATGTAAACGTTTGAGCACAACTATAGAAGAGGGGAGTGGCCAATACTGAATAGCTGAGTCATCCAAGCATGAAGGCTTCAGACACCCAAAGCTGAACAGTTTAACCCCTGCACTGCTAAAAGAAACCTCCACAATTTAATATGAACTGGAAGTGCTTCTAATCAGTGCAGAGTACGTGAAATCAGACTTGTGGTCTTCTGACCCCTTTCTGTCACGGTAAAGCCTATCACGGTGACACACCGATGGAAGTCTTTTCCAAAATACTGATGATAAATGTTTTTTGTGTATGAAAAAATCACTGATATCTTAATGAGATTTTACACTGGAGCAATTTAATATTTGAAAAAAAATGTTTTAATATGATCTGGGAAAGGAGAGGAAAGTTAAATGGGGTGGTTCTCTGTTGATTTTACTTTGCCCAGATTGGATTGATTGACAGGTTTACTATCTCATTCAATTTGTATATAGTAATAAACTCTTCTATCAAACCACAGTGTGCAGAGAGAGCAAAAGTTTGTTTATGCGAACCAACCAGCAACACTAAATGATAACTGATCAGTAACTTTGATGAATGGCTGTTGTTTAATAGACAGTTCACTGTGCAACAGTTGTTTACTGAGGATTTGCCACATATTGTTTAGAGGACAAAGGCTGCAAAATTGTTCTCTGCAGTGCAAATCCTGCTTGCAAAGAATAATGTGCTGATGAGAACGATGAGCAACATAAAAAAAGATTTCTTCCACTTTACCAGTATTTTTCTCATTCATTGGATGATCATCAGTGATTTAAGGCCTCTTTCACACATCCGTCTTTTTGTATCAGGCATGATCCGTCCTATGCCTGAAGGGACAGATCCGGTGCTGAAACAAAAAAACTGATGCAACGGATCCGGTTTTTTGCTGGATCCGACCTGAACTTTTGAACCCATAAAAAGAGGGTTTCTGATGCCCGGAAAATGTAGTAGTAGTAGTTAGTAGTAGTAGTAGTAGTAGTTAGACCTCGATTTCCAGAATCCGGATCAGACTTTTGCCGGATTGCACAAAAGTCTGATCCCGTTCCATTGAATTCTATTGTTTGCGGCTGCCTGATGCGCCGCTTCAGGCACATCAGGCGGCGCCGGCAAAAAATAAAAACGTTACATGCTGCGTTGTGTCCGGCCGCCGGAATGTACATTTCCGCCGGATACGGACAAAAACGCATACAACGCACTGACATGCGGCGCCATCCGGCGCTAATGAAAGTCAATGCAAAAAAACCCGCATCCGGCATTACATTTGCCGGATGCGGTTGGACAAAAAAATGCCGAAGGGCGCCGTCAGGAGCACAACGGATGTGTGAAAGAGGCCTAAGACTGCAAGATTATAGTGCACAAGCTTTCTTGGTAATCTTGCAGTGTAAATGGACATTTAAACATAGTTATTTGTAACAAGGGAGCCTGCCACTGTTTCATTCTATTCATAGTTTGGTAGCATGAATCACCATGTTTCTGGCAAAGCTTGCATTTTCTTCTTGGTTGAGTTCTTATAAATATTAAAGAAAGGAGAACCTACAAACATTATCTTCATTACAGATGAGTGGTTCTTTTCAAGGTTCGATTCGATGAACTGCCCAAATTAGGGGCCAGCACCAGGAAAAATGGCATCAATTGACCCAGAGTACAAATATTATAACTGCGCAGCATGCATGCATGGGACAGTGCCAAGGACAGGGCTTGGACCAGGATTTCTAGCTTAAATATTCATCAATAACAGGTAGATGAGTGACATGTGTAGGCCTCGCGTTCTGAGAGCCCTGCCAAATTCAGGCTACACACATGAAGGAGACCCAACTTGGAGTCCAAACATTTCAAAAAATCAGGAACAGACACCCGGAAAGGTGGCATCAATTGACCCACAGAAGAAATTTGATAATGTCACAGCAGCAGTCAGCCATGGGCCATGCATGATGTATCAGGGTCTGGGCCAGCATTTACAGCTTTCCATTTAAGTTTAAATTAAAAAGAGGTGGGTGAGAGACTGGTCTAGACCTGCTGTGATGGAAGCCCTGATACCTCATGCAACAGCTCAAACAGATTTTCTGCTCAGCCACACTCAGGTGCCACAAACATCAGTTTCGTAGACTACTATTAGTAGAAAAATGTAAGGAGAGTAACATAGGTAGTTGACTGATAATCAATTCATCCAGAGTATAAATTTGATAATGGCACAACAGCAGTCAGCCATGGGCCATGAATGAGGTATCAGGTTCTGGGCCAACATTTACAGCTTTGAATTTAAGTTTAAATTAAGACAAGGTGGGTGAGGGACTGGTGTAAACCTGCTCTACTGGTAGCCATGATACCTTATGCAACAGCTCAAACTGCTTTTTTGCTCAGCCACACACCGGTGGCACAAACATCAACTTGGTAGACCACTAATGTCAGAAAAATGTAAGGATAGTAACACAGGTAGTTGACTGATCAATTCACCCACATTAGAAATTTTAGAATGACACAGCAGCAATCAGCAATAGGCCATGCATGTTGTATCAAGGTCTTGGCTGCATTTACAGCTTTGAATTGCCAGTCTGGGAGTCCTACTGCTACAGGCAACACACATGAAGGAGACCCAAGAGTCTGGTATCAATTTCTCCACAGTAGAAATAGTATAATGGAGCTTTGACACTCATTCCACTTCAGGCAACCTACAAGATGGAGACCCAAATTGGAGTCTCCAAATTTCCAAAAATTATTGCAACACAGCACTAAAGTAGCATTGTCATGAATATCGAGCCACAACTTTTCGTTTCCACTTTTTGTTCCAGTTAGGAACATGCAGCTCTCTGGCACCCCCCTTATCCTCAGTTCTGTCAGGGAACTGCACCTAGGATAAGTAGTTGCCAGAAAGGCTGCCTTGTCGTGTACTGGCTATCGGGCACGCTGCAGTGAGGGCGGTATGTATATCACCAGTCCCAGGCAGGGACTACACACATAAACCTCCGATCCATCACTGCCAGGGTTCTACAATACCACCAGGATGCTATGCTGCCACCAGTTCCTTGTTTGATACTAAAGCCTATATCGGGTCAGGAACCAACCCACAGGTAGCGTGATTTGGCATAGAGTATGTGTTGGTATCATCATAGAGCAAAAAGAACGAAACTAGTAAATTTATAAGTTTACTCCAGAAAATATAGGAAGTGTTTACAAAAATACAAAAGATATTACAAAAAGAGACAAAACACAGTATGTACAAACAGTCAGAAATAAAAGAGATTAAAATATGAAACTTACTACATCTCAGTCACTGGTATGATGTGTCAATGAAGGGGGAGGGGTTCCTTCCCAAAAAAAAGATTCAGTCCACAGCATAGATGTTAGCTGTCTTCCCCCAGGTTCTGAACCCTCTTAAAATGGTTGTTCCTGTTTTATGGATTTGACCATAGTCTTAGGAACTCCCACCTTTGTTGACCTCACATATGAGCTGTTCCCGGGAGGACCTCCTATTTTGAAAAGTTATTAAAAGCTTCTCCTTGCCATATCTTCAGTTGGGAAGCTCACAGGTTGACGGCAGGGGCATTATATTTTCCCCTGCGAATTTACTTTTCTTTTGAGACCGAACATGATCTGTCTGCAGGTTACTGGGGGGCAGAAACTCATTTCCCAGGTTTCTGATGGCCGTACAGGCTGCAAATCGTTGATGTGCATAGGCCTAATTATCCAGATCCTGGAAAATCTACTTCTCCTGTTTCTAGGTTTACTGGAAGTTATTAAATTTGAGTTTCAGCATTTTAGGATTATGACAAAGGAACATTTTGGAGGGAAAGAGAAAAAAAACACACTTAACTCGGTCAGATGCAATAAAAGTGACCATTTGCTGAAGGGAGGGGGGAGTGGATAGAATTTCACAGAGGCAGACACAGGGGGCTGCAGCTGCGAGGGGAATCACTTGTGAAGTTTGGTCTTTCACAAACCAATGGGGGAAGGAAACAGGAAGCCTGGATGTGTACCTAGGATATTAGGAAATAACTCATATTTTCCTGACAAGCATCAATTTCCACAGAGTAGAAATAGTATAATGGAATAGGGCTCTGAATGCGCTTATCCATCAGGACACCAGCAGCACTGAAGACACGTTCTGAGAGAAGGCTGGCTGCTTAGCATGACAAAATCTCCAAGGCTTGACAGTTGAGCTCAGGCCATTCTTCTATTTTTGAGGACAAAAATGCAAATGGGTCCAACCCCCTGATTGCATTGATATTGAGCTTGAGATACTTCTGCACCATTCTCTCCAGTCATTCACAACATGTGAGACTTGTACTGTGTTCTGCTGATGCATGAGCTGGTCTAAAAAAATGTGTGAAACGACTCACAGAAATTGCTTATGCCACTTACACTGCTGCCGATAATGTTTTTGCGTTGGCAACTCAATGTTCCCGGGGTTGGAAGTCTATAACTGCGATGCATACTGTCTGCCTTACTGCTGTCTTGGGGAAAACCACTCTTAAAATTGTGTACAAGCATGTTTCGATACTTCAGCATGTGCGCGTCCCTTTTCAGGTGGAAAAAGAATCAAGCAAAATTTTCTCTTGTATTGTGGATCTAACAGAGTGGCACTATTTCTAACCCTAAGAATGCAGGCATCATGTTGCAGAAACTGCAGCAAGAAGGTGCTCATGTGTTGGGAGCTTTCATGAGGTTAAAGTCCATGGTGTGTTGGTGGCGATGTAACACTCAAGCTTGTTTCCTCCGTCCCCTCCCACCAACCACGGACAACAGAAGTAGGATCATTATCCTCTTCCTCTTCATCCTCTTCATCCTCCTCCATTTGTTCCTCGGCTTCTGTGCCTTTACTAACAGTTTGTTTGGTACCCTGAGCCCTCTTGATTGCTGTAATCCACCCTTCCATTGCACCTGCCTGTGAGACAACAATACGGAGCCTAGAGATATTGTTATCCCTTCCGCATCCTCCTCTGCTTCCACCTCTTCCTGTGGGACCGCTATCACCTCACACAGACTATTTAGAGTGAGTTACAGGATGTAGATGACCGGAATAGTGATGCTAATGACGGTATCATCAGCATCAACCATTTTAGTAGGCATTTCGAAACTGTTCAGAAGGGTGCAGAGGTCCTTCATCTGTGCCTATAAGAGTGATTTGCACCACATCCATACTGCGCTGGCTCAGGCTAGCAAACAGGAAAAATTGCATCAGAGCTCATTGCTGCTGCCACAATCGCTGCAATATCTGCAAAGTGGAATTCTACAGTGTCAACACATCGCAAATCAAATGGTTAACCGGTAATCCGAAGGACCTTTGTAGAGATGCAAGTCGATGCGAACTGCGAATGTGAGCACACAGCGACTGGGCTTTCTGCAGCAGCGCATCCAGGCCGAGATAGTGGTGGAGAAATTGTTCTACCATCAGGTAGAGGACCTGAGTAATTCAAGGCATGTGTGTGAGGTTGATCCGGCATAGGACCACCATCAGATTCACACCATTATCACACACGGCCTTCCCTGGCTCCAGGTTCCATGGAGACAGCCATTGATCTAACTCGGCAAGGATAGCTGTCCGCAACTCTTGAGCTGTGTGACTGCGATCTCCAAAGCATAATAATTTAAACACTGTGTGATTGCGGTGAGCTCTGTCTGTGCAGTATGGAGGTGGGGGATTTTTTCAGCATTGTTGGAACATGTGTCTAATTAAGGGAGAGGTTGAGGGTACAGGTGAAGTCCCCAGAGGAAGTGGAGGCAGAAGCAGTTGAGGAAGTGTTATAAACAGAGGTTTGTCCCTCAAGCCTTGGGGATTCCAATACTTGTCAAGCAGCCTCTTGAGCGCCTGCCCCCACAGCCACCAGAGTCACACAGTGCCAAGTCAGTGAGATGTAACACCCCTGACTATGTTTGATTGTCCATGTGTCAGTGATGAAATGCACTCTGGGAGACATAGATTTTTTCAAGGAACGAGTGATGTTCTCTGCAACATGGTGGTTAGCGCAGGCACAGCTTTCTTAGTAATGGCGATTGAGCAACTGGTGTAGCTTTCAGCTTTCGATAACTGTCTGTATTCATCAGGCAGAAAGGCAGCATTTCCGTGACCAACAGATTTGAGATGATGGAGTTCAAACTCTACGCTTTGGCATGTGTAGGAGGAAACATTCTTTTCCATGATCACAACTGTGGGACAGAGGGCTTGCTGCTGTGCTGAGAGCGGGTTTAGTAGTTTGAACACGACAAACTGCAGGAATGTTGATCACGCATGTGTCGGTTCATGCATGTAGAAGTCAAATTATTGCAATTTTTGTCTCTACTGAGTCGGTTTTTGCAAAGTTGGCAGATAACGTGAATTGGGTCATACTTTACAGTCTCAAAAAAAAAACAGGCTAGGCAACCCATGCCACCCCTGCGACTTGCAGACCTCTGACTGTTGCTGGCCACAGCCAGAGTTGTGGCTGAGGATGCAGTGATTGTCGTGGTTGCATCACTGTGTGTCTGTTCATTGGCTGTGAACTCCCAAGACCTTTTTGACGGCACCTCGTGCGTGAGAACTTTCTCACGTTCGCGGTGATGTCAGTCAAGTCATAGGACTGCGCCGCGAGACATTGAGCAGCACTAAAACACGCTGCCCAGTGTCTGCTGTATGGCAAGCTGTATAGTCGCATCATGCAACAATGCAGGCTGCCATCTAGTTGTAGCAGAACTAGACCCGTGGCGGGACAAATGGATTATTATCTTCTTGGCTGACAGGTGAGGAATATTGTTCATTATTTAATTCTGTTACAGGAGACATTGGCTTCAGTGGACTGGGCAATGATGTTTTTTTATACAATATCACTATGGGATTAGTAATGGGGATGTCTTATAGATGCCTCTCCATTACTAACCTCTGGGCTTGATGTCACCTGGCAATACAAAGGTGATATCAGCCCCTCCAACTGTCACCCCACTTGCCACTGCACCAGGGCAAGTGGTAAGAGCGAGTCTAAGTGTCAACAAACTCCTTAAAAGGACTCTGCAAGCCCAGAATGACTGATTGAATGATCAAGCAAGTAAAGGTGCACGGTGCACTCTTGGCATGACCAAAAACTTCTCAGCTACTTGTTTTCCATCAATCTTCACCCTTATTTGGCTCGATCAAGCCAGAGCGGTCAATCAAAGGAGTGGCGAGCATGTGGAGGGGTGGAGATAGATAGAAAATAATTAGGTAGGAAGGTGCACTGAACTGTTCGGCCACACCAAGGGTGCACTGAGCGCCTGTTCTTGGTTTGAACAGTCATTCTGTACTGACATACTCCATTTAAAGAGATTGAACACTGCTGGATAAGCCCTGACTAATTGGCCCAGTCTACAGCATAAAATAAAATGAATACCTCCATGACTGACTTACCTCCATGACTGACTTTGGTCTCATAATATAATGTAATATTTACTAGAACCAAGAGAAAGAAAAGCACAAATGATAGTGCACACACACGCATATATCATAAATAAAATGGCTTTATTTGAACAAGAATGCAAGGCAGACAAAAGTCACAATTAAAAACAATTAAAACTATGTGTGGAGCGACATGCAAAAGAGATAATATATATATCTCTTCTTAATAATAGATATTTGGATAATACCAATCATTAAATAGTAAAACACCCCAAGGAGTAGAAATTATAAATTGAGCAATGAATGGACTCACAGGAGGACTGGTGCATCTGATACCAAATAGCAATATATTATATATAAAATACACCAATGTGCTTATAAATAATGAATCACTAAATTGTAAACAATAGAGGGAAAAAGAGATATTCCCTAAAACACTCACATTCCTCATGAGAGCCCTGTCAATAATAGAAGGAACAGATAGCCATAATTAACCAGTGGAGTGTCACACCATCTGCTCTGCCCAACGCGTGTCGCTGCCCAAAGCAGCTTCGTCAGGGGGAAGCCTTTTTATTTATGATATATGCGTGTGTGTGCACTACCATTTGTGCTTTTCTTTCTCTTGGTTCTAGTTTACATTCTCATTAGTGCATTAAGTTGCACCCGGCTATATGATTCAATATACTTAATATTTTGTGGTGCCCACCTTTTCACATATACAGTATAATGTA
Organism: Oophaga sylvatica; assembly: GCA_033576555.1. Taxonomy (NCBI): domain Eukaryota; kingdom Metazoa; phylum Chordata; class Amphibia; order Anura; family Dendrobatidae; genus Oophaga; species Oophaga sylvatica. The sequence goes on along the minus strand of JARQOD010000005.1, from coordinate 206,271,522 downwards.
ATATTTAAAAACAAATTATGATTTCTAGAACTGCCTACCTTAAATCCAAACTCAAATCACTTAAAAACAAATTCTGAATATTTTGTAAGTAGAAAACAATAAAACTAATATATAATAGTGAACTGCACACTTGGAGATGAATGGGTGGATTAAGGCTATTTGCTTGGTTTTCCTTTTGTATGTTGTATAGTATGCAACAATATAAAATCTTTAATAATAGTTTTATCTGATTTAAAAAAAAAAATTCGGAAACATAATTTCAACAACCAACATTGTAGTATCTCAATTTCATCACAGGATGGCAGTGCAGGACAACCAATCCTTGATGTTCATGTAAGAAGAAAATCCTGCTGTTACATTGAGTAGTAAAATCCATCACATTTAGAAGCCAATTGAATGACATACATCATAGCGGCCTCTCTTCAATATGAGGAAATTGCATTTTATGTTAATAAGCATAAATTAGTGCATAGTGCATTTTAATTTTAAAGTTGCTTGCATTATGGCACTTATATCCCGACTAAGATTATTTCAAGTATTATTGATGTTAGGCCATTTTCTGTTTAGAGCTACATGGCAGGAGCACTTATTTATGATATGCCTTTTTAGATGGAAGATGTGTAGTTTTAGTTTTTATTCCACAATGTAACTTCATATGTATAAAAAGGAAGATACAGGAGAATAAAGTTCAAATATGTCAGTTTAAAAAATACTCCGTTAATAGCAGTCTTCAAGGAGTGCAGAAAACAATGTAGACAGCATAGGAAGCATATATAGAAATAGGTTAAAACAAACCATTAGTAGAAATTAGTATTAGTCGCAAATACAGTGACACTGTGCTCATCCAGGATCTAGATAAAGTAAAATGGTCATTTCAAAAGTTGCATGGTAATTCTCCAACACCAACACATATACTGAAGTGTGAAGGTACTGAATGGTACGTCTTGTAAGGAGGCTAATGGCCATGTAGTCAATGGAAGGTATGTGTCGCAGAGATGGCTACCCATATACCTCACATGTGGTGTGGTTACAGCCTACATAATGGAGGTTGTTGTTTGGCACATGCTCTGTGCCTTGGGAGGTAGAAGGCCTCCTGTGTGTGTGGCTCCAGACCGAGCATGCGTGCTGGACATTTCCCAGCCTGTGCGCCCACAGGCCTAATGGAGCAGAGAGCCCAGCTAAGGACAGTTTTGTGATGCTTTGCCTGCTCTCAAGGTCATTTATCATTTGTTGTTACTGCTAGGTTTATGGAGTAAACAATCCCCCACTTTTTTTTTAAGAAGCACGCCTCCTGTTTTCCTCTAGCGCACCTGAGTGAGAATAAATCCTTACAATTGGTGCTAGTGAGCTGCCCGCCAGGGCCGTGGGGTACTCGGCACCGAGCCCGTCGACTTCTATGGGGGATGTCACGGGCAGCACACGGCTCGGTCCGTGGCCCTGGGGCTCACTGAAAAGGGGATATATTTACGAGGGTTGATGGAAATGTTCGTGTAGTTTGTCGTGACGCCACCTGTAGTACCTGGTCAAGGTGACCAGCGCTGCTTTGCAGATCCTCTGGAAGGGATGGTGTTGTGCAGCTAGGTGATGAGTCTTCTACAGGTAAGACGATATCCTTCCAGAGCAGATAGATGTAAGATGAAGCAATGGTACAGAGTGATGTAGCAGAGTGGAGTATGCGACGGAGTAATAAGGCAGGAGACAGTTCTTATGCAGTTTCAAGGGTTTACTCACAGTATGTTAAGCGCTTTACAGAGTCCAGCCGGGCACTGTGTCCTTCCAGTGAGTAGTCCAGTAACCCTCAGATAAATTGGTCACACTTCCAATGACTCCCTTTTATGTTCCTTTCCGGCGTTTTTGTGCAATACTCCTTACTTCTACCTGCACCTCCCTACCACAGAGCCCTCAGCGAAGCAGTGTTAGGCCTTTTCAGTTTGCAGGTGCAGCCCGATGCCCGGTTGATCACCTCCTCTTCACGGAGACCGAGACACCGTCGGAAACCTGGACGTACTTGACCACTGAGCTGCTTCCGGACGAGATTATGGTAGCTAGTGGCTCTTGAAGAGTCCCACTAGATGCGGTGTTTGCTAATGGCACTGAACTGACCCACTAGCCTGGGAACCGTCTCCCCGATGTGTTGCCTGGTCCTTCCTCCAGTGAGGATGGGGACAGCGTCAATTGCTGTACCGACCGGACCCCTTCATTTCCCTCAGCAAGGCTCTCTGAGGTAAACTCAGAGAGCTGCAGGACCGGCCAGTACTCAGGCTGGCCGCCTGTCTCCAACTGAAATTCAAAAACTAACGTTCGCAGCATAAGGCTGCTCCAGCCCCTCCCATCCAACTAGCCACACCCTATTCTAACCAACTTGAGCTAGACCATCCCATTGGGTCCGCCTACACTCAGCTGGCATAGTGTACTGTTGAATGCAGTGGTTGGAGTCAATGGGGTGTTTCCTCCTTACCTGAGAGTCAGGTGTCACACCGCTGGGTGCGATGCAACATCTCTGTGGCGACTGGACCCTCAGGGCACCATACTAGCCTGTGGGCATTAGTCCAGGAGGTACCTGGGAGAACTCCAGGAGACTTGCTGTGCATCGCCGAGTCCACGAAGTCTGCAGAGCGGTACGGAGCCGTGCAGAGCCATGCAAAGCATGCAGAGCTGTGCAGAGAGGTGCGAAGCCGTGCAGAGCCATAAAGAGTGGTGCGGAGCCGTGCAGAGAGGTGTGGAGCCGTGCAGAGCCATGCAGAGCGGTGCGGAGCCGTGCAGAGAAGTGCGGAGCTGTGCAGAGCAATGCAGAGCGGTGCGGAGCCGTGCAGAGAGGTGCAGAACATTGCGGAGCCTTGCTGTGAGGAACTGTTGGTGCAGATAGACTGCCATGCACAGGCGGTGAGGGGCCTGAGAGGGTCGTGTGGGGCACTCTGGTGGCCTTGTTGCTAGGGGCAACGGTCGAGGCCTACAGCCTGGTTGCTGGGGGCAATGATATAGCTGCAACAGCAGGCGGAAGCAAGCGTCTGGCTGTAACTCGGCAGGGTTACAAAGCTTGTCAACACCCTCATACCAAGTTCGCTGTGGGTCGGTGTGCAGTGCCAGGGGGCTCAGCGACAGCCATGGGAGGCGAAGCAGCCATGTGTGAAGTGGCTTGCAGTGACGTTCTTGAGGAGTTCTATCACTCTATGATCTGTGGGCATCCACAGGTACCCCAAAAGGGGGTAGTTGCCCAAAAGGGGGTGGTGTCCCAAAAAGGGTGGTGTACCAAAAGGTGGTGGAGTCCCAAAAGGGGACAGTGACCTAAATAGGGGTAGTGGCCCAAAAAGGGGTGGTGGCTAGTGATGAGCGAGCACTAAAATGCTCGGGTGCCTGTTGCTCAGGTCGAGCAGATTGGAATACTCGGGTGCTCGACCTGAGCAACGAGCCCAATGTAAATCTATGGAAGACCCGAGCATTTTTACCGCGATCTCCCCCAAGGGGTCCTTTCATGGTCTTAAAACGTCAGAAAATGATGGACATACTGCTCAAATGACACGAGGACATCATGGGGATCGCCCCTGGAAGCATTCTTGACTCCTAGTTCACAGCTTTAAACAATGTTATTTCAGAGTTTCATGCCATTTTTACCGGTGCACCAAAACAAAACCAAAACGAAACCAAAACTGATTTTGCCGGGGTATGCGGGGCTGTGCGGGGCCTGTGCCAGGCTGTGCAGGGCTCTGCCGAGGCTGTGCAGGGCTGTCCCGGCTTTTGCCGATGCTGTGCGGGCTGTGCCGGTGCTGTGTGGGACCTGTAAAGAGCTGTGCCAGCCTTCGCCGGTGCTGAGCAGTGCTGTGCTGGTGCTGTGCGGGGCCTTGCTGGCCTTTGCCGGTGCTGTGTGGGGCGTGCCGGCCTCTGCCGGTGCTGTCGGGGGCTGTGCCGGCCTCTGCCGGGCCTGTGCCGGTCTCTGCTGATGCTGTGCGGGGATGTTTTGGCCTCTGCCGGGCCTGTGCGGGGATGTTTTGGCCTCTGCAGGTGCTGTGCAGGGCCTGTGCCGGCTCTGCTGGCTGTGCGGGCATCATCCAATGGGACTACTTGTCCCATTTGGCTATGCCTGCTACAGTGACAGCATTAGCGGATGATGGTAAAGTAGTAACTAGGCGACATCATCATTTCTGATGTTTTAAATGAACACAGAAGCTATCATGTGCCTCTTGAGGAACTCTTATTATGGGAGGGAAACGCGTAGAGATGAAGTAGCATGAAGCCAAGTTCTTTTCTTTGTGTTTTCTCATTATATATTTGCTGATCTTTTGTCTGGGGACAATTGCAATAGTAAGGCATCTGGCAATATGAGCTGATATGATTTCTTTGGGGAGGTAGCTAACTCATTCCTTGTCTTTTTAGGGGTTAGAATGGTATAGAGACACCTAAGGGATATTAAATCCCTATCTCTGGTATATTATATCCATGTTAATACCAAATTATAATGAAACTACCAGTGATAATGTTTGACAGGATGACTATATACTGATTTATTATTATTCCAAGCTAATACTCACCTTATTTTTGCAATTTTTTTTGCCCTTCGTCACTGTAACATTATTAAAATTCTTTGGTTTGTTAATTAACAGGTAGCAGTCCAAGGGATAAATCTTGACTTAGTATTCCCCAGTTTTCCTCCCTGTTGAATTATTTATTGAAGTAAGGGAGATACTCAGGGTTATTAAGGGATAGCCGCCATGGAGCGGGGGGCACCAGTACAAATTAGGGTGAAAAAGCTTGGGAGGTAGGGACTTTTCCAATAGGGACTCTTAGTATCCTTCCCTTACCTCCTTCCACCATAAAATTAAAGTATGTGTTTTTTTCGGTTACTGGCTGCACCCTTACTTTATGTTGTTTTGATATGTTGGTGGCCCGAGTTTGTTTTCTTCATCCTTGGACTGCCTTAAGGCTGGGTCTCACATAGCGATACACCAGCGATCCCGACAACGATATGCACTTGTCAGGATCGCTGGTGTATCGCTATATTATCGCTGCTGAGCTGCCAAACAGGCAGCTCAGGGCAGCGATCAGCACAGCGACCACTGCGGGTAACATCGCTTAGTTACCCGCAGTGTACGTTGGATACCAGTGCCCTGATGCAGGGAGCTGGTATCCAAGGTACACAGCGGGTTTCCAAGCACTGCGCGGTGCCTGGAAACCCGCTGTGTACCTTGGTTACCAGCTCCCTGCTTCAGGGAGCTGGTATCCAAGGTACACAGCGGGTTTCTAGGCACAGCCCCGCGCCTGGAAACCCGCTGTGTACCTTGGTTACCAGCGGATCGCTGGTCTCCCGCCTGTCACACGCAGCGATGCGTGCCTGTCAGCGGGAGACCAGCGATCAAAAAAATGTCCTGACATTTCAGTGACGATCAGCGATACCCGGCAGGGGGGCTGATCGTCGCTGAATGTCACACACAGCGATATCGCTGGTGAGCTCGGTGCTGCGTCACAAAACTAGTACTCAGCACGATCTCGGTAGCGATATCGCTATGTGAGACGGGCCCTTTAGTGCATTATTCTAAGCATCTGGTTACTCTATTGGCTGCCCTGATTTTTGCCCTTGTGAATAGGGTTTAATAGAGATATCAGGGTCAGCCATCGTTGAGCGGGGGCACCATTTGCGTTCCAAGAGGGTGCCAACATCTGCTGTCAGGAAGGGGTGCTTGATAGGGCTCAATAGGACCATTTAGACCCACCTCATTCCTGATTACTGCCCCCTTTTTTTGTTTTTTGATCAGCAAAAATTAGTTGGCTGCTTGGTTTTTTGGAGCTTTTCTTTATGAAATTGGTTTTTAGAATTTATTCAATAAAGTATATTTTATTAATTAGTTTTTTTCTTGTATGAGCCTCTATATAACTAATTATTCGCATCACTTAATTATATATTTACAAGAAAGTAGTATTGCCATCATCCGGCTAATTTGGTGAATGTAAAAAACAAAAAACAAAAACCACATACAGAACATACAACACATAACACAGTTCATACACATAACATAAAACACATAACATAGAGTACATACTCCCCGCACACACCTAATTCCCCTGCAAATAATATTAAAATGATCAACGCAACCTATACTCACCTTTCCGCCGTAATCCATTAATAACATGGGTCCCACGTCAATCTCCTGTGGAGAGCTGCCACATCAGCTGATGCGACCGCTCTCCAGGGGCTCCAGTGATACAGTGACGGAGAAAGCCCTCCGCGCTGTATCACTCCGCCGGGAGGTCACAGGAGTTCACCTGTGACTTACGGCAGCACTACATCTGCTGATGTGACTGCTCTATAGGGGAGATCATCGTGGGACACTCATTTTTAAAGAGGGACTGCATCGGAAAGGTAAGTATAGGTTGGTTTGATTCTTTAAATGTTTTGCAGGTGATCGATGGCTTAGCTAGGATCTGGGCGTGCAATAAAAATTGTGAAAAACCGTGTCATGTTTTATTTCATTAAAATTCTTTTTTCTGGCTGTGTCTTTTTTTAACCCTTTATTAATATAAGAATAATAATGGATAGGCGTCTCATTGACTCCTCTCCATTATTAAACGGGCTTAATGTCACCTTACAATAGCAAGGTGACATTAACCTCTTATTACCCCATATCCCACCTCTACACGGGAGTTTGAAGAGAGAGGCTAAGCGCTAGAATTGGCGCATCTTATAGATGCGCCATTTCTGGGGCTGCAGCGGGCTGGTATTTGTAGCCGGGGGGCCAATATCCATGGCCCCTTCCTAGGCTATGAATATTAGCCCGCAGCTGTCTACGTAGCCTTTCTGTCTATAAAATATAGGGGAACCCATGTCATTTTTTTTGGGTCCCCCTATTTTAATAGCCAGTAAAGGTTATGGAGACAGCTGCGGGCTGATATAGCCTGGAACGGAGCCATGGGTATTTTCCCCTTCTCAGGCTACAAATATTGGCCCCCGTGCATCGACTTTCCCCCTCTGATGCAGAAAATTGCTTGGGAGCACACACTGGCACAGCCCCACACAGGCCTCACACAGCACTGGCACAGCCATGTACAGCCCCGCACAGCACCCGCACAGCACCGGCAGAGCCCCACACAAAGCCCCGCAGAGTTTGGCAGCCCCCAGATATGTGAAAGGGGCTGCCGAGCAGGGCAGTGCCCAGTCTCTTATACCCCTAATGATGCTGTGCGGCCAGTCAATCACTGCACGACCATAACAAAGATGCCTGCGGCGTTTCATTGCCTGGCAGACAATCCCTGCATCGTGATTGGGTCTCTAAAGTCCTTCAAAAATGCTAGGTGGAGACCTGAGTACCAACCAAATAATCCTTGTAATACTTGGTGCTCGCTTGTAGTGGCAAGCACGTTCGCTCATCACTAGTAGTGGCGAATGCGCCGAAGGACTGTTGCCGGGAACAGTGTTCAAAAAGCGTGTGTCTGGTATCCTGTGTCAACTATACATCTTACAAGATGTCACAGAGGTGCTCTGTAGAAGTCAATGGAGAGAGCATGACTGGACTTCTGGACTCAGGTAGTTCGGTGACCCTGGTGAGCGCCACACTCCCTGTCTATCTGATCCCTGGAAGGAAGATGGACATCCACTGTGTCCATGGGGTCCTTAGGGATTATCCAGTGCCCAGGGTAATAATTGAGACACCCACGGTGATTACCAGTCATGATGTCCCTGTAGTCCTGGACTTGCTGTACTCAATTGTAATCGGTCAGGACTTTGAATTGTTTTGGGACTTATGGGAGGAAAGGGGAGTGTCTGACTGCTCAGGGGGAGTTGGAATGACCCTAAGGGAGGCCCACTGCAGCAGGTGGCTGTAGGGGTTCCTGGTGGTGAGATGCATAAAGAGGAAGAGGTAGCACCCCCTAAGGTCAATGTACCAAAATTATGAGTGACCGGGGAAAAGTGTGGGTCTGACCAACTCTGGGACTTAGCAGAGGTGACCAACAGTGTGACCATTAAAAATGGGGTAGCTCCAGGAAAGGGGTCTGTCACTGGTTTAAATGGGGACTTGTTGTTCCAGGGTGACTCCCATGTATACTGTGACACAAGGGAAAAAGAGTATGGTAAGGTGGACCTGGGTACAGATGGCAAGTCTTCATCTCGACACCAGGGACACGGCAGCAGTGGAAAGACAGGGTCAGGAGCAAAAAAGGTTGATGTCCTTGATAAGGACCACTGACGAACCCCAGCAAGGAGATAGTCGATGAAGTGGGGAAAATAAAACTGACCTAGGGTGGTGGTAGGTATCCAACAGCTAAAATCGCAGTTGGAGAAGAACTCCAAGAAAAAACGGAGAGCCTGCAGGAGAAGCTGTCCGAATCGACCGCTGCCACCCAACAATGAGAGGATAAAATTGACAAATTGACAAAGAAAATTTGCACATGGAAAGAGCACAACGAGGTCTGTCAACAGCTGGCGTACAAGAGGTACAAGGTGTCGAATATGGAAGCTGCATACTCAGCGCAGCTAGATCAAATGTGTCGCCTGGAATCCGAGCTCTCAGCAGCCAAGGCTCAGCTCAGAGAGATGGAAGCACAGGAGCAGAAGCTGCTTCATACCATCCGCTCCACTGAGGAGAAGCTGCGATCTACTCAGCAGGATGTCACATAACATGTGTCCCAGCTGGAAATGACCTGCTGCAACAAAGAAGAGGAGCTCAAGGACCTCGCTAAAGAGTTTGTTCTAAAGAGTCTGGAAGAGCAGATGACTGGGTAAATCGCGGCCTTGGAGTCAAAAAGAAGTTGAATGCAGAAAATGAGGACACAAAGTAAACAAGCTCTTCAGAAACTGTCTGCAGGCTTGGAGGAGAAGAACGCATACATCAGAGAGGCCAATGAGAAGCATCAGCAGGAGCTTCACCGGAGAGAGCATGAGCATTGCTGCCTGGCAGGGGAGCGGAATAAAGTTCTCCGAGAGCTCAAGATCGAGCCGGAGGCTAAGCAGAAGGCTAAGGCCCATGCACACTTTGTGGTTTTTGCTGCAGTTCCGCAGCGGTTTTTGCGCTTCTGAACCACTGCAGAACCGCACGCCATGTAGAGTACAATGTTAGTGAAGGGAGAAAAAAAAAGCTGTGCACACACTGCGGAATTTTCCGCGCGGAATGGGTGCGGTTTCAAAACCGCAGCATGTCAATTCTTTGTGCGGATTCCGCTGCGGTTTTACACCTATTCCATTATAGGTGTAAAACCGCAGGGCAATTCCGCACTAAAAACTGCGCAAAAACCGCAGTAAATCCGCACTAAAACCGCAGTGCGGTTTACCTGCGGTTTTAGCGAACTCCGCGCGGAAAAAAACGCAAGTGAATCCGCAAAGTGTGCATGGGGCCTAAGGCTAAGTGCACATGTTCAGGATTATTTGCGTTTTTTTCGCATTTTTTCGCGGGAAAAAACGCGTCAAAAACGCATGAATTAAGCATCCTATCATTTAGAATGAATTCCGCAATTTTTGTTGCACATGGTGCATTTTTTCCGCGAAAAAAATGCATCGTGGAAAATCTAGCAACATGTCCATTAATTTTGTGGATTTCTAGCATTTTTCCCGCTATATTATTGACCTAGAAAGTTCAGGAAAAAATCGCGGTAAAAACGCATCAAATCCGCGCAAAAAATGCGCAAAATCCGCGCAAAAAAACGCGCGTTTTTGCCGCGAAAAAAGTCCGGTTTTGCTCAGGAATATTCTGCAAACATTCCTGAACGTGTGCACTTAGCCTAAGGCCCAGCTCCAGAAATAAATGGACAGCTGAAAAGATGAGCTATCTGTTCTACAGAATGAACTGTCGCGCTCTCCCGATCTGATCGCAATGAAGGAGAGTGAGCTGGATAGACTGACCAAAGGAGTGGCCTCCACTGAGGAAGAAATGCAGCAGGGGAAGTGCCATGCAGATGGCCTCACAAGGGAGGTCAATGTCTTAAAAAACTGCTCTGACTCTCTGGAAGAGGAGATCAAGCACTATATCCAAGAAAGTGAGACTTTGCTCTTTCAGTGACTGGTAGAGGTACCCAAGGACCTGCGATAAGCGTGTGCCAGTGAGGCCGTGCATGAGACATTTAGAAAGGTGGTGAAGGCATGTACTGTGAACTGGGCACCAGAGTCTAAGCAGTTAGTGATACTGTCAACTAGGGAAGTCACAGTGAAGAGGGTGGCTATCCTGAGTGTCATGCATCTACAATGTCTCCGCAAGAAACAAATGATCCTGTTGAAGAATAAGGAAGCCGCTCGACATCTGGAGCAAGCAAGGAAAGCTCAACGTTGTCTTGGATTTGTGGAAGACATCGTTCAAGTGCCCAGAAATCTGGTGGTGAGGAAAGTCATTGGGACAAGTGATGCAAGATATTGTGTGGCTAGTGTGAGGAAGCCTAGGTAGCTAGTGATAATGGGATGGTACCATTTATCGTTGTCGGATCAATGGAGAGCATTAGAAATATTCAAATACTCCTTGAATATCGTCTGGCATACCTACGAGAGGTACAGCTGCTGGAAATGTAAAGAAAGTGGCGACCACTTCCAATCCGATTTATAGAGAGACGAAGGGGTTTTCTAAAGAATAGAAGTACGCAATCTGAAGCTAAAAGGGTTAGAAGTATTGGCTCTTTTGTTAACTCAGTGCTAATTAGCATAGGCAGGAGAGCGTCTAGTGGACATAGTGACAAAGGGTCAGACTCAGACCAGACAGCAGGCTCAACTGTACGGTAGTCTCGCCGCCGCATAAACCAGTGGAGGCGGTCAGGGAGAGAATGGTCTGGAAAAGGGGCCACTCTACCAGATGAGGTGATGGAGTCAGATGATACATGGCTCTAAAAAGGTTCAGTGACAGGGCCCGATTTTAACAGACGGGTGTACTATCAAAGGCGACCGAGATGGTAATGGAAGGTGCCAAGCCCCACGGCTTTAGGCAGAGGGGGAGGTATATAAGGAGGTTAATGGCCATGTAGTCAATGGGAGGTATGTGTCGCAGAGATGGCTACCTATATAACTTACCTGTGGGTGTGGTTACAGCCTACATAATGGAGGTTGTTTGGCACAAGGTGTGTGCCTTGGGAGGTAAAAGGCCTCCTGTGTGTGTGGCTCCAGACCGAGCCTGCATGCTGGACATTGCCCAGCCGGTGTGCCCACAGGCCTGAGGGAGCAGAGAGCCCAGCTAAGGACAGTTTTGTGTTGTTTAGCCTGCTCTGAAGGCCATTTATCGTTTGTTGAAACTGCTAGATTTATGGAGTAAATAAACCAGAACAGTTTGTTTTTAAGAAGCACACCTCCTGTTTTCCTTTAGGTCGCCTGAGTGAGTACAAATCCCTACAGTCTTTATGGAAAAAGATGACTATTGCACATTAGATAGCAAAAAGAAATAGCATTGATCTGTAGCAGAAGTGGCAAGCTAATTGCTGTTTGGTGCCTCCATAATGGCTAACTGCAATCATGGGAGCTTATGTAAAAGCAACTTTTCTAGATATATTTGTTCTACAAAACCTTTTGACATCAAGGAAGCCTCTAGTTTTCCAAAAAGTAAGGATAAAAGTGTTGTCTGGTTCAAACTGATAAGTCTACAGTTACTCTTGTGACTGCAGACTTATGAATCCCCCCAGTGCATACCGGGACTGGAGGGTATGCAGGAGTTAAACATACCCCCAGCCAGTGGACGCAGCCTCGCTTCATACACTTGTATTGAACCACGGTCGCATCCTGTCTAATGACGCAACTGGCCAGTGGGCGTGTCCAATTAGAGGGTTCGGCCTCCCTCCATACAAGTGTATTGAGAGCAAGGCCAGACCCACTGGCTCAGAGTATGTATAACTCATACCTATACTCTGATCCTGGGTCTTAAACAAGCGACTCATAAAGTCTGCAGTCATTCTGTGTGACTGCAGACATGGGTTTAGACCGGACAACTCCTATAACGGCTCATGCAGAAGAGCATATAAATCAGACTTGTACTATCTAATTTTGATTCAGACAGCACACTGACACATGTTATTCAATAGTGCTGTCCAGATTAATGATTCTCTTCTCCGTCTGAGTGACCGTTAGAAAAAAATCGCAGCATGCACTACATTTATTCAAGTCTCGGATGAGACTCACATATGTGTGAGAAAAAAATCAAATCGCACATGGACCATCAAAGTGACATCTGATTTTTATGGATAGATTTCTGTTATAAACGAAAACAGATCTCAGACGGACATCACAAGGACGTAACAAATGGATGGACATGGATGAAAATCTGATGAAAATTAGGAAAAAATCGTCTGACCTGTCTGAATTAAACAATTTTTCATACGCTCATCTGCAGGCACAAAAAGCAGACTGTCGCCATCTACTCAGTGGTGCCACTTTATAAAAAATGCACACTGCAGTGCTCATTCAGTTTTGTAGGCCAAAGAGAAGTATTAGTCCAGTAATAGTCTATGTACAGTGGGGTCGGAAAGTATTCAGAAACATTAAAATTTTTCACTCTTTGTTTCATTGCAGCCATTTGGTAAATGCAAAAGAGTTCTGTTTTTTCTCATTAATGTACACTCTGCACCCCTTCTTTACCAAAAAAAACAGAAATGTAGAAATTTTTGCAAATTTATTAAAAAAGGAAAAACGGAAATATCACATGGTCATAAGTATTCAGACTAGTGTTGAGCGATACGATACTGCAAATATCGGTATCGGCCGATATTAGCTGTATCGGGCTTTCGATTCCGAGTACCGATATTTTCGTCATATCGGATACCGGAATCGGATTTGTCACTGTCACTGTCAGTGTCCGTCGGTCGGGTCTGTCAGGAGTCAGCGGCACTTACCTGGCAGAAGATCTCCGGCGGTCACGGGCTGGACTGCTTCATGGCCGCCATCATCTTTCCCCGGCGGTCACATGCAGTTTCTCGCGATAACTGCAGTGACTGCTGGGTAATCCCGGCCGTAAAGCAGTCAGTCCGATGACGTCACCGCCGGGGAAGCAGGTAATCAGCTGTGCTGCGTCGCGATGACAGGCTCTGCCTGTCATTGCGATGTAGCAGAGCTGGATCGTCGTGGGACTGTCGTTACTATGGACTGCGTCGGACAGGTGGTATACTGTTGGTTTGTTTTTTTTCTTTTTTTTACAGGAGATCGATGGCGTCGCAGGAATGAGTGTTAATAAAAATTAATGAAAACTGTGTTGTCTCTTTTATTTCATTAAAATACTTTTTTCTTGCTTTGTCTTTTTTTATACATTTAATAACTTTGGGATTAATAATGGATCGGTGTCTTATTGACGCCTCTCCATTATTAACCGGGCTTATTGTCACCGTGCAATCAACGGTGACATTAACCCCTTATTACCCCACTTGCCACCGCTACAGGGCAGTGGGAAGAGCCGGGTAAAGTGCCACAATTGGCACATCTTTTGATGCGCCAAATGTGGGGCTGCTGTAGCCTGGTATTATCAGGCTGTTGAGGGCCAAAATCCATGGGCCTTGACAGTCTTTTAATACCAGGCCGCAGCAGTCTGCATTTTACTTGGCTGGTTAACAAAAATAGGGGGACCCCTACGCCATTTTTTTTTCGAGGGGATCCCCTATTTTTGTTAACCAGCCAAGCTAAGCAGACTGCTGTGGCCTGGTATTATCAGGCTTGCAAGGTCCATGGATATTGGATCCTTACCAGCCTGAAAAACCAGGCCTCAGCGGTCTGCTTCATCTGGCTGGTTAACAAAAATAGGGGGGACCCCACGCCAATTTTTTTCGAGGGGATCCCCTATTTTTGTTAATCAGCCAAGATATGCAGACTGCTGTGGCCTGGTATTATCAGGCTGGCAAGGTCCATGGATCTTGGCTCCTTAACAGCCTGAAAATCCAGGCCTCAGCGGTCTGCTTCATCTGGCTGGTTAACAAAAATAGGGGGGACCCACGACAATTTTTTTCGAGGGGATCCCCTATTTTTGTTAACCAGTTCCCTCTGACGTCACTGATTGTGTCCCTGGCTGACCTGAAGTGAAAGTGGAAAGCAATCAATTAAGCTTTCCACTTCCTCTCCTGTCAGCCAGGAGAGGAACTCATTCATTTGGGGGTTTACTGTGAGGCTGCAGCATTAGCTGCGGTCCCTGCAGTAAACATTAACCCTTTCTGATGGATTACACCGTGGGACCTGACTGTGCATGGGATAGGTAAGAATAATTTTGCTTTATTATTTTATTTTTTATCAGGAAATGGTTTTAGCAGGTAAATAAAATATGGTCAAAAACTGTGTGATTATTTCATTAAACTTCTTTTTTATTAAAGTGTGTGTGTTTGATTTTTCTTTCATACAATAGGATTAATAATTGATAGTTGTCTAATTGACAGCTCTCAATTATTAACCTGGCTTAAAGTGACCTTTCAATTGCAAGGTCATTTTAACCCCTTATTAACCCATTCGCCACCGCTACAGGGCAATGGGAATAGACGGGCAAAGTGCCAGAAAGGGCAAATCTAATTAGAGATTTGCCCTTTCTGGGGTGTCTGGGGGCAGATGTTAGTAGCCGGGGGGGCAAAAATAATGGTCCCTCTCTGGGCTATTATTATCTGCCCCCACTCACTGGCTTTGTCTGTCTGGTTGCGAAAATAGGGCGGGAGCCCACGCATTTTTTTTCAGCAATTTTACACCTCATATATATATATATACATGTCATTGAATTTGTGACACATATATATATATATATATATATATATATATATATATTTATATTTATAGTTCATACACTTCTACATAGTATAATAGCCGCTAATTCAATTGCCGGCTTTTGTGAAAATGCAGAACCTGACATGAAATGACACTTGGTTTACATAGAGTTAACCATGTCTTTTCATGTAGTTTGATATCTGATTTGCACAAACAATTACATGAGTGTAAGTGTGCAAAATTTCACACCTGTAGGGGTTAATTAAAGGTGTAAATTCGTAGCAAAAAAGTCCGTTTTTTTTACAACGAATTTACACCTTTAATTAACCCCTACAGGTGTGAAATTTTGCACACATAGACTGATGGAATTGTTTGTGCAAATCAGATTGCAAACGACATGAAAAGACATGGTTAACCCTATGTACACCAAGTGTCATTTCATGTCGGGTGCTTCTGTCTTTTCACAGAAGCCGGCTTTACCCGGCAATTGAATCAGAGGATATTTTACTATGTAGAAGTGTATAAACTATACATATATGTATATATATATATGTCACAATGACATGTTATATATATATAATATATATATATGTATTCTATGTGTGTATATTTAGTGTTTACAAGGAAATAAAGGGTTTTTTTAGTTGCGATATTTTGTTCCCATAGACTTACATTGGACTTCCGCAATCGGAATCGGATATCGCCGATATTTAGTGATATCGGCGATACCATTCCGATCCGATATTTTTAGATATCGAGCAGTATCGCTCAACACTAATTCAGACCCTTTGCTCAGTATTGAGTAGAAGCACCTTTTTTAGCTAGTGCAGCCATGAGTCTTCTTGGGAATGATGCAACAAGTTTTTCACACTTGGATTTGGGGATCCTCTGCCATTCTTCCTTGCAGATCCTCTCCAGTTCCGTCAGGTTGGATGGTGAACATTGGTGAACAGCCATTTTCAGGTCTCTCCAGAGATGCTCAATTGGGTTTAGGTCAGGGCTCTAGCTGGGCCAGTGAAGAATGGTCACAGAGTTGTTCTGAAGCCATTCCTTTTTTATTTTAGCTGTATGCTTAGGGTCATTGTCTTGTTCGAAGGTGAACATTCGGCCAAGTCTGAGGTCCAGAGCACTCTGGAAGAGGTTTTCATCCAAGATATCTCTGTACTTGGCCGCATTCATGATTACTTTAATTGCAACCAGGCATCCTATCCTTGCAGCTGAAAAACACCCCATACAATGATGCTACCACCACCATGATTCACTGTTGGGATTGTATTGGTTTATGTTTTGGTAGCTGAGGAGGCAGGAGCAAAAAACCGCATAGGCAGCCAAACACCAGAGAGGTTGGAAACTAATAGGTTGCAGACCCCTAAACTAAACGCACAACTAGAAGCAGCGGTGGGATGTTTCTACGGTGCCCTAGGCGCCTCGTCACAGCCGGAGAGATTAGCTATCCCTGAAGATGGAAAGAGGAAAGCTAACTGCCCCGGAGTAGAGCACCAAAAGAATAGGAAGCCCCCAAACATATAATGGCGGTTAGACAAGATGAAAACACGAACACAGACAAAAAATAGATTGAGCAAACGCTGGGGCCCAAAACTGTCTAGATAGGACAGCACAGGAGAGAATACTGTCTGCAACCCAGAAAAATCCTAGGAAAAACTCCAACACTTCTGAATCCAAAAACAATGAGACCACACGGTCTCGACCACCTATATCAGATCTCTGGTGTGGACACGTAGCTACCCAGCAGTAAAATATCACAAGAACTGAGCAAATGAACAAGTACAAAAAAAACGAACAGAGACCAGCCAAAGCCCCCCAAAGGGAACCCGGCTGAAGACAAAAAGCAATGCAGCAAAAAAGCAAGGGAAATCAAACCACAGTAAAGAAAACTGAAAATGACTTATCTGAATGCAAGCAGGAGACAGCAGAAAAGCAAGCTGAATTCCAACCTAGACCAGGAAGAACAATTGATCACCGGCAAGGACCCTGGGAGGTCAGCTCGCTTAAATCAGGCCAGTCCGTTCCACCTGACAACCAATCATTAAATACAGGTGTGGGACTTCTGCTGTTCAACATAGGTTCAATACCCTCAGCAACCACCAGAGGGAGCTTCAGCTCCGAAGTCATCTCCAACATGTTCACAACAGTACCCCCCCTTGAGGAGGGGTCACCGAACCTTCACGTGTGCCACCAGGCCAATCAGGATGAGGTCGGTGATAGGTACGGACCAGTCTCTCCGCATGAATGTCAGAAGCAAACACCCAAGAATTGTCCTCCTGACCATAGCCTTTCCACTTCACCAAGTACTGGAGTCTCCGCCTAGCCAAACGAGAATCCAATATCTTCTTAACCACATACTCCAAATTGCCCTCAACCAAAACAGGATCAGGAGGCGCAGCCATAGGAACCACTAGCTCGACAAACCTCTTCAATAAAGATTTGTGGAATACATTGTGAATCTTGAATGTTCCTGGAAGAAGCAAACGAAAGGAAACAGGATTAAGAATTTCCACGATCTTATAAGGTCCAATGAACCTTGGCTTAAATTTTGGAGATGCGACCCTCATAGGGATATTTTTTGAGGACAACCAAACCAAGTCACCCACTTTAAACCGAGGACCATCAGTCCTATGCCAGTTGGCACACCGCTGGGCCTTCTCCTGAGAGAGAGACAACTTATCCACTACTTGATCCCAAATCTGCTGCATTCTCTCCACAATAGAGTCAACACCAGGACAGACAGAAGCCTCCACCTGCTCTGAAGAAAATCGAGGGTGAAACCCGAAATTGCAGAAAAATTGAGACATCAAGGTGGCAGAACTAGCCCTATTATTAGGAGCAAACTCAGCCAAAGGCAAAAAAGAGACCCAGTCATCTTGATCAGCAGACACAAAACATCTCAAATAAGTCTCCAAGGTCTGGTTTGTTCTCTCAGTTTGTCCATTGGTCTGAGGGTGGAACGCAGAGGAAAAAGACAGCTGAACTCCCAGTTTGGAACAAAATGTCCTCCAAAATCGGGAATCAAACTGGACTCCTCTGTCAGACACAACGTTTTCTGGAATGCCGTTCAACCGAACCACCTGTTGAAAAAACAAGGGCACCAACTCGGAGGAGGATGGCAACTTAGGTAGTGACATAACATGTATCATCTTGGAAAACCTATCACAGATTACCCAAATAACGGTCATCCTCTGAGAGACAGGGAGGTCGGAAATAAAATCCATAGAGATATGGGTCCAAGGCCTCTTGGGCACAGGCAATGGCATTAACAAGCCACTAGAGCGAGAGCAAGGTTTGGACCGAGAACAAGTTCCACAGGACTGCACAAAGTCCCTAAAGTCACGAGACAAGGTGGGCCACGAAAAGGACCGACTCACAAGATCTCTGGTGCCAAAAATACCAGGATGGCCAGCCAACGTGGAGCAATGAATCTCAGATATCACATTCATCCTCCACTGGTCTGGGACAAACAATTTCCCAACAGGGCAGCGTTCAGGTTTATCCTCCTGAAATTGCTCCAGGGCCAATCTCAAATCGGGCAAGATAGCGGAAAGAACCACACCCTTCTTCAGAATAACAGTGGGCTCAGTTACCTCAGGAGAATCCGCAAAGAAACTCCTCGAGAGAGCATACGCCTTAACATTTTTAGTGCCCGGGAGAAAAGAGACCACAAAATTAAAACGTGTGAAAAACAAGGCCCACCTGTCCGGTCTAGGATTAAGTCGCTTGGCCGATTCAAGATAAACCAGGTTCTTGTGATCAGTGAGGACCATCACCTGATGTTTGGCTCCTTCCAGCCAATGTCTCCACTCTTCAAAAGCCCACTTCATAGCCAATAACTCCCGATTTCCCACATCATAATTACGTTCCGCTGGGGAAAATTTTCGAGAGAAAATGGCACAAGGGTTACTCTTAGAAGTCTCCGGATCCCTTTGGGACAAAACGGCTCCTGCACCAATCTCAGAAGCATCAACCTCCACTGAAATGGTAGAGAAACATCAGGTTGCCGTAGAACAGGAGCAGAAGTGAATCTCCGCCTAAGCTCCTGAAATGCAGAAACTGCCTCAGGAGACCAATTCACTACATCAGAACCCTTTTTGGTCCAATCAGTCAGTGGTTTCACAACAGTAGAGAAGTCACCTATAAATTTACGATAAAAATTTTCAAAACCCAAAAATCTCTGAAGAGCCTTCAATGTAGTGGGCTGAACCCAATCACAAATGGCCTGAACTTTGACGGGGTCCAATTCAATAACAGACAGAGACAAAATGAATCCCAGAAATGAAACCTTCTGAACGCCAAAAAGACATTTTGATCCCTTCACATACAATGCATTTTCTCTCAAAATCCGGAATACAGTCCGAACATGTTCCACATGAGAATCCAAGTCATTGGAAATAATCAAGATATGTCCAAATAAACGATCAGAAATTTATCCACGAAATCCCCAAAAAAATATCATTCATAAAGGATTGGAAGACGGAAGGGGCATTAGTGAGCCAAAAAGGCATCACTAGGTACTCAAAATGCCTCTCTGGGGTATTAAACGCCGTCTTCCATTCATCACCGTGCTTGATGCGAATAAGATTATACGCCCCCCTGAGGTCAAGCTTGGCAAACCAACTAGCACCTTTCACTCTGGAAAATAGGTCAGAAATCAAGGGTAATGGATATTGATATTTAATAGTGATCTTATACAGGAGACGATAGTCAATACACGGCCTCAATGAACCATCCTTCTTGACCACAAAGAAAAAGCCGGCACCCAAGGGTGAAGAGGATGGTCTGATATGACCCTTCTATAAAGACTCTTTGATATAAGATCGAATAGCATCATGCTCAGGTACAGATAAATTAAAGAGCCGACCCTTGGGAAATTTACAACCGGGTACTAAGTCAATAGCGCAATCATAACTCCTATGAAGAGGTAAGGATGCAGACTTACTCTCACTAAACACATCAGAAAAATCAGTCAAATAGTCAGGGACATCCTGAGACTGGGGAGAGGCAGAAAAAACAGGAGTGTCATTACGAACACATTGACAAACCAACTGACCACAGACACAGACTTCCAATCCAAAACAGGATTATGAGTCTGTAGCCAAGGAAAACCCAGTACAATAATGTCATGTAAATTATGTAACACCAAAAATTTGCAATTCTCTTGGCTGTCTGGGTCAACCCGCATTATCACCTGGGTAGAAAACTGGGGTTTATTCTCCACCAAAGGGGTAGAATCAATGCCCAGCAAAGGAATAGACGTCCACAGGGGTTTCATAGGAAAACCACAACGTTTGGCAAAATCAAAATCAATCAGGTTTATAGCTGCTCCTGAATCAACAAAAGCCTGAGCTGAAAATGTGGACATGGAGCAAATCAAGGTAACAGTCAACAGAAATTTAGTCTGAACACTACCCAAAACAACTGAGCGCGCAAAACGTCTTCCCCGCTTGGGACAGACGGAAATAGCATGAGAAATGTCACCACAATAGTAGCACAACTTATAACGCTTTCGAAACTCATGACGCTGTGCCCCAGAAGTCACTCGATCACACTGCATGGGCTTAGGGGCTGACCTGCAAGGCATCACAATCTCACGCATATTTCTACGCTCACGCAAACGTCTGTCAATTTGAATAGCTAATGACATAGAGTCATTGAGACCAGAGGGGACAGGGAATCCCACCGTAACATCTTTTACAATCTCTGCCAGACCCTACCAAAAAAGAGCTGCCAGAGCATCATCATTCCATTTAGTGAGGACTGCCCACTTTCTGAATTTCTGACAATACAGCTCTGCGGCTTCTTGACCCTGATTCAATGCCAACAAGGTTTTTTCAGCTTGATCAGTAACATTAGGTTCATCGTACAATAACCCCAGAGCCTGAAAAAACACATCAACATCATTCAAAACAGGATCCCCAGGTGTCAGGGAAAAGGCCCAATCCTGAGGGTCGCTGCACAACAGGGAGATGACAATTTGAACCTGCTGTGCTGCGTTCCGTGAGGACTTAGGCTTCAAAGCAAAAAACAACTTACAGTAATTTTTAAAATTCAAAAATTTAGACCGATCCCCCAAAAATGAATCCGGCAGAGGGATCCTAGGTTCCACAACAGGCAACCCAGCAACATAGATAGCAATACGCCGAACTTCAGCTGCAAGCTGCTCCACACGATCGTACAAATGCTTGACCTCCATTGGGGAAAAAATTCCTCCTCAGCCACCAGAGAAAAAAGAGGGAAAAAATGTAACAAACAAAAAAAAAATATATATATATTTTTCTGACAACTCTGACAACTTTTTTTTTTTTTCCTTCTGTTGAGTACTATATATTTTCAGTAGGGCCGATGATTCTGTTATGTTTTGGTAGCTGAGGAATCAGGGGCAAAAAACCACATAGGCAGCCAAACACCAGAGAGGTTGGAAACTAAGAGGTTGCAGACCCCTAAACTAACCGCACAACTAGAAGCAGTCGTGGGATGTTCCTACGGTGACCTAGACGCCTCGTCACAGCCGGAGAGATTAGCTATCCCTGAAGATGGAAAGAGGAAAGCTAACTGCCCCGGAGTAGAGCCCCAAAAGAATAGGAAGCCCCCAAACATATAATGACGGTTAGACAAGATGAAAACACGAACACAGACAGAAAATAGATTGAGCAAACGCTGGGCCCAAAACTGTCTAGATAGAACAGCACAGGAGAGAATACTGTCTGCAACCCAGAAAAACCCTAGGAAAAACTCCAACACTTCTGAATCCAAAAATACTGAGACAACATGGTCTCGACCACCTATATCAGATCTCTGGTGTGAACACACAGCTACCCAGCAGAAAATATCACAAGAACTGAGCAAATGAACAAATACAAAAAGAGAGCAGAGACTAGCCCAAGCCCCCCAAAGGGGACCCAGCTGAACTCAAAAAGCAAGGCAGCAAAAAACAAGGAAAATCAAACCACAGTAAAAAAAACTGAAAGAAACTTATCTGAATGCAAGCAGGAGACAGCAGAAAAGCAAGCTGAATTCCAACCTAGACCAGGAAGAACAATTGATCACCGGCAAGGACCATGGGAGGTCAGCTCACTTATATCAGGCCAGTCCGTCCCACCTTATAACCAATCATCTGTTGCAGGTGGTGGATTTTTGCTGTTCAACATAGGTTCAATACCATCAGCAACCACCAGAGGGAGCTTCAGCTTCGAAGACGTCTCCATCTTCATCTCATCAGACCAGAGAATCTTATTTCTCATAGTCTGGGAGTCCTTCATGTGTTTTTTTAGCAAACTCTATGCAGGCCTTCATATGTCTTGCACTGGGGAGAGGCTTCCGTCAGGCCACTCTGCCATAAAGGCCCAACTGGTGGAAGGCTGCATTGATATATGACTTTGTGGAATTTTCTCCCATCTCCCTACTGCATCTGTGGAGCTCAGCCACATTGATCTCTGGGTTCTTCTTTACCTCTCTCACCAAGGCTCTTCTTCCACGATTGCTCAGATTGGCTGGACGGGCAGGTCAAGGAAGACTTCTGGTGGTCCCAAACTTCTTCCATTTAAAGGGAATCTGTCACCCCATTTTGGCTATATCAGATAAAGATATGACTGAATAGTGCGTCCAATAAGTAACCTATCGGTATCTATCATATATCCTGACACCCCCCTTTTTATGCCCAAATACCTTTGTAAAGTTCATTTTTTGGCTTGCTAATCTTGGCGGTCCGGTCCGGAGGGTGGTGTTTTTTGCTTCCTACCTCCCCCCACAGACAGCGTAGTGTTCCTGCGATTGCGCGTTTTAAAATCCCCCCGCGCCTGCGCAGTGTGCTTTGCCCAACAGTGGGCAAAGCATAAAATCATTACAGCGCATGCACAGGTATTTTCGTTCACTTTCCTTGCCCGGAAATGACTGCTTGCCTTGGACGACTTCCGGACCTATGCAGGAGAAGCCGAGGAGCGGGGGGGAGGAAGGAAAAATCACCGCCCTCCGCCCACCGCCCAGATTAGCATACAGAAAACCAAACTTTACAAAGGTATTTGGGCATGAAAACGGGGGTGTCAGGATATATGATAGATACCGATAGGTTACTTATGGGACGCACTATTCAGGCACATCTTTATCTGATATAGCCTAAATGGGGTGACAGATTCCCTTTAAAGGGAATCTGTCACCCTAAATTGGTGGGATATTTAAATGATGGCAGTCAGGTCAGATGGGCGATGTTTTGGGTACTTGCCTTAACATGTTGTTCGCCGCTGTCTCCATTATTTCTGGGAATTGTAGTCGTTGCCCTCCATATAACGCGCCTGCGCATTGCAATCTGCGGGCAAAGCATACTGCGCATGCGCAATTCAAGATTGCAATGCGCAGGTGCGTTATATGGAGGGCAACAACTACAATTCCCAGAAATAATGGAGACAGCGGCGAACAACATGTTAAGGCAAGTACCCAAAACACCGCCCATCTGACCTGACTGCCATCATTTAAATATCCCGCCAATTTAGGGTGACAGATTCCCTTTAAGGATTAAGGGGGCCACTGTGCTCTTAGGAACCTTGAGTACTGCAGAAATTCTTTTGTAACCTTGGCCAGATCTGCGCCTTGCCACAATTTTGTCTCTGAGCTCCTTGGCCAGTTCCTTTGACCTCATGATTCTCCTTTGGTCTGACATGCACTGTGAGCTGTGAGGTCTTATATAGACAGGTGTGTGCCTTTACAAATCAAGTCCTATCAGTTTTAAAGACAGTTGGATCCAATGAAGGAGTAGAACCATCTCAAGGAGGATCACAAGGAAATGGACAGCATGTGATGTACATATGAGTGTCTGAGCAAAGGGTCTGAATACGTATGACCATGTGATATTTCAATTTTTTTTTATAAGTTTGCAAAAATGTCTACATTTCTGTTTTTTTTCAGTAAAGATGAGGTACAGAGTGCACATTAATGAGAAAAAATGAACTTTTTTTGCATTTACCAAATGACTGCAATGAAACAAAGAGTAAAAAATTTAAAGGGGTCTGAACACTTTCCAAACCGACTGTAGAAATGGTCATACATTGTGCCCACCACACAGAAATAACCACACACTGTGCTAGCCATGATCAGCCACAGAGGAGTTTCTGCTTCAGTTAGTACAGTATTTGAATACTGAGATTGGCACTTGTGGGTATAACATGGCTACACCATGTAGTGAAGCTGTGGTTAAAACCTGGAAGTGCAGTGGCTGAGTAATTTTGGTTGTCATAACTGGGACATTGGATGTCAGACAAAAACTTTATCTTCTCCTCTAATGTGGCCACAGTGAGAAAATATGTCCACTTGTACAGAATGGTGGCGGTTATGCCAATACACCAGATTCATTGCTTCTGTAAGATGACAGGTGTACCTCTTCTCATCTCTGCTCTCTCCTCCATGTAAATACAAAATACTACAGATATCAGGACTAAGGTATTCCATTACGAAAAGGTTATCTGCATTTGACTTCTATCTGGACAAATGTCTTCCATGGGCCATATCGGGCACGTTTGCACTGAATTCTGTTCATTTGTCTTTGGATTGAGGAATTAGGAGGTGCATTGAAAAGGCTCCCAAAATTCATAA
The DNA here is from genome assembly GCA_033576555.1 of Oophaga sylvatica. Classification (NCBI taxonomy): domain Eukaryota; kingdom Metazoa; phylum Chordata; class Amphibia; order Anura; family Dendrobatidae; genus Oophaga; species Oophaga sylvatica. The sequence goes on along the minus strand of JARQOD010000005.1, from coordinate 206,247,314 downwards.
AGCTCATGAGCCACATTAAGTGAAAACTAAAACGGATTGTCCAGGAGATTAATATAGTATGGTAGGGAGTCTAACATGTGCAATCATACACTGTTATAATTTCACTCTTTCTTCACTCCTGACTCTCTCAAATGCTTTCTCTTTGGCTTTTCTTAAAGGGAACCTGTTAGCAGGATTGTGCTCAGTAACCTATGAGTCTCAGGTTGGCGCCGTTATACTGATTAAAATAATATCTTAATTGATGAAATCCATATTGTGGTTGTTATTTAATCTTTATTTTCAGTTTTGAGTTAATGATATGCTCGTGCTTTGGGGCCGGGCTGTGGGGGGAGGTCTTTATGTGGTGCTCTGCTTAGCTATTCATACTGATGGCTTATGACAGGTCACTGATCCCTCAGTGACGTGCCCCCTATTTTACATACTGAATATTATTTAAATTGAAAAAAAAAATCACCTTCAGCAGACAGGCGGTGGAGCCTGTGCTGCGGCATGATCGCATGTATAATGTGCATTTTATTATTTTATTTGCTGGTAAAAATAAATTGGGAAAAAAATCTGTCTCAAAATGGCGCTGCTGCTTCTGCACAGTAGCATCTATCGGTGATATGATGGCGGCCGGTTCCATTTTGAGACAGATTTTTTTTCTGAATTTATTTGCAGTGGCTAAATTAGTAATCTGTGGCTGTCAGACAAAAGCGATGCATGACAGCAGGGCAAACATTGCCTCTGATTGAGAGCTGTGGTTCCCCCACTATCAGATGACTGTATGCTGTGACTGATGGTAAAAAGTTTACCGCTTGTCAAAGATGTGTTGGCTGATGAGAGTATTACTCCCATCAGCCTACGCTTGCTCTCGCTGATAACAGCAAAAACAGACACCACTGAGGGTAGTTTTTGCACTATAAATAAATAAAATGTAAAAAAATGACATGGGGCAAGGTTTTTTTTCATAACCAGCATGCCAAAACTGACAACTGCGAGCTGCAACCCTCAGCTCTCAGCTATTTCATGACTGGTTATCAAGAATAGAGGGGTCCTCACACCGTTTTTTTTAAATTAGTTAAATAAATAATTTAAAAAATGGTTGGTGTGGTGTCCCCCCATTTTTAACAACCAGCCAAGCTAAAGCAGACAGCTGGGGGATGCTATTCTCAGGCTGGTAAGGGGCCATAGATACTGGAGCCCCCAGCCTAAAAATAGCAGCCCGCATCTACCCCAGAAAGGGCGCATCTAGTAGATGCTCCAATTCTGGTGCTTTGCCCTGATCTTCCCTCTTGTTCTGTGGCAGTGGCAAGTGGGGTTAATATTTTTGGGGTTGACTTCACCTTTGTATTGTCAGGTGACATCAAGCCCACAGGTTAGTAATGGAGAAGCATCTCTAAGGCGTCTGTCGTAATGGCAGCTAATCCATTATTTCCCAAGATGATTTGGATGATTTGGAGAGCTTTCACATCAGTGACAGCTCCCCCGGTTATCCAGCTTACACTGACCGGAGAGATACACTCCTATCAGTGTCTAGTGCTGAGTTACAGTGAGAAAGTTCACCAGATTTCAAAGCTGAACCCCTGTGAACTTACGTAAGTTCTCACACAGCGGTGCCATAAGTAACTTCAAAGCTCAGTCATCCACTCTGGTGCATGGGCGTGCTGAGCTGTCAGTATGTTGTTTGACAGCTCAGCTGTCCAATCTGAGACTGGGAGGCGCTGGTTGTGTCCAGGTGTTCATTATCCCAGATGATTGCCAAACTACATAACTGAGCTGTTTCTCCCAGAACTCTGCCAAATGTACATTCAGCTACTGTGTGGTTTGTGTCTCTGTGCATTGTCTTCTCTTTATAGGTCTTTCGTTGCCTGACCTTGGACCTCATTTTGATCATCTGTGTGTTTAACCCTTTTGCCCTGATTTGCTATCCTCCTGTAATTCTGACCTCGGGGCGTTACCTGACTATGCTTTTCTCTCTTCTATCTGTTTAGGATGTACCCTCCTGGCTTCTGACCTAGAACTCCTTGACTATCCTGACTCACAGCTAGCGTCACAATGAGTAGTAGTCTGCAAATAAAACAGAGTTGATAAGTTGATGACTTCAGTTGTTGCAGGTGTTGGCTTTTTGGCTGTCTACCTTTCTGGCATTTATTAAGTATTTTTTGCACAGGAGTTGTCGATTATGACAAATGTACACACCACAGCTATACTGAGGTCTGCTGACACATTTAGCTTTTCTGTACATGTAACTATCTTGTATTTCTTATTGCACACTTTTTGGCAAAGTTGAATAATTGGGGTTGAAAAGATTGTCAAATTAAAATTCTACTGTTGTCCAAACTGTATGGTAATGAAAAAAATGGAAATGGAAGGGGTCATATAAAAGAAAAAAAACATGTGGGAGCCTCTAGCAGCAGCAGAAGCACCACTACTGCTGGCATCAGGTGTCAGATGAGTAGTATCAATTGCAGGTCACAACTGGCTTCCTTTGCCTCCTACAAGTGTACTAATATGAAAGAAGTGGAGGGTGTTATGCGATGCATGGTACATCACTATTCTCAGTCACAGCAGGATGAATAACCTGCCAAATTTCAAAAGATTGATCATCTCTAAACTACATGAAGCTTCAAAAAGAAAATTTTGTTTTATTCTGTGCATATTACAAAGTTCATGAAGTCTGTATAATCTATCAGCTTCTGTTTCAGCTGATATGATTTTGAGCATTACAGATTAGTGAATGTTTCCTAAATTAGAAAGCTAATCCCAAAAATCTGTTTTGGCAGAGCTCAAGATTGTTTGTTTTCACTGTAATTTGTTATGACAATTGACTCCTATGACACATAGCTCAGCCACAACTTATTAGTTCACCTGCATATTATTTATTAATTAAATACTAAAGATGTGAGGATCCTTTTTTGTCGTTTGAATTATAGTGTGGATCCCTCTCGGACAACGCACAATTATGCAAGCAGGGTTGCCAACTTGACATTTTATTTTTTCTGGATAGCTAACCAAAAACATACAATATTTTTTTATGGACAAATTGGAAAGCCATAATAAACTATGATTATAAGTAATCCTGTCTAAAAACAATAAATGGTTTTTTTTTACGGACACGGCAAAAAAGTGCCCTGTCCTGGACTTTTTGCATGGTTGTTATCACCCATCTTTCACAAAAAAAGTTATATTACAAGACATGCCAGGTTTCTAATTCTTCCCCATTTCATGTAAGGCAAGGCTGGGCTCACAGAGAGGTGAGTCACTAGAGTTAGGGAACGGCAACACTCAAAAGAAAAAAGGTAGCTATACAAAGCTGGTAATGCTCATGGAATTACCATTAATAAAGTTTATTAGGTAATGCAGTACAAATAATGCCATGTGGCAAAAAAATTTACTAAAAACAATGAAAAATGCATAACAGCACAAAACTAAATATAAAATAAAATATGAAAATATGAAGGTCAAAGATAATAAGTAAACAAAATGAAGTATGCCAAAAAATATCACAATAAATGAATATTTAAATAATTGTAAATATTACCAAAAAAGCAAAGAAGGACTACCGAAGAAGAATAATGGAGTATGTGGTTAGCCCACATGGATCATCTTGAATGTGACTTCCTTCTCAATGATACATATGTGATAATACACGTGAGGTTCTTGAAGGAGTCACATTTGTGACGATACCAGTGGGGATACCACATATTTCATTATTCTCTTTTGGCAATCTTCCTTGACTTTTTTGTAGTATTCCTTTGAGAATATTTAAAATTATTTATATAGTGATTTATTGTTATATTATCTATTGGTATACTTCATTTGGTTTATCTGTTATCTTGAAAAACAGAGTTTCTTTTGTAATTTGTTTTATACCGTTATGCACTTTTTAAACGTTTGTAATCCATTTTATTTCCACATGGATTATTTGTACTAATTCACCTAATAAACCATATTCATTGTTATTCAATGTGCAGAACTTACTATATATACCTTCTTTTTCCTTTTTTTGAGTCACTATACTTGCTTTGTTTGCTATATGGGTTTGTAGCACGTATTTTCTCTATACTACGGAAGGGGCACCTGCTCATTATATTTTTCTTATCATTAGGCCATGTGCACACAATCAGTATTTGGTGAGTTTTTTTACCTTAGTATTTGTAAGACAGAAGAGTTAAGCCAAGAACCACCTGTGGAGAAGTACAGAAAGACCAGGAATCAGCAGGTACAATTCTTTCAAAGAAAACTAAAATTAATGCACTCAACCTCCATGGTTTACAGTTTGCTCAACAACATTTAGATAAGCCTGTGGATTACTGGGAGAATAAAGTCTGGTCAGATGAGACCAATATTGAACTCTTTTGAAGTCATAATATACCAGGGGAAGAGTCACGAGGAGAGGATTTGCATATTCCCAGTGTCTTCTGGGATAAGTGAAGAGTCTCCTTGAGCTCAAGGAACACTGGATTTTGGCCGTTGCAGCTGAAAGGAGGACATCGTTAAACCAGGGGAATAGTCACAAGGATAGGATTTGCATATTCCCAGTGGCTTCTGGGATAAGTGAATAGTCTCCTCGACCTCAAGGAACACTGGATTTTGGCTGTTGCAGCTGAAAGGAGGACATCGGTAAACCGCGCGCCTAACGGCCCACGAATTTTGGCATATATTTTACTGCTTTGATATCTCCTGAACAATAAGAACATGGAATAGGCCAGGAGCCATTTGGTGAGCTGCATTTCTTGCTACATGTTCACAGACTTACAAGTGGAAAAGCCAAACTTCACATGCCAGAAATACAAGCTTGTATCCCTGTTGGAGGAAAAGTTGCAAAATCTAGAAGAGAGGTTATCTACATTGAAAACCATTAAGGAAGGTGAAGAGTTCTTAGACATAGCAGAATTATCTCTTCATGTTACAGAAAGAGAAGAAATTCGAAGTGCACCTGAAGAAACAGAGGAATGGAAGCATGTGACCCAGAATGGCAGGAGGATCGGGAGGCAGTCAGCACCGATACTGCTCAGGAACCAATACCAGGCTCTTACGCAGGAGAATAAGGAAGAAATACATCAGGATAAGACTTTGCCCACAAACAACAACCTTGTACCCCTTTAGAGTCCTCCTGAATGGAGAAAGAAAAATGTTGTGAAGAAGAAACGGAGAATTGTGGTCATGGGGGATTCCCTGTTGAGAGAAACAGAGGCCGCTATCTGCAGATCGGATTTAACCTCAAGAGAAATATGCTGCCTTCCAGGTGCAAATATTAAAGATGTGTCTGACAGGATATCAGGACTCTTCAGACCTACAGATGACTACCCCTTCCTGCTAATACATGTGGGGACAAATGACACAGCAAGAAACGACCTGGAAACCATCTGCGGTGACTTTGGAAGCTTAGGTAAGAAAGTGAAAGAATTGGGAGTGCAGGTGGTCTTCTCTTCCATCCTTCCAGTGGATGTCCATGGAACAAGGAGGTGGAATAAGATTCTGCAGGTGAACAACTGGCTATGTCGATGATGCTGTCAGCAAGGATTTGGATTTCTGGATCACGGAGTGAATTACCTATACGATGATGGACTACTTGCTAGAGATGGGGTGCACCTTACGAAGACTGGAAAATATGTATTTGGAAGTCGCCTTGCTACAGTCATCAGGAGAGCTTTAAACTTGAACAATGTGGGAAGGGAAGCAAAACGCCAGAAAAAGCCATACACCTGACAAATACTTTTGAGAATTCTGCTATTAGAAGTGAAAAGGAAGAACAAAGACAAAAAAATTTAAATAATAAAAATATTGAAGAAAGAGAAACCAATCACAAACTAAGATGTTTCTATATGAATGCACAAAGCATGGGCAACAAACAAGGAAACTGGAACTACTAACGCAGGAAAATAAATATGATGTCATTGGAATCACTGAAACTTGGTAGGACGATACAATGATTGGAATGCAAGGCTAGAAGGATACAACTTTTTTGCAAGAAACAGACTTGATAAACGAGGAAGAGGTGTCGCATTGTATGTTAGAAAAGCATATATCTGCACAGAGATTGAAGCTTCAGAGACTGGGAGTTCTGTGGAAACTGTTTGGGTAAGGATACAAGGAGCGAACAATGGAAAGGACACCATTGTAGGCATTTACTACAGGCCGCCTGTGCAAGCTGAAGATATGGATGAATTCTTTATGCATCAAATGGCCAAGTTCTCCAAAAAATATGACATAGTGGTCATAGGGGATTTCAACTATCCAGACATTTGTTGGGAATCTCTCTCAGGCAAAACTAACAGGTTTATTTTCCAAAAGGTAGGGGAGAAAACAAGGGGATCTGCTACCTTGGATCTAATCCTTATAAACAGGGAAAAATGGGTGAGGAGGTAAGAGTGGCTGGAACCCTAGGAGGTAGCGACCATGCTATTTTAGAATTTTAGAGAACTAGAGGAGGAAGACCTGTGAAGACTCAGACGTCAAAGTTAGATTTCAGAAAGGCAAATTTCAAGGGACTCAGAAAAAGAATTGGAGGGATCCAATGGCTGGATATTAGTGTTGAGCGATACTTTCCGATATTGCAAAATATCGGATTGGATTGGATCGGACCGATACTCAAAAAGTATCTGATATCGCCGATTCCGATACCGGAAACCAATGCAAGTCAATGGGACAAAAATATCGGAATTAAAATAAACCCTTTCTTTCCTTGTAGGTTAATTGTACATGTAGGAAAACAACTAAGAATAATGTAGAATGTATTGGGGAGGTGGAGGAGACATTAAAGGCATAGAGGTTTAGACCAATCAAATGGAATAGCAGGAATAATGTTTTGTTTAAAGACGTTCGGAGTTCCAAAGAACTTGACTATGTTGTTAACCTTTTTTCTATTTTGGCACATATGTATGTTTCACTACTTCCATGCTCTTCACCTTCTTTTTTACTTCTCCCACACTTTCTCCTTCATGATCCTCAGCAGCAGCATCTTTTTCATCAACTTCTTCACCTTATTTATCTTCTTCTTCAACTTCTTCCTATTATTCTTTTTTTTACATTCTTCATATTCTTCTTCAACTATTATTCTTCTTCATATTCTACTTCTTGATCTTCTTCCTATTCATCGTCTTCATCATATTCTTATTTGTGACACGCATTCCTGTAGTTGTTATCTCTAAAAGTTTGAAGATTACACCTTCCGTTCTTGCTGTCACAAAAGATTTACAACAGTATTTGTCCGCGTTCAGTTTGGCCTGCAGCAGCAGGCATTTTCCAGGGGCATCACGAGGAGGAACGGACTCACCCCCATACACTACTTAGTCTTCTTCTGCTTATAAATTAGAGCATATCTTTTGCTCTGATTTTTTGTGTCATGCTTAATGTTCTTCTGCTTTTTGTTCTTCTGCTTTTTGTTCTTCTGCTTCTTGGTCTTCTGTCTCTTGTTCTGTATCTTGGTGGTTGTCTTCATGCTCTTTGTCCTGTTGGTCATCTTCTTCTGGGTAGTCTTTTTGGTCTTCTTTGGTGTGTTGCTCAGACTCGTCGTCTTCATGGTCGTCATCTTTGTGGTCGTCGTCTTCTTCGGGGAGGTCTTCAGGGTCGTCGTCTTCAGGGTCATCGTCTTCGGGGTCGTCGTCTTCAGGGTAGTCGTCAGGGAGATCCAGAGTAGTTACCAAAAACAATTTAAAAAATCTTCAACTTGGAAATGTAGCAGAAGGTGCAAGAAGGCTGAGTAACTGCCGAGAACCAGCTGACTGTCCTGGAACCCGGATGGGTAGTAGAAGGAACAAGAGCCAATGGCACTACCGAGGACCAGCTGACGGTACTGGAACCCGGATGGGTAGCAGAAGGTACAAGAGGCAATGGAACTAACGAGGACCAGCTGACTGTGCTGGAACCCGGAGGGGCAGCAGAAGGAACAGAGCCAATGGCACAACCGAGGACCAGCTGACGGTACTGGGACACGGTTACTAAGCAGGAGGTACTTGTGCTAGAAAGCACTACCAAGGACCAGCAGACGTTGCTGGAACTTGGATACAGAGATGGAGGCACCTAGGCCAAAGGCACTGCCGAGAACCAGCTGATGGTACTGGAACCCAGACGGGTAGCAGAAGGTACCCTTGAAAAATAAAGTTGCAAGGCCGCGAGCCGGCCGCAGTTTCCGAATCCCACAGTCCTACAGGGGGTGCTTGTCCTATTGGCACTATGGAAACAGCCTTTATTTCCATATCCCGCAGCCCACATAGGAAGCACCTAAGCTGCAGGCACCATAGAGTGGGCTAACCCGACCGCAACATGACAAGACAACTTATTGGAGGCAAAGTGACGTTGACACTGCCCGGAAACAGCTAGCGTGCTGTAACCAGGCTGGGCAGGATGGAGTACCCGTGCCAAAGACACTGCCGAGAACCAGCTGACAGTACTGGAACCCGGATGGGTAGCAGAAGGTACCCATGAAAAATAAAGTTGCAAGGCCGCGAGTCGGCCGCAGTTACCGAATCCCACAGTCCTACAGGGGGTGCTTGTCCTATTGGCACTACGGAAACAGCCTTTATTTCCATATCCCGCAGCCCACATAGGAAGCACCTAAACTGCAGGCACCATAGAGTTGGCTAACCCGATCGCAAACACGACAGAACAACTTATTGGAGGCAAAGTGACGTTGACACTGCCCGGAAACAGCTGGTGTGCTGTAACCTGACTGGACAGGAGGGAGTACTTCTGCCAAAGACACTTCTGAGCAGCAACATAGCCCAGGGATGAGTGTAGAAACAGAGTGGAGGCAGAGGACAAATTGGACCAAGTTAAAAATCTGGACTTGTGTGAGTGTGGACAGAGCAGGAAAGATTGCCAGCTACACAGCTGGGGATCAGCTGACATTTCTGAACCCCAATAACACAGGAGCTAGTGTTGACTGTGCAGACGGCACTTCAGAGCAGCAACTGGCAGTGTTGAAGCCCAGGGTTGAGAGTAGAAACAGAGTGGAGGCAGAGGACAAATTGGACCAAGTTGAAAATCTGGACTTGGGTGAGTGTGGACAGAGCAGGAAAGATTGCCAGCTACACAGCTGGGGATCAGCTGACATTACTGAACCCAAATAACACAGGAGCTAGTGTTGACTGTGAAGACAGCACTTCCGAGCAGCAACTGGCGGTGTTGGAGCCCAGGGATGAGAGTAGAAACAGAGTGGAGGCAGAGGACAAATTGGACCAAGTTGAAAATCTGGACTTGGGTGAGTGTGGACCGAGCAGGAAAGATTGCCAGCTACACAGCTGGGGATCAGCTGACATTACTGAACCCCAATAACACTGGAGCTAGTGTTGACTGTGCAGACGGCACTTCCGAGCAGCAACTGGCGGTGTTGGAGCCCAGGGATGAGAGTAGAAACAGAGTGGAGACAGAGGACAAATTGGACCAAGTTGAAAATCTGGACTTGGGTGAGTGTGGACAGAGCAGGAAAGATTGCCAGCTACACAGCTGGGGATCAGCTGACATTACTGAACCCCAATAACACAGGAGCTAGTGTTGACTGTGCAGACAGCACTTCCGAGCAGCAACTGGCGGTGTTGGAGCCCTTGGATGAGAGTAGAAACAGAGTGGAGGCAGAGGACAAATTGGAGCAAGTTGAAAATCTGGACTTGGGTGAGTGTGGACAGAGAAGGAAAGATTGCCAGCTACACAGCTGGGGATCAGCTGACATTACTGAACCCCAATAACACAGGAGCTAGTGTTGACTGTGCAGATGGCACTTCCGAGCAGCAACTGGCGGTGTTGGGGCCCAGGGATGAGAGTAGAAACAGAGTGGAGGCAGAGGACAAATTGGAGCAAGTTGAAAATCTGGACTTTGGTGAGTGTGGACAGAGCAGGAACGATTGCCAGCTACACAGCTGGGGATCAGCTGACATTACTGAACCCCAATAACACAGGAGCTAGTGTTGACTGTGCAGACGGCACTTCCGAGCAGCAACTGGCGGTGTTGGAGCCCAGGTTCAGTCAGGGTGTAGGCTGAGGCCTAATGTGAGCAACTTTCAAATCTGGTGTAACTTGAAATTGGAGGTAGCAGGACTTATTGCCGGACACACAGCAGGGGAACAGCTGGCATTACTGAACCCCAGTAACACAGGAGCGAGTATTTTTCTCTGTGCATACAGCACTTCCAAGCAGCAACTGGCGGTGTTGAAGCCCAGGTTCAGTCAGGGTGTAGGCTGAGGCCTAATGTGAGCAACTTTCAAATCTGGTGTAACTTGAAATTGGAGGTAGCAGGACTTATTGCCGGACACACAGCAGGGGAACAGCTGGCATTACTGAACCGCAGTAACACAGGAGCGAGTGTTTTTATCTGTGCATACAGCACTTCCGAGCAGCAACTGGCGGTGTTGAAGCCCAGGTTCAGTCAGGGTGTAGGCTGAGGCCTAATGTGAGCAACTTTCAAATCTTGTGTAACTTGAAATTGGAGGTAGCAGGACTTATTGCCGGACACACAGCAGGGGAACAACTGGCATTACTGAACCCCAGTAACACAGGAGCGAGTGTTTTTCTCTGTGCATACAGCACTTCTGAGCAGCCACTGGCGATGTTGTAGCCCAGGAATGAGAGTAGAAACAGTGGAGGCAGAGGACAAATTGGAGCAAGTTGAAAATCTGGACTTGTGTGAGTGTGGACAGAGCAGGACAGATTGCCAGCTACACAGCTGGGGATCAGCTGACATTACTGAACCCAATAACACAGGAGTTAGTGTTGACTGTGCAGACGGCACTTCCGAGCAGCAATTGGTGGTGTTGGAGCCCAGGGATGAGAGTAGAAACAGAGTGGAGGCAGAGGACAAATTGGAGCAAGCTGAAAATCTGGACTTGTGTGAGTGTGGACAGAGCAGGAAAGATTGCCAGTTACAAAGCTGGGGATCAGCTGGCATTACTGAACCCCAATAACACAGGATCTAGTGTTGACTGTTCAGATGGCACTTCCGAACAGCAACTGACGGTGTTGCAGCCCAGGGATGAGAGTAGAAACAGAGTGGAGGCACAGGACAATTTGGAGCAAGTTGAAAATCTGGACTTGGGTGAGTGTGGACAGAGCAGGAAAGTTTGCCAGCTACACAGCTGGGGATCAGCTGACATTACTGAACCCAAATAACACAGGAGCTAGTGTTGACTGTGCAGACGGCACTTCCGAGCAGCAACTGGCGGTGTTGGGGCCCAGGGATGAGAGTAGAAACAGAGTGGAGGCAGAGGACAAATTGGAGCAAGTTGAAAATCTGGACTTGGGTGAGTGTGGACAGAGCAGGAACGATTGCCAGCTACACAGCTGGGTATCAGCTGACATTACTGAACCCCAATAACACAGGAGCTAGTGTTGACTGTGCAGACGGCATTTCCGAGCAGCAACTGGCGGTATTGGAGCCCAGGTTCAGTCAGGGTGTAGGCTGAGGCCTAATGTGAGCAACTTTCAAATCTGGTGTATCTTGAAATTAGAGGTAGCAGGACTTATTGCCGGACACACAGCAGGGAACAGCTGGCATTACTGAACCCCAGTAACACAGGAACAAATGCTTTTATCTGTGCATACAGCACTTCCAAGCAGCAATTGGCGGTGTTGAAGCCCAGGTTCAGTCAGGGTGTAGGCTGAGGCCTAATGTGAGCAACTTTCAAATCTGGTGTAACTTGAAATTGGAGGTAGCAGGACTTATTGCCGGACACACAGCAGGGGAACAGCTGGCATTACTGAACCCCAGTAACACAGGAGCGAGTATTTTTCTCTGTGCATGCAGCACTTCCGAGCAGCAACTGGCGGTGTTGAAGCCCAGGTTCAGTCAGGGTGTAGGCTGAGGCCTAATGTGAGCAACTTTCAAATCTGGTGTAACTTGAAATTGGAGGTAGCAGGACTTATTGCCGGACACACAGCAGGGGAACAACTGGCATTACTGAACCCCAGTAACACAGGAGCGAGTGTTTTTCTCTGTGCATACAGCACTTCTGAGCAGCCACTGGCGATGTTGTAGCCCAGGAATGAGAGTAGAAACAGTGGAGGCAGAGGACAAATTGGAGCAAGTTGAAAATCTGGACTTGTGTGAGTGTGGACAGAGCAGGACAGATTGCCAGCTACACAGCTGGGGATCAGCTGACATTACTGAACCCCAATAACACAGGAGTTAGTGTTGACTGTGCAGACGGCACTTCCGAGCAGCAACTGGCGGTGTTGGAGCTCAGGATGAGAGTAGAAACAGAGTGGAGACAGAGTACAAATTGGAGCAAGTTGAAAATCTGGACTTGTGTGAGTGTGGACAGAGCAGGAAAGATTGCCAGCTACACAGCTGGGGATCAGCTGACATTACTGAACCCCAATAACACAGGAGCTAGTGTTGACTGTGCAGATGGCACTTCCGAGCAGCAACTGGCGGTGTTGGAGCCCAGGGATGAGAGTAAAAACAGAGTGGAGGCACAGGACAAATTGGAGCAATTTGAAAATCTGGACTTGGGTGAGTGTGGACAGAGCAGGAAAGATTGCCAGCTACACAGCTGGGGATCAGCTGACATTACTGAACCCAAATAACACAGGAGCTAGTGTTGACTGTGCAGACGGCACTTCCGAGCAGCAACTGGCGGTGTTGGAGCCCAGGGATGAGAATAGAAACAGAGTGGAGGCACAGGACAAATTGGAGCAATTTGAAAATCTGGACTTGGGTGAATGTGGACAGAGCAGGAAAGATTGCCAGCTACACAGCTGGGGAACAGCTGACATTACTGGACCCCAATAACACTGGAGCTAATGTTGACTGTGCAGACAGCACTTCCAAGCAGCAACTGGCGGTGTTGGAGCCCAGGTTCAGTCAATGTGTAGGCTGAGGCCTAATGTCAACAAATTTAAAATCTGGTGTAACTTGAAATTGGAGGTAGCAGGACTTATTGCCGGACACACAGCAGGGGAACAGCTGGCATTACTAAACCCCAGTAACACAGGAGCGAGTGTTTTTCTCTGTGCATACAGCACTTCTGAGCAGCAACTGCCGGTGTTGAAGCCAGGTTTAGTCAGGGTGTAGGCTGAGGCCTAATGTGAGCAACTTTCAAATCTGGTGTAACTTGAAATTGGAGGTAGCAGGACTTATTGCCAGACACACAGCAGGGGAACAGCTGGCATTACTGAACCCCAGTAACACAGGAGCGAGTGTTTTTATCTGTGCACACAGCACTTCCGAGCAGCAACTGGCGGTGTTGAAGCCCAAGTTCAGTCAGGGTGTATTCTGAGGCCTAATGTGAGCAACTTTCAAATCTGGTGTAACTTGAAATTGGAGGTAGCAGGACTTATTGCCAGACACACAGCAGGGGAACAGCTGGCATTACTGAACCCCAGTAACACAGGAGCGAGTGTTTTTCTCTGTGCATACAGCACTTCCGAGCAGCAACTGGCGGTGTTGAAGCCCAGGTTCAGTTAGGGTGTAGAAATCCCATATAGAGTAGTTGCCTTGTTCCGTGGCACTTCAAAATGTATATCCTCCAAACAAGAGAAAAGTAAACTTTACTACCATAAAATGATGAATTGCATTCAAAAATATTGAAATAAAGACATTTAAAATATAAATGCATATATGCATATGGCAAGAACAAATGCAACCCAAAAAAAAAAATTGGGTCTAGGGTTTGAAATGAATGCGTAAAAGTGCATTTCATAATCCATTTATGCTGCCTAAGGAACAGTTTGTACACCTGTAATATAGTCCAGACAATGTATGTTGGACTTCTCATCATCATTATTACAAGTTATATGTGACAGTAAAAAATACAGTCATTGATGAAAAATGTTAGTTCACACCACATATATTAAAGGTCCAGCATGTAATCCTGATAATATGGAGCAATAATCAATGATCTGATTAAGCATAACCTAGGAAAAGTGCATCGTGCATAGTGAAAATTGCTATGTATGCATGCAGTGCAGGTGAAACCACGCCAAAGGATAGATAAGGTATATGCTATCTATCAGAGTGCATAGCCACTGATGGCGAATGGCGATATAATACTCTGTCTCAATAAAGGCTGCAGCACCAATCACGCGCGTTTTGCTTGTAGCTTGTTGAAGAGGGGAAGTGCATGTATGCTTGCGTGTCGGTTTTTCAGCACAGACTGCCTTCCTGCTCTGACGCGTTGGTTAGGGGCGCGTCTGGCCATCATATGACGCTGACTTGTAGTCACATTGCGCAGCGTTCGTCAGCGGTAGCGTTGCGCCAAAACAAAGCCGGCGTCATGACTGATTTACTCTATAAACATGCACCTATGAGCAAACATGCACGCACGTCCTCTCTTGAAGAATCTACAAGCGAAACGCGCGTGAGGGGTGCCGCAGCCTTTAGGTACAGTGCTATATCGCCATTATCCATCAGTCGCTATGCACTGTGAATGACACCTAGATAGCATAAACCTTTTCTATCCGTTGGCGTTGTTTCACCTGTGTTGTGAATGTGCTAGAAATGAATTCTGAGCAGAAGCTCCCTCTGGTGGTTACAAACAGTACTGAATTATTCAATGAAGATTGTGAAGATTGGCGATCAGGTGTTACTGACTGGTCTTATATAAGGGAGGTTACCTCCCATCAGGGTTGCCGGTGATCAATTGTTCTGGTCTCATCTTTGATTCCTGTTCACTTTGAAGCTTGCTGTTTAGTGCCTGCATCTTCTGCTAACAGATAAGACATTGTCTTTTAGTTTTTTGTGCTTGCTTTTTGCATTTTGTCCTGCACTTCTGTGGGGGTCTGCCGGCTCCCCTCCGGGGGCTTGTGCTCCTCTCTGTTTAGTTCAGCCACTGTTGTTTGTTCATTTGCCTTTTCCAGTTTTTTCAGTGGCTGCTGTTTAGTTTTGTTACACCAGAGAACTAATTTAGGTGGTAGAGGTCGTGTGATCTCAGGTATTTTTGTAATTAGTAGAGTTGGTACTTTTCAGGGTTTTTTGGGATTGCAGTAAGTGTCCTTCCTATCCTTTTCTATTTAGGAAGTTTGGGCCCCAACGTTTGCTCATACTATGTTCTGTCTGTGTCTGTATTTTCCTCTTGTCTAACCGCCATTACATGTTTGGGGGCTTTCTATGTTCTTTGGGGATCTGCTCCGGGGCAGATAGTTTTCCTCTTTCTGTCTTTAGGTGTAGTTAGCTTCTCAGGCTGTGACGAGGCATCTAGGACCAACGGAGGTACGCTCCACGGCTGCCTTTAGTTGTGGTGGTTAGTCAGGGTACTGCAATCCCATAGATTCCAACCTCTCTGGTGTATTTCCTTTTTTGCCTGCTCTCCTCAGCTACCAAATCATAACAGTATCACGGCCAAAAAACTGATATTTGTATGGTACTCACAGAAGGGAAAAATAGTGTTAAAAAAGAAGATTGTCAGAGTTGTCAGAGATTTTTTTTTTTTTTTTCCCTCTGTTTCTCTGAATGCTGAGGAGGATTTTTTTTTCTCTCAATGGAGTTTGCACAGTTGTCTGGCCGTGTGGATCAGCTTGCCACTGAAGTTCGGAGTATTGCTACTATCTTGCAGGGTTGCCTGTTGTGGAACCTAGGATTCCCATGCCAGATTTGTTTTTAGGGGATCAAGCTAAATTTCTGAATTTCAAAAATAACTGTAAGTTGTTTTTTGCCTTGAAATCTAAGTCCTCAGGGAACGCAGCACAGCAGGTTCAAATTGTCATCTCTCTCCTGCGCGGCGATCCTCAGGATTGGGCTTTTTCCCTGACACCTGGGGATCCTGTTTTGAGTAATGTTGATGCATTTTTTCAGGCTCTGGGGTTATTGTACAATGAGCCTAATGTCACTGATCAAGCTGAAAAAGCCTTGTTGGCATTAAATCAGGGGCTTGAGGACGCTGAGTTATACTGTCAGAGATTCCGAAGGTGGGCAGTCCTGACCAAATGGAATGACGATGCTTTGGCAGCCCTTTTTCGGAAGGGTCTGTCAGAGAATGTAAAGGATGTTATGGTGGGATTCCCTGTCCCCTCTGGTCTCAATGATTTATGTCATTAGCGATTCAAATTGACAGATGTTTGCGTGAGCGTAGAGGTATGCGTGGAACAGTGTTGCCTTGTGAACCAGCTTCTGAACCCATGCAGTGTGATAGAGTGGCTTCTGGGCACAGCGTCATGAGTTTCGTAAATGCAATGGGTTATGTTTCTACTGTGGTGATGCCTCTCATACTATTTCAGTCTGCCCTAAGCGGGGAAGACGTTTTGCACGTTCAGTTGTCTTGGGTAGTGTTCAGACTAAATTTTTGTTGACTGTTACCCTGATTTGCTCCCTGTCCACATTTTCTGCTCAGGCTTTTGTTGATTCGGGAGCAGCTATTAACCTGATGGATTTTGATTTTGCTAAACGTTGTGGGTTTCCCTTGATACCCCTATGAAAGTCTATTCCCCTACTGGAGATCGATTCTACCCCTTTGGCTGAGAATAAACCTCAGTTCTCTACTCAGGTGATAATGAGGGTTGAACCTGATCATCAGGAGAGTTGCAAATTTTTGGTGCTGTATAATCTGCATGACATTATCGTACTGGGTTTCCCTTGGTTACAGTCTCATAATCCTGTTTTGGATTGGAAATCTGTGTCTGTAACCAGTTGGGGCTGCCAATGTGTTAATACCAACACTCCTGTTTTTTCTGCCTCCCCCCAGGCTCAGGATGTTCCTGACTTTTTGACTGATTTTTCTGATGTGTTTAGCGAAAGTAAATCTGCATCCTTGCCCCCCCATAGGAGCTATGACTGCGCTATTGAATTAGTGTCTGGTAGTAAATTCCCTAAAGGTCGCCTTTTTAACTTGTCTGTACCTGAACATGACGCTATGCGGTCTTATATCAAGGAGTCATTGGAGAAGGGTCATATCAGACCATCCTCTTCACCCTTGGGTGCTGGTTTTTTCTTTGTGGCCAAAAAGGATGGTTCATTAATGCCGTGTATTGATTATCGTCTCTTGAACAATATCACTGTGAAATATCAATATCCGTTACCCTTGATTTCTGACCTGTTTTCCAGGCTGAAAAGTGCTACTTGGTTTACCAAGCTTGAGCTCAGGGGGGCATATAACCTTATTCGCATTAAGCACGGGGATGAATGGAAGACGGCATTTAATACCCCAGAGGGGCATTTTGAGTACCTAGTGATGTCCTTTGGGCTCACTAATGCTCCTTCTGTCTTCCAGTCCTTCATGAATTACATTTTCAGGGATTTTGTGGATAAATTTCTGATTGTTTATTTGGATGATTTTTTCCAATGACTGGGACTCTCATGTGAAACATGTTCGGACTGTGTTCCAGATTTTGAGAGAGAATGCTCCGTATGTGAAGGGATCAAAGTGTCTTTTTGGCGTACAGAGGATCTCATTTCTGGGATTCATTTTGTCCCCATCTGTTATTGAATTGGACCCGGTCAAGGTTCAGGCCATATGTGATTGGGTCCAACCTACTTCATTAAAGGCTCTTCAAAGATTCTTGGGTTTTGCCAATTTTTATCGTAAATTTATTGGTAATTTCTCTGTTATTGTTAAACCATTGACTGATTTGACCAAAAAGGTTCTGATGTGGTGAATTGGCCTCCTGAGGCAGTCTCTGCGTTTCAGGAACTTAAGCAGAGATTCACTTCTGCTCCTGTTCTACGGCAGCCTGATATTTCTCTGCCATTTCAGGTGGAGGTTGATGCCTCTGAAATTGGGGCAGGTGCTGTTTTGTCCCAAAGAGATCCAGAGACCTCTAAAAGTAACCCTTGTGCCTTTTTCTCTCAAAAATTTTCTCCAACTGAACGTAATTATGACGTGGGTAATCGGGAGTTATTGGCCTTGAAGTGGGCTTTTGAAGAGTGGAGACATTGGCTGGAGGGAGCCAAACATCAGGTGGTGGTCCTCACGTACCATAAGAATCTGGTTTATCTGGAATCAGCCAAGCGACTTAATCCTAGACAGGCCAGGTGGGCCTTGTTTTTCACACGTTTTAATTTTGTGGTTTCCTTTCTTCCTGGCACTAAGAATGTTAAGGCGGATGCCCTCTCATGGAGTTTCCTTGCGGACTCTCCTGAGTTATCTGATCCTGCTGTTATTTTGAAAGAGGGTGTAGTTCTTTCCGCCATCTCGCCCAATTTGAGACTGGCTCTGGATGGGTGTCAGGAGGATAAACCCGAGCGCTGCCCTATTGGGAAATTGTTTGTCCCAGACCGGTGGAAAAAGAGTGTGATGTCTGAGATTCATTGTTCCGCGTTGGCCTGTCATCCCGGAATTTTTGGTACCAGAGACTTGGTTAGTCGGTCCTTTTGGTGGCCTACTTTGTCTCGTGACATCAGGGAATTTGTGCAGTCCTGCGAGACTTGCTTTCGCTCCAAGCCTTGCTCTCGCTCTAGTGGTTTGTTGATGCCATTGCCTGTGCCCAAGAGACCATGGACCCATATCTCTATGGATTTCATTTCCGACCTCCCTGTTTCTCAGAGAATGACCATTATCTGGGTGATTTGTGATAGGTTTTCCAAAATGATACATCTTGTGCCATTACCTAAGTTGCCTTCCTCCTCTGAATTGGTGCCTTTGTTCCTTCAGCACGTGGTTCGGTTACACGGCATCCCTGAGAACATTGTGTCTGACAGAGGAGTCCAGTTTGTTTCCAGATTTTGGAGGACTTTTTGTTCTAAACTTGGTGTTCAATTGTCTTTCTCCTCGGTTTTTCATCCTCAGACCAATAAACAAACTGAGAGAACAAACCAGACATTGGAGACTTATCTGAGATGCTTTGTGTCTGCTGATCAGGATGACTGGGTCTCTTTTTTTCCTTTGGCTGAGTTTGCTCTTAATAATAGGGCTAGCTCTGCCACTTTGATGTCTCCAATTTTCTGCAATTTTGGGTTTCACCATCGATTTTCTTCAGGACAGACGGAGGCTTCTGTCTGTCCAGGTGTTGACTCTGTTGTGGAGCTATGCAGCAGATTTGGGACCAGGTAGTGGAGAGGTTGTCCCTCTCTCAGGAGAGGGCCCAGCGGTTTGTCAACCGGCATAGGACTGATGGTCCTCGGTTTGAAGTGGGGGACTTGGTCTGGTTGTCCTCAAGAATTATCCCTATGAGAGTT
>JARQOD010000005.1:206191285-206228190 GCA_033576555.1 Oophaga sylvatica | reverse complement strand
TTGTGAATGTGCTAGAAATGAATTCTGAGCAGAAGCTCCCTCTGGTGGTTACAAACAGTACTGAACTATCCAATGAAGATTGTGAAGATTGGTGATCAGGTGTTACTGACTGGTCTTATATAAGGGGGGTTTCCCTCCCAGGGTCGGACTGGCCCACCGGAGAACCGGAGGATTCTCCGGTGGGCCCTGGCATCTGGTGGGCCCTGGCACCTGCTGGCATACAGGGGCCTCCCAGCCGGTGGCGTGTCGCTAATAGCGGCACGCCACGCAGCTGCCATGGGGCCCCCGTGCTAGCGGAGCAGCAGCGGGTGACAGGAGGCAGGAGCCCCTGTCCCCGCTGCTAAAGAGAAATGAATATTCACTGCTTCCCACGCCCACATGGGCGTGGGAAGCAGTGAATATCATTTCACTTTAGTGGCTAAGATTGCCAGGGTCCCGCGCTCCTCCAGGGGCCCCCCGCTCCTACAGGGGCCTCCAGGCAGCCGCTATGCGGCAGTAAGTCAGGGCCGGCGCCGCCCTCAATCTTAACGGTGAATGGAGAGAGAGCGTCATCTGACGCTCTCTCTCCCATCAGTCCCCTCTGCTTCTCACTCACAGCCGGTGCCGATGACGTCACTTCATCGCGCACCCGCTGTGTGTGTGTCTGGCAGACGGCAGCTCCTGACACTGAAGCAGAGCCGCAGACGGAATCAGCGTGGGAGCGAGGAGGAGAGGTGAGTATTGTTTTTTTTTTTTTTTAATTTCTATCTATAGCTATCTATCTATATCTATCTCTCTATCTATTATCTGTCTGTCTGTCTATCTATATATATAGCGTTACACCCTTTGAGGGGGGGCAGCATTATCCCCTATGAGGGGGGCAGGATTATCCCCATGAGGGGGCAGCATTATCCCCTATGAGGGTGGCAGCATTATCCCCTATGAGGGGGGCAGCATTATCCCCATGAGGGGGGGCAGCGTTATACCCTATGAGGGGGGCAGCATTATCCCCTATGAGGGTGGCAGCATTATCCCCATGAGGGGGCAGCGTTATCCCCATGAGGGGGGCAGCGTTATCTCCATGAGGGGGGCAGCATTATCCCCTATGAGGGTGGCAGCATTATCCCCATGAGGGGGGCAGCATTATCCCCATGAGGGGGGCAGCATTATCACCATGAGAGGTGGCAGCATTATCCCCTATGAGGGTGGCAGCATTATCCCATGAGGGGGGCAGCATTATCCCCATGAGGGGGGCAGCATTATCCCCATGAGGGGGGCAGCGTTATACCCTATGAGGGTGGCAGCATTATACCCTATGAGGGGGGCAGCGTTATACCCTATGAGGGTGGCAGCATTATCCCCATGAGGGGGGCAGCATTATCCCCATGAGGGGGCAGCATTATCCCCATGAGGGGGGCAGCGTTATCCCCATGAGGGTGGCAGCGGTATCCCCATGAGGGGGCAGCGTTCCCCATGAGGGGCAGCGTTATCCCCATGAGGGGGGCAGCGTTATCCCCATGAGGGGGGCAGCGTTATCCCCTATGAGGGTGGCAGCATTATCCCCTATGAGGGGGGCAGCATTATCCCCATGAGGGGGGCAGCATTATCCCCATGAGGGGGGCAGCGTTATACCCTATGAGGGTGGCATCATTATACCCTATGAGGGGGGCAGCGTTATACCCTATGAGGGTGGCAGCATTATCCCCATGAGAGGGGCAGCATTATCCCCATGAGGGGCAGCATTATCCCCATGAGGGGGGCAGCGTTATCCCCATGAGGGGGGCAGCGTTATACCCTATGAGGGTGGCAGCGGTATCCCCATGAGGGGGCAGCGTTATCCCCATGAGGGGGGCAGCGTTATCCCCATGAGGGGGGCAGCGTTATCCCCTATGAGGGTGGCAGCATTATCCCCTATGAGGGGGGCAGCATTATCCCCATGAGGGGGACAGCGTTATACCCTATGAGGGTGGCAGCATTATCCCATGAGGGGGGCATCGTTATACCCTATGAGGGTGGCAGCATTATACCCTATGAGGGGGCAGCGTTACTATAGCACTAATGAGGGGGCAGCATTATTCCCATGAGGGGGGCAGCATTATCCCCATGAGGGGGGCAGCATTATCCCCATGAGGGGGCAGCGATCCTTATCCACCCATGAGGGGGACAGCGTTATAACCCTATGAGGGTGGCAGCATTATCCCCATGAGGGGGCAGCATTATTCCCATGAGTGGGGCACCGTTATCCCCATGAGGGGGCAGCGTTATACCCTATGAGGGTGGCAGCGTTATCCCCATGAAGGGGGCAGTGTTATCCCCATGAGGGGGGCAGCATTATCCCCAATGAGGGGGGCAGCATTATCCCATGAGGGGGCAGCATTATTCCCATGAGTGGGGCACCGTTATCACCATGAGGGGGGCAGCGTTATACCCTATGAGGGTGGCAGCATTATACCCTATGAGGGGGGCAGCGTTATACCCTATGAGGGTGGCAGCATTATCCCCATGAGGGGGGCAGCATTATCCCCATGAGGGGGCAGCATTATCCCCATGAGGGGGGCAGCGTTATCCCCATGAGGGGGGCAGCGTTATACCCTATGAGGGTGGCAGCGGTATCCCCATGAGGGGGGCAGCGTTATCCCCATGAGGGGGGCAGCGTTATCCCCATGAGGGGGGCAGCGTTATCCCCTATGAGGGTGGCAGCATTATCCCCTATGAGGGGGGCAGCATTATCCCCATGAGGGGGGCAGCGTTATACCCTATGAGGGTGGCAGCGTTATCCCCTATGAGGGGGGCAGCATTATCCCCTATGAGGGTGGCAGCATTATCCCCATGAGGGGGGCAGCATTATCCCCACGAGGGTGGCAGCATTATCCCCTATGAGGGGGGCAGCATTATCCCATGAGGGGGGCAGCATTATCCCCATGAGGGGGACAGCGTTATACCCTATGAGGGTGGCAGCATTATCCCCATGAGGGGGGCAGCGTTATACCCTATGAGGGTGGCAGCATTATACCCTATGAGGGGGGCAGCGTTATACCCATGAGGGTGGCAGCATTATCCCCATGAGGGGGCAGCATTATCCCATGAGTGGGGACACCGTTATCCCATGAGGGGGCAGTGTTATACCCTATGAGGGTGGCAGCGTTATCCCCATGAAGGGGGCAGCGTTATCCCCATGAGGGGGGCAGCATTATCCCCAATGAGGGGGCAGCATTATCCCATGAGGGCGGCAGCGTTATACCCTATGAGGGGGCAGCATTATACCCTATGAGGGGGCAGCGTTATACCCTATGAGGGTGGCAGCATTATCCCCTATGAGGGGGGCAGCATTATCCCCATGAGGGGGCAGCATTATCCCCTATGAGGGGGGCAGCTTATACCCATGAGGGTGTCAGCGTTATCCCTATGAGGGGGCAGCGTTATCCCCTATGAGGGGGGCAGCATTATCCCCATGAGGGGGCAGCATTATCCCCTATGAGGGGGGCAGCATTATCCCCATGAGGGGGGCAGCGTTATACCCTATGAGGGGGGCAGCATTATCCCCTATGAGGGGGCAGCATTATCCCCTATGAGGGGGGCAGCGTTATAACCTATGAGGGGGGCAGCATTATCCCCTATGAGGGGGGCAGCATTATAACCTATGAGGGGGGCAGCATTATATTCTATGGGGGGCAGCTTTATAATCTATGAGTGAGGCTACCCCAACTACTGCTACATAATTAAGATGTGTACTACCTTATATTATACCCGGATATTAGCGTGTTTTACCGCACAATTGGTGGTCTTGTATTTATTTCTATGTAGCTACATAGTGGGCCCCAAGAATGATTTTCTCTGGTGGGCCAAGGTGTTCCAGTCCGACGCTGTTCCCTCCCATCAGGGTTGCCGGTGATCAATTGTTCTGGTCTCATCTTTGATTCCTGTTCACTTTGAAGCTTGCTGTTTAGTGCCTGCATCTTCTGCTAACAGATAAGACATTTTCTTCTTTTAGTTTTTTGTGTTTGCTTTTTGCATTTTGTCCTGCACTTCTGTGGGGGTCTGCCGGCTCCCCTCCGGGGGCTTGTGCTCCTCTCTGTTCAGTTCAGCCACTGTTGTTTGTTCATTTGCCTTTTCCAGTTTTTTCAGTGGCTGCTGTTTAGTTTTGTTACACCAGAGAACTAATTTAGGTGGTAGAGGTCGTGTGATCTCAGGTGTTTTTGTAATTAGTAGAGTTGGTACTTTTCAGGGTTTTTTGGGATTGCAGTAAGTGTCCTTCCTATCCTTTTCTATTTAGGAAGTTTGGGCCCCAACGTTTGCTCATACTATGTTCTGTCTGTGTCTGTATTTTTCTCTTGTCTAACCGCCATTACATGTTTGGGGCTTTCTATGTTCTTTGGGGATCTGCTACGGGGCAGATAGTTTTCCTCTTTCTGTCTTTAGGTGTAGTTAGCTTCTCAGGCTGTGACAAGGCGTCTAGGACCAACGTAGGTACGCTCCACGGCTGCCTTTAGTTGTGGTGGTTAGTCAGGGTACTGCAATCCCATAGATTCCAACCTCTCTGGTGTATTTCCTTTTTTGCCTGCTCTCCTCAGCTACCAAATCATAACACACCTGCACTTGCAGGTATACATTTCTATTTTCACTATGCACGATGCACTTTTTATAGGCTATGCATGATTATTGCGCCTTATTATCAGGATTAGATGCTGGACCTTTCATATATGGGGTGTGAACTAAGAGTTGTCCTCAATCAGTGTATTTTTTACTGTCACATATATAAGTAATGATGATGATGACTGATGATGGATTATGAAATGTACTTGTATGCATTCATTTCAACCCCTATACCCTATGTAGGCTTTTTGTTTGCATTTGTAGTCGCCATGTGCATATATGCGCTTATATTTAAAATGTATATTTGTACATATTTGGGGCTACAATTAATCATTTTATGGTTGGAAAGCTGCCGTTTTTCTGGTTTTGAGCATATCAATCAGGTTGTAGCCTCATCCCTATGTGGAGCAAGTTAGACATCTGATGTTGTGTGCATGTGGAGGTAGCAGGAATTATTGCCGGACACACAGCAGGGGAACAGCTGGCGTTACTGAACCCCACAAACACAGGAGCGAGTGTTTTACTCTGTGCACACGGCACTTCTGAGCAGCAACTGGCGGTGTTGAAGCACAGGGTCAAGGAGGGTGTAGGCTGAGGCCTAGTATGAGCAAGTTTAATCTCTGGTGTAACTTTAATTTGGAGGTAGCAGGAATTATTGCCGGACACACAGCAGGGGAACAGCTGGCGTTACTGAACCCCACAAACACAGGAGCGAGTGTTTTTAGCTGTGCATACAGTACTTCCGAGCACCAACTGGCGGTGTTGAAGCACAGGGTCAAGGAGGGTGTAGAAATCACATATAGAGTAGTTGCCTTGTTCCGTGGCATTTCAAAATGTATATAATCCAAACAAGAGAAACGTAAGCTTTACTACCATAAAATGATGAATTGAATTAAAAAATATTGAAATAAAGACATTTAAAATATAAACGCATATATGCACATGACGACAACAAATGCAACAAAAAAAAAATCGGGTCTAGGGGTTGAAATGAATGCATACAAGTACATTTCATAATCAATTAATGCTGCCTAAGGAACGGTATGTACACCTGTAATATAGTGCAGACAATGTATGTAGTACTAGTCATCATCATCATCATTACAAGTTATATGTGACAGACAGTTAAAAATACACTCATTGAGGAAAACTGTTAGTTGACACCCCTTATATTAAAGGTCCAGCATGTAATCCTGATAATATGGCGCAATAATCAATGCTCAAGCATAACCTAGAGAAAGTGCATCGTGCATAGTGAAAATTGATATGTGTGCCTGCAAGTGCAAGTGAAACAACGCCAACGGATAGCAAAGGTATATGCTATCTATGTATCAGAGTGCAAAGCCAGTGATGGCGAATGGCGATATAATACTCTACCCATGGGCATACCCAGGATCAAAACTAGGGGGGCAAGCCAATGTCACATCTTATACAGGTTACATCACATACACTGTACATTATACTGCATATTAGGTATGGAGCATTAGAACTGTTGTATATTGTATAATACAGCAGTGTATGCGACACTACGCTGTATATACCATATATTATAAATGGCACACTCACCTCTATACAAAGAATAAGAGGCATTATAACCTGTATATGAAAAGTATAATAAAGCAGTGTATATACACTCTATATACCGCACACAATGTGTATGACCTGTATACACCATATACTACACTCTTATTTTGAAGTAAAAAAAATAAAAATGAACAGGAACAAATACAATACTTAAATAAAGAACAAGTAAAGTTAAAAATCAACAAACTTACTGGTATTTCAATGGGAACTACGGGCCTGCTTTTGGCTAATGAGATGGTCAATGTTCGGTTCCATATTTATCACAAGTGAAGCAATTTTTCTCTTTCTTGATATCATTATAACCCCCACAAGTGACCCCATTTTGGAAACTATACCCCCTAAGCAACTTATCTAGATCTATGGTGAGCAATTTGAACCCCCAAGTGCTTCACACAAGTTTATAACGTAGAGCAGAAAAATTAAAAAATCATATTTTTTCCACAAAAATGATCTTTTCACCCCAATTTTTATTTTCCCAAGGGTAACAAGACTCCAAAAGTTATTGTGCAATTTGTCCTGAGTACGCTGATACCCCATATGTGGGGATAACCACTG
This sequence comes from Oophaga sylvatica, assembly GCA_033576555.1. Lineage (NCBI taxonomy): Eukaryota > Metazoa > Chordata > Amphibia > Anura > Dendrobatidae > Oophaga > Oophaga sylvatica. The sequence continues at coordinate 206,221,479 of JARQOD010000005.1, read as the reverse complement.
ATTGGGTGCATGGCAGAGCTTGGAAGGGAAGGAGCGCCGTTTGACTTTTTCAACGCAGAATTGGCTGGAAGCCATGTCTTGTTTGGAGAGCTCCTAATCTGCCTAAACAGTGGAAACCCCCGACAAATGACACCATTTTGGAAACTAGACCCCTCAAGGAACTTTTCTAGATGTGTGGTGAGAACTTTGAAGCCCCAGGTGTTTCACTAAAGTTTATAACGCCCGAGCATGAAAATAAAAAAATCATATTTTTTTCCACAAACATGATCTTTTAGTCCCCAACTTTTTATTTTCCCAAGGATAACAGGAGAAATTGGACCCCAAAAGTTGTTGTTCAATTTGTCCTGAGTACGCTGATACCCACTATGTTGGAGAAAACTACTGTATGGGCACACGTCGGGGCTCGGAAGGGAAGTAGTGACGTTTTGGATTGCAGACTTTGATGGAATGGTCTGCGGGCGTCATGTCGCATTTGGAGAGCCCCTGATGTGCTTAAACAGTGGAAACCCCCCACATGTGACCCCATTTTGGAAAATAGACCCCACAAGGAACATATCTAGATGTGTGGTGAGTACTTTGAACCCCGAAGTGCTTCACAGAAGTTTATAACGTACAGCCGTAAAAATAAAAAATCCTTTTTTTTTACAAAAATAATTTTTTCACCCCCAATATTTTATTTTCACTAGGGTAACAGGAGAAATTGGACCCCAAAAGTTGTTGTTCAATTTGTCCTGAGTATGAAGATACCCAATATGTGGGAGAAAACTACTGTATGGGCACACGTCGGGGCTCGGAAGGGAAGTAGTGATGTTTTGGATTGCAGATTTTGATTGAATGGTCTGCAGGCGTCATGTAGCATTTGGAGAGCCCCTGATGTGCCTAAACAGTGGAAACCCCCCACAAGTGACCCCATTTTGGAAAATAGACCCCACAAGGAACTTATCCAGATGTGTGGGGAGCGCTATGAAGCCCCAAGTGCTTCACAGAAGTTTATAACGTACAGCAGTAAAAGCAAAAAAAATCTTTTTTTTTTAACAAATATGACATTTTCGCACCCAATTTTTTATTTTCTCAAGGGTAACAGAAGAACTTGGTCCCCAAGAGTTATTGTGCAATTTGTCCTAAGTACGCTGATACCCCATATGTGGGGGTAAACTACTATTTGGGCGCAAGGCAGAGATCAGAAGTGAAGGAGCACCGTTTGACTTTTTCAACGCAGAATTGGCTGGAATTGAGATCAGATGCCATGTCACATTTGGAGAGCCCCTGATGTGCCTAAACAGCGGAAACCCCCCAATTCTAACTCCAACCCTAACCCCAACACACCCCTAACCCTAGTCCCAACCCTAACCATAACCCTAACCACAAACCTAACACACCCCTAACCCTAATCCCAACCCTAACCCTAACCCTAACTTTAGCCTCAACCCTAACACTAACTTTAGCCGCAACCCTACCCTAACCTTAATGGGAAAATGGAAATAAATACATTTTTTAAATTTTATTATTTTTCCCTAAGGGGGTGATAAAGGGGGGTTTGATTTACTATTTATACCGGGTTTTTATGATTGGCAGCTGTCACGCTAAAAGAAGCTATTTATTGCAAAAAATAGTTTTTTGCATCACCACATTTTGAGAGCTATAATTTTTGCAGATTTTGGCCCACAGAGTCATGTGAGGTCTTGTTTTTTGCGGTACGAGTTGATGTTTTTACTGGTACCATTTTTGAGCACGTGACATTTTTTGATCGCTTTTTATGTCGATTTTTGGGAGGTTAGAATGAACAAAAATCAGCAATTCATGAATTTCTTTTGGGGGCGTTTATACCGTTCCGTGTGTTGTAAAATTGATAAAGCAGTTTTATTCTTCGGGTCAGTACGATTACGGAGAAACCTCATTTATATAATTTTTTTATGTTTTGGCGCTTTTTTGCAATAAAAACTATTTTATATAAAAAATAATCATTTTTGCATCGCTTTATTCTGCGAGCTATAACTTTTTTATTTTTTCACTGATGATGCTGTGTTTGGCTCATGTTTTGCGGGACAAGATGACATTTTCAGCGTTCTTTTTATCGTTCTTTTTGATCGCGTGTTATTCCACCTTTTGTTCGGTGGTATGATGATAAAGCATTGATTTTTTTCTTTGTTTTTTTTTTTGAAGGGGTTCACTAAAGGGGTTAACTAGTGGGACAGTTTTATAGGGGGGGTTGTTACGGATGCGGCGATACCAAATATGTGTACTTTTATTGTTTTGTTTTTTTTATTTACAGGAAAAAATGAATTTATTGGGGAATATATTTTTTTTTTTCCTATATTTTGGATTTTTTTTTTAGACTTTTGATTTTCATATTTTTAACTTTTCTACTTTGTCCCAGGGTGGGACATCACTGTATTTTATCAGATCGCTGGTCTCACAGTGTGCACAGCACTCTGTGAGATCAGCGATCTCACAGGCAGTGCTGCAGGCTTCCTCAGCGCCTGCTCTCAGCAGGCTCTGAGGAAGCCGCCTCCCTGCAGGACCCTGCGGCCATCTTGGATCGGGGCCTTGCAGGGAGGAAGGCCTTAGAACAGCGCGGTCACATCGCGCTGTTCTGAGGGCCTCAGGGAGCGCGCAGGGAGCCCCCTCCCTGCGCGACGCTCCTCTGTGCAAGGGGTTAATGTGCCGGGACGGCCCGTGACCGCTCCTGGCACATAGTGCCGGGTGTCAGCTGTGATAATCAGCTTTAAGTCCCAGGTCACATGGACGGGATAGTACGTCCGATGACAGAAAGGGGTTAAAAATCATTAGGCCTAAATAGTGGTGCAGCCAAGAGGCTCAATTAGCTACTCCAAATCATTTGTGCTAAAACTATGTCGAACTGGTAAATCAGAAGGACAGATTTCCACTTAAAAATCGACAGGCCTAATATAGTGGTGCAGCCATGAGGCCCAATTAGCTACTCCTAATCCTTTGTGCTAAATCTGTCCTTCAGTGACAAATCAGAAGGCCAGATTTCCACTTAAAAATTGTTAGGTATCACAGTGTTGTTCGGGCACACTATCTAAGAAAATAAATAGTGATTGTTCATTTAGTGATAGGTGACAGACAGCTATGGTCTAAGGTTGTGAAACAGCAGTTAACAGGAGGGGAAGGCTACTTACAACATGAGTGGGAAAAAAGTGAGGTCGTGGCGAAAGGGGGAAGAGGATTAGTGTTCGACGTGTTTGTGGGTTAGGTGTTACTGTTAATGAAAGCTCAAGTGAACAAACACCATCTCGTCCTATCCAAAGACCACTGACAACATCTGTTACAGGCTGGGTTTCTTGACTCCCTTACTTTGGCAGCAGCACAGAGGTACGCCTTGTAGATGAGGCTCAGAAAGAGCATGTGCTATGGTGGATGGCAAGCACAACAGCAAGTGGTCTCTCCTCTTCGCCCTCCACCTTAACAACACACACAGTACAATCCTCAGAGATGGACCCCAGTCACCCTTGTTTCCCCCGAAAATTTCCAATTACTCAGCTGACTGTGGGGAACCTCAGATGGGCCATTCTGAAGAGCTGTGGACGTGGACTGTACTGTGGTATCAGGACAGCAAGAGGAGGAGGGTGACTTTGAGGGTTAGTAGTGTAAGAACAGAGAGGATGACAATGAGGTTGTAGATCCCAGTTGGTGTGAACTCAGAGGTATGCAGCTGAGTAGCTCAGCAGAGAAGGTGGTGGAGGAGGAAGATGAGGAGGTTACGTTGCAGCTTCCCACTCAGACATGAAGTGATGTAATCATGACAAGCACTGCATCCTCAGCCCCAACTCTGCCTATGGCCAGCACTGGTTGCGAGTGTACAGTTCACAGGGGCAGGAAAGGTTGCCTAGCCTGGGCATTTTTTGTGATCGCAAAGGATGACCCAACACACGTTATCTGTCAAATTTGCAAAAAAAAGCTCAGAATAGGCAAAAATTGCAATAATTTGACAACTACATGCATGATCCAGCACATGTGCAATCAACATGAATTCATATGGGAATCTCAGTGTGCTAACATGCAGACTAGCGGGCCTCGCCAACCACCCGATATCCCATCAACCCCACCTGTTGCTTCTTCCTCCTCCGTCACCATTCCAAGTCTTCTCACACAGGTTTCTGCGACACAGAAATTACAATTGTTTATCCACCACAGTCGGGGTGAGTGAGAGCCTGTCAGATATTACAGAAGTAGACATGGCTGCCATCACCTAGCTCAACACATCTTTCTCAATCCTCCATAACATCTGCCTGCACCTCACTCACAGTTAAGCAGTTTGTCCTATTCTCCATACTCCACACTTTCTCAGCATAGCAGTCAGCCCTCGGTCATGCAGTTGTGGTCATGTAAAATAATGTTTCCTCCTACATATGGCAAAGCTAAGAGCTTGAACTACACCATTTCCAATCTGCTGGCCATGGAAATGCTGCCTTTCCACCTGGTGGATACAGACGATTTCAGAAAGTTGATGGCCATTGCAGTCCCACAGTATCAGTTGCCTAGTTGCCATTACTTCTCTAAGAAACCTTTGCCTGTGCTACACCAGCATGACGCTGACATCACCTGTTCCCTGAAAAAATCTATGTCTGCCAGAGGGCATTTTACCACTGATACCTAATTGATCAAACATGGGCAGAGGCGTTAAATCTCGCTGACTGGGCACTGCTGTGACTCTGGTGGCTGTGGGGCAGGCAGTCAAGGGGCTGATCTACATGTCTTTGAATCCGCAAGTCTTGAAGGACAAACTTCTATATAACAGTTCCTCCATTGCTTCTGCCTCCTCCAACCCCTCTAGGGCCTCCACCTGTGCTCTCAAGCTCACAATTATTCAGACATTAACACCTACATACTGTACAGCCATGGCTCACTGCAAGCAGGCAGTGTTTAAATGAATATGCTTTGGAGATTGCAGTCACACAGATCAAGAGTGGGGACAGGTATCTAGGCCAGGTTAGAGCAATGACTGTCTCCACTAAACTTGGAGCACAGGGAAGGCTGTGTGCGATAAAGGTACAAACCTGGTTGCAGCTCTACTCCGTGGGAACCTCATTCAAGTTCTTGAATGGCTCACATCCCATCCTCAAATTGGTGGCACAGCAGTTTCTCAAAGTTTATCATTATCCTCTTCATCCCCTGATTGTTGCACATCCATTATATTATCCTCCTCAATTTGTTCTTCGGTCCTGCATCTTCACTAAGGCCGGGGTCACACTGGCGACAGAATCGGACGACTGCAATACGATGAAATATCGCATTGCAGTCTGCCCTATGTTAATCTATGGAGCAGCTCCCAGTATCAGATTTTTTGTGGTCCGTTTTAAACGTCCGAGTGCAATCGCAGCATGCTGCGATTGTCACCGATTGTGGGTCGACTATCGCCAATGCAAGTCTATGGGAGCGATGAAAAATCGGATTACAAACGGACCGCACGTGTGACTTGCGATTAAATCGCATCGGTGTCCTTTAGAAAAGCCGGCAATTCATCCCCGGCTATACTGTAAAATCACACTGACAGCTTTAATAAAGAATAGAAAGAATAGATATACACACATAGAATACATATATTATATATATATATAATATATATATGTCATTGTGATATATATATATATTTATACATATATTTATAGTTCTTACACTTCTACATACTGTAATAGCCGCTAATTCAATTGCCGGCTTTTGTGAAATCACAGAAGCCGACATGAAATGATACATTGTTTAGACACAGTTAACCATGTAATTTCCTGTATTTTGATATATGGTTTGAACTTACAATTACAGAAGTGTATGTGTGCAAAATTTCAGACATGTAGGGGTTAATTAAAGGTGTAAATTCGTTGAAAAAAAATGCGTGGGCTCCCGCTGTATTTTCTCCACCAGACAGACAAAGCAAGCGAGTGGGGGCAGATAATAATAGCCTAGGGAGGGTACATTTTTTTTGTGCTCCCCCTGGCTACTAACATCTGCCCCCAGACACCCCAGAAAGGGCAAATCTCTAATTAGATTAGCCCTTTCTGGCACTTTGCCCGTCTATTCCCATTGCCCTGTAGCGGTGGCGAATGGGTTAATAAGGGGTTAAAGCCACCTTGCAATTGAAAGGTCACTTTAAGCCAGGTTAATAATTGAGAGCTGTCAATTAGACAACTATCAATTATTAATCCTATTGAAGGAAATAAAAAAACACACACACTTTAAGAATAAATAATTTTAATGAAATAAAAACACATATTTTTGACCATCTTTTATTTAACTCTTATCCGTGTGAAGCCCTTGATCTTCTATAATAAAGAAAAAATAATAAAACAACATTATTCTTACCTATCTGACGATCTGTCACGTCCCACGATGTAATCCTTCACAAAGGGTTAACTAGCAATCAGCTAAGCAGAGCAACTAATGCTGCGTGCTCAGCTGATAGCTCCTGAATGAATGAGCTTATCTCCTGCTGACAGGAGAGGATGTGATTAATGAATGAAGCTTAATTGATTGCGTCCCACTTTCACTTTAGGTCAGGTCACTGAAGTGAAAGTGGCAATCAATCAATTAAGCTCCATTCATTAATCTCTTCCTCTCCTTTCACTGGGAGAGGAAGTTATTCATTCGGGGTGTTACAGCTAGGAGACAGCATTAGCTCTCTGCGAGCTGTAACCTGTTAACCCTTTCTGATGGATTACACCGTGGGACCTGACTGTGCTTCGGATTGGTAAGAATAATGTTGCTTTTTTATTTTATTTTTATTACAGGAAATGGTTTTAGCAGGAAAATAAAATATGGTCAAAAACTGTGTGATTATTTAATTAAACTTCTTTTTTTATTAAACTGTGTGTGCTTGATTTTTCTTTCATACAATAGGATTAATAATTGATAGTTGTCTAATTGACAGCTCTCAATTATTAACCTGGCTTAAAGTGACCTTTCAATAGCGAGGTGGCTTTAACCCCTTATTAACCCATTCGCCACCACTACAGGGCAATGGGAATAGACGGGCAAAGTGCCAGAAAGGGCAAATCTAATTAGAGATTTGCCCTTTCTGGGGTGTCTGGGGGCAGATGTTAGTAGCCAGGGGGAGCACAAAAAAAATGTACCCTCCCTAGGCTATTATTATCTGCCCCCACTCGCTTGCTTTGTCTGTCTGGTGGAGAAAATACAGCGGGAGCCCACGCATTTTTTTTCAACGAATTTACACCTTTAATTAACCCCTACATGTCTGAAATTTTGCACACATACACTTATGTAATTGTAAGTTCAAACCATTTATCAAAATACAGTAAATGACATGGTTAACTGTGTGGAAACAATGTATCATTTCATGTCGGCTTCTGTGATTTCACAAAAGCCGGCAATTGAATTAGCGGCTATTACAGTATGTAGAAGTCTAGGAACTATAAATATATGTATATATACATGTCACAATGACATGTATATATATATATATATGTGTTCTATGTGTATATATCTATTCTTTCTTTTGTGATTTAAATACTATTCTTTTGGATCCATTATATGTCAGTTTTGCAAGCCTGCGAGAAATTCTCTCAAGTCGGATGAAAATCGGATGTTACAAGGTACACACACATGCGACTAAATCGCATCTTTGAAGGAAAATCGGATGCCAGGCGGATGTGTGATGTTTACATTTTGCTCCGATAATCGACCGACTAAAACGGTCCGTTTTTTTGTAGTTGTGTGTGACCCCGGCCTAATAGTTTGTCTGGTGCAGGCATCATGTTGCAGATACTGCAGCAAGAAGGCGTTGATGTGTCAGGCGCTTTCATGAGATACAAGTCCATGGTGTGTTGGTGGCGAAGTAACACTCGAGGTTGCTTCCTCCATCCCATCCCGCCAACCACTGACAACAGAAAGTGTATCGTTATCCTCTTCATCCCCTGATTGTTGCACATCCATTACATTGTCCTCCTCAATTTGTTCTTTGGTCCTGCAACTTCACTAACAGTTTGTCTGGTACCATGAGCCCCCTTGATCGCTGTAAGCTACCCTCCATGGCACCCGCCTGTGTGACGACATTCCTAAAATTTGAGATATTGTTATCCCTTCCACATCCTCCTCTGCTTCCAGCTCTTCCTCTGGGACCATCAACTCCTCACGCAGACTATTCAAAGCGTGCTCAAGCATGTAGATGACCGGAATAGTGATCCTGATGACAGCATCGTCAGCATTAACCATCTTAGTAGCTATTTTAAAACTGTGTAGAAGGGTGCAGAGGTCCTTCACCTGTGCCCACTTCACAAGTGTGATTGCACCAAGTCCGGACTGCATTGGCAGAGGCTATACAAAAGGACATACTGCACCATAGCTTGTCACTGATGCCACAGGCTCAGCAACATGTTCAGAGTGAAATTCCACAGTGTCGGAACATTGGTAATCAAACTGTTAACCGGTAAGCAGAAATACCTCTGTAGCTATGCAAGTCAATGACCTGAGCAGTGCGATCGTCAGAAGTGAGAACACAGTGACCATGCTTTCTGTAGCTCCAGGCCGGGATAATGGAAAATTCTCCTCAAAGTGTAGACTTTCATCAAAATGAACAAGTCATGAGTCTCTGATGACTTCTGCCCCCCAGTCACAGATTGAGCAGACTAGGCTATGTTGTAGTTTTTAGTGTCATGTATTGAGCTCATGTCATTGCAGTCCGTGCCATCTAGGTGATGTCTTCTGTGCCTGATGTTGCTACTGCTGCTGATGTTACCAAACATTTCTTGAAATGTGGAGACTCCAAGTTGGGTTTCCATCTGGTGGGTTGCTTGTGGTAGAAGGTGTGTCAGAGGCCTATTTTAAGGTTTCTACTCTGTGGAAATTGATGGCACTTTAGTGATGAGTGACAAATTTTTTTAAAATGTGGAGACTCAAAGTTGCCTTACAGTGCCCCCTTAACCACCAGGTCCTCATTAAAACTTCAATTCCAAGCTGCGAATGCTGGGCAAAAATCCTGATACCTCATGCATGGGCCATAGCTGGCTGATTCTGTGCCTTTATAAAATGTTCTACTGTGGGTCAATTGATCAGTCAAGTACCTGTGTTACTATTGTTACATTTTTCTAATAACAAATATTAGTCTATGAAGCTGATGTTTGTGCCATCTGAGTGTGGCTGATATATATATATTTATATGACTATGAAAATTGTACATTCACACTGAAGGCATCAAAACTATGAATTAACACATGTGGCATTATATACTTAACAAAAAAGTGTGAAACAACTAAAAATATGTCTTATATTCTAGGTTTTTCAAAGTAGCCACCTTTTGCTTTGATGACTGCTTTGCACACTCTTGGCATTCTCTTGATGAGCTTCAAGAAGTAGTCACTGGAAATGGTCTTCCAACAATCTTGAAGGAGTTCCCAGAGATGCTTAGCACTTGTTGGCCCTTTTGCCTTGACTCTGCTGTCCAGCTCACCCCAAACCATCTCGATTGGGTTCAGGTCAGGTGACTGTGGAGGCCAGGTCATCTGGCGTAGCACCCCATCACTCCCCTTCTTGGTCAATTAGCCCTTACACAGCCTGGAGGTGTGTTTGGGGTCATTGTCCTGTTGAAAAATAAATGATGGTCCAACTAAATGCAAACCAGATGGACTAGCATGCAGCTGCAAGATGCTGTGGTAGCCATGCTGGTTCAGTATGCCTTCAATTTTTAATAAATCCCCAACAGTATCACCAGAAAAGCACCCCTACACCATCACACTTCCTCCTCCATGCTTCACGGTTGGAACCAGGCATGTAGAGTCCATCCGTTCACCTTTTCTGCGTCGCACAAAAACACAGTGGTTGGAACCAAAGATCTCAAATTTGGACTCATCAGACGAAAGCACAGATTTCCACTGGTCTAGTGTCCATCCCTTGTGTTCTTTAGCCCAAACAAGTCTCTTCTGCTTGTTGCCTGTCCTTAGCAGTGGTTTCCTAGCAGCTATTTTACCATTAAGGCCTGCTGCACAAAGTCTCCTCTTAACAGTTGTTGTAGAGATGTGTCTGCTGCTAGAACTCTGTGTGGCATTGACCCTGTCTCTAATCTGAGCTGCTGTAAACCTGCTATTTCTGAGGCTGATGACTCGGATAAACTTACCCTCAGAAGCAGAGGTGACTCTTGGTCTTCCTTTACTGGGGCGGTCCTCATGTGAGCCAGTTTCTTTGTAGAGCTTGAAGGTTTTTGCAACTGCACTTGGGGACACTTTCAAAGTTTTCATAATTTTTCAGACTGACTGACCTTCATTTCTTAAAGTAATGATGGCCACTCGTTTTTCTTTACTTAGCTGCTTTTGTCTTGCCATAAATTCTAACAGTCTATTCAGTAGAACTATCAGCTGTTTATCAACCAGACTTCTGCACAACACAACTGATGGTCCCAACCCCATTTATAAGGCCAGAAATACCACTTATTAAACCTGACAGGGCACACCTGTGAAGTGAAAACCATTTCCGGTGACTACCTCTTGAAGCTCATCAAGAGAATGCCAAGAGTGTGCAAGGCAGTCATCAAAGCAAAAGGTGGCTACTTTGAAGAACCTAGAATATAAGACATAATTTCAGTTGTTACACACTTTTTTGTTAAGTATATAATTCCACATGTGCTAATTCATAGTTTTGATGTCTTCAGTGTTAATTTACAATTTTCATAGTCATGAAAATACAGAAAAATCTTTAAATGAGAAGGTGTGTCCAAACTTTTGGTCTGTACTGTATATACACACTGTTTATGTACATACGTGGTCAAAATTGTTGGTACCCCTCATTTAATGACAAAAAATCCCACAATGGTCACAGAAATAACTTGAATCTGACAAAAGTAATAATAAATAAAAAATCTATGAAAATGATGAAAATGAATACATGAAAGTCACACATTGCTTTTCTACCATGCTTCCACAGAATTAAAAAAAAAAAATAAAACTCATGAAATAGTCCTGGACAGAAATGATGGTACCCCTGAAAATAATGTGACAAAATGGACATGTTAAATCAAGGTGTGTCCACTAATTAGCATCACAGGTATCTACAATCTTGGAGTCAGTGAGTGGGCCTGTATAGAGGGCTACAAATACTCACTGTGCTGTTTTGTGACATGGTGTGTATCAAATTCAACATGGACCAGAGGAAGCAAAGGAAAGAGTTGTCTCAGGAGATTAGAAATAAAATTATAGACAAACTTGTTAAAGATAAAAGTTATAAGACCATCTCCAAGCAGCTTGATGTTCCTGTGACTACAGTTGCGCATATTATTCAGAAATATAAGCTCCATGGGACTATAGCCAACCTCCCTGGACGGGGCTGCAGGAGGAAAATTGATGACAAATCAATGAGACAGATAATACGATAGGTAGCAAAAGAGCCCAGAAAAACTTCTAAACAGATTAAAGGTGAACTTCAAGCTCAAGGAACATCAGTGTCAGAAAGCACCATCCATCGCTGTATGAGTCAAAGTGAACTTAATGGGAGACGACCAAGGAGGACACCATTGTTGAAAAAAATCATAAAAAAGCCAGACTGGAATTTACTTAACTACATGTTGACAAGCCACAAAGCTTCTGGGAGAATGTCCTATGGACAGATGAGACAAAAATGAAATTTTTTGGCAAGGCACATCAGCTCTATTTTCACAGATGGAAAAAGGAAGCATATCAAGAAAAGAACACTGTCCCTACTGTGAAACATGGAGGAGGCTCTGTTATGTTCTGGGGCTACTTTGCTGCATCTGGAACAGGGTGTCTAGAATCTGTGCAGGGTACAATGAAGTCTCAAGAGTATCAAGGGATTCTAGAGAGAAATGTGCTGCCCAGTGTCAGAAAGCTTGGTCTCAGTTAAAGGTTATGGGCCTTGCAACAGGATAATGACCCAAAACACACACAGTTAAAAACACCCAAGAATGGCTAAGAGGAAAGCATTGTACTATTCTGAATTGGCCTTCTATAAGCCCTGACCTAAATCCTATTGACCATCATTGGAAAGAGCTGAAACATGACATCTGGAAAAGGCAACCTTCAAACACGAGACAACTGGAGCAGTTTGCTCTTGAGGAGTGGGCCAAAATACCTGTCGAGAGGTGCAGAAGTCTCATTGACAGTTACAGGAATCGTTTGATTGCAGTGATTGCCTCAAAAGGTTGTGCAAAAAAATAGTAAGTTAAGGGTAACATCACTTCTGTCCAGGCCTATTGCATAAGTTTTTTTTTTTTTTTTTTTTAATTCTGTTAAGCATGGTTGAAAATAACTGTCTGACTTTCATTTGTTTATTTTCATAGATTTTTGATTTATTATTACTTTTGTCAGATTCAAGTTATTTCTGTGACCATTGTGGGTTTTTCTGATGGAGACATTTTGACTCCTCGCAATTTTTGTCTCTTCTGTGACTACATTTTTCTGAATTCCGGCTTGAGACTCAGTGACTTTTACTCATTTAGGATGCGAAAAAAGATTTTGTGACATTAAATAATTTTTGAAAAAAAAGAGTACCTTTTTTTCAAAATTTACCTTTAATTACCAAAGGGAGTCATTTTGACTCCCTACTATATTTTGCTAGTCTTTGTCTTTGTTATTATTTCTTTTAGTTTTCATTTACTTGTATGTTTAGAATAAGTTTAGAGTAAATATTGCCTGGCTTAGACTTAGAATAATTAGCATTTTTCCAAATATACTTGAAATATGCAGGACATATACAGGACATCCGTCAGTAATCCAGTGAACTCTCAAGTGGACTACATCATTTCTGTAGAATACGACCTGCAGGTTTGCTAATTGCTAATATGGCTAGAAGCAGTGCGCTAAAGCCTGACAATATTCTTGCTATTTTGCATTCTATACCGGAGGATGAAATTAAAGTTACAACAATACCAGGAGCAAGAAACTCTAAAAATAAATGAAAACAAGCAAGGAGTCCATTTGATAGTTCTAGGTTGGGGGTTGACCAGTCCAGTAGTCCTAGTGTTAAGCGAGGGGTACCAACAATTTTGACCACATGTGTATAAGAAGTGCTACAGCAGTCGAGTTAACCCATTAATCTTAGGCTAACTAGTGATACTAAATTAGAGAACCTATCAATCAGTACAGCATAGCATATCCTACTGACAGTATATTACTTTATGAGATGAAAAAACCCTCCAAGTGTCACATTAGAAGACTTTAATGTAGATATTATTAGGACCAGAATATGAATGAAGAACCAGTTTCTTTCTGCTGAATTTTCCAATTGTATTAATAATAGATGTTTGTCATAAAATTGGTTTAATTATTCTTCTTCTCTTGAATTTTTCCCTTCAGTCAGTAATAATGACCACTGCTCTTTCTCTGTCTTCATTTGCAATTTTGAGCTTTTCTGTTGCTTCATTTATGGAATCACAGACCTAAGGCCTGTAATAATCAGAAACTTTTATTACATAATATTAGGCTGTAGAGATTACAACAATATAAAGTGCAGATTGCATTCATTCAGTCACAATCTTTCTTTACCTAAAGAACAGGTATAGTCACTACATACTGTAGTTTTTATAGTTTCCAATGTAACGCAGATCATTTGTATAATCTAGAATAGATATCTGTGCTTATTTGCTATTCATATAATGATTTCTAGCTTTAAAAGAAGATATGTAAATTTCTACAATGAATACACTTTTATATGGCTGTGTATGAGATATTATGTAACTGTATGCCTTTGTGACAGCCCTTTTTGACTCCTTAGGGTACCTATTTTAGGATTGCCAGTGGGACATTCTGCACGGCACATACGATTTGAGCAGCTGCCAATTTGCAACTTGCAGCTAAGTTGAGGACATTGGTTGCTGCTGACACAAGGCATCAATCAACCCTCAAGAGCAGCCAACCAGCTAACATGCTCAGTGCCATTTCCAAAGAAAGACAAGAAAACAGTAACACTTGAGCAAAATCTATCAAGTTCAATTGTGTTCTGAAAAAACTGAGATTTCACTTTCTACTTGAAATATTCTCTTCCAGGCAAGTAATCCAAATCAGCTTTCTAATGATAAACTGTCTTTACCTGCCAAAATATGGAAATAGCAAAAGGAAAACTGTATTACCTGTATAAAATGTGGATAGCAGTGATGAGCGAATGTGCTCGGATAACGTGTTATCTGAACATGCTCGGGTGTCATCCTTGTATCTTAGGTGTGATTGGATAATATGTTCGAGTCCCTGCTGCTGCATGTTTTGCTGTGGTAGACAGCTATAACACATGCCGGGATTGTCAAACAAACATGCAATCACTGCTTGTGTTGCGGCTGTCTATCAGAAGGACAATCCTTATTATTGTGCTATTGATCTTGTCCCTAGCCTGTATAATTTGTCGGGACCTGAACATACTGCCATGAAAGAAAATGTAAATGACGATTTACGGAAAGGTACATCTATCCTCCTCCTTCCTTGTAGCTGCTGGATTTGTTTTGTTGAAAAGAAAGATGGGGGTCTCTGTCCTTGCCTCAATTTTCGTGAATTAAACAAAATTACGGTTAAAAATATCTATCCACTTCCACTCATCCCTGACAAATATAATTAGCTTATGGGTGCTTAGTCATTTTCTAAACTGGATCTTAAGGTGGCTTATAATTTGAACAACATATTTTCTGATATTATTAGAAGGTTTATTGTGGTATACCTTGATGACATTCTAATTTCTTCTGCCATATGGATTCTCACCATGAACATGTCCGTTTTGTTTTATGAAAGCTTAAAGAGAATTCTATATTTGCTAGATTGGAAAATTGTACCTTTTCTGTCCAAGAGATATCATTCCTGGGGTTCACAGAAGGTTTTAAGATGGATCCTGGAAAAGTGCAGACCATAATTGATTGGGTTCAATCTTGTGATCTTAAAGCGCTACAAAGCTTTTTCGGGTTTGACAATAACTATATAAAATTTATTAGGGTTCTTTCACAGATTGTTGAAGAAAACATTGATCTCACACTCAAAGGATGCAAATCTTAAATGTTGTCACTGGATGCTATTATGGCATTTGATAAAATGAAAGAGTGTTTCGTGTACGCTCCAATTTTAATCCAACCAGATCTCCAGAAACCATTCATTGTGGGGGAGGATGCTTCAGAGATCGGAGTAGGGGCTGTATTATCTCAAGGTTCCAAAACTCTTACTAACTGGCAACAATGTGCATTTTTTTCTAGGAAATTTTTGTCTGTTGAGAAAAGTTATGATCTTGGGAATTGTAAGCTGTTCATGGTTAAATTAGCTTTGAAGAATGGAGACTTTTTCTGGAGGGGAGAAGTTCATCAAGTCACAGTGTTGATCATAAAAATGTAGCCTATATTGAATCAGGTAAACAGTTAACCGCAAGACAGGCCAGATGATCCATATTCTTTTCCAGATTAAATTTTTCCATCACATTTCAGGCCCGGGTCCAAGTATGTGAGGTCTGATGCTTTATCTCGCCGCTTTGATTTTGTTTCTCCTCCGGAACCTCCACTCTCTATTCTTCCTCAGGGTATTGTTGTGTCTATGACATCCTTGGCATTGGATGCGTAGATTCATAAAAGCCCAGTAGTTTGTCCCTTCTGCTAGTCCAAGGTCCAAATGATTTATGCCAGTCTATCTAAGATTACGTCTATTGCAGGAGTTTCATGTTTACATCTTGAGTGGTTATCCTGTGGTTACTGCTACAAGAGGAGGTATTGCTAAACTCTTTTGGTGGCCGTCCATGTTTAATGATATTAATAATTTTATATCAGTTTTAAAACGTGCACACCCTCTAAAGTCTGTCATAACCGGTCGGACGGTAAATTGGTTCCATTACTAATTCCAGAAAGATTGTGGACTCAATTGTCTCTGGATTTCATTACTAATTTGCCTTTGTCTGGATGAAAGACTGTTCCTTGGGCGGAAGTTGACCGATTCAGTAAACAAGCTCACTTATTTCCATTATTGGGTTTACGTAATGCTGAAACACCTTCCAGGTTGTTTATCAATTATGTGGTGAGATTGCATTGTATCCCTTTGAACAATGTATCTGATAGGGTTGGTGCTATTTGTCTCCAAATTCTGTAGAGCATTTTGTAAGAAATTGGGGATTGATTTGTCATTCTGCTTACCAACCTGAAACCAACAGACAGACAGAGAAGACAAATCAATCTTTGGAACAGATTTTAAGATGTCTCACAGCTGCTCAGCAGGAGGACCAATCTTCATTTTTACTTATTGCTGACTTTGCCTTTAACAGTTGGAATCTCACCTTTTCTCCAATTATGGTTGTCATCCGGATTTTGCGGAATTTCCTAGGACGAATGCTGGGTGTCCTAGAGTAAAGGTGGCCATACAGAAACTTGGGGATGTCTGGAGGGATATTCAAAGGCTTATTGGGGTGACTCAACTTTGTCAAAAACGGTAGGCTGATAGGAAACATTTGGCAGGTCCTGTCTTCAAAGTAGAGGATAAGTAATGTTTAGGCATTTTCCAAAAATTTCAAGTTGAAAGAACCATCAACAAAATTGGGTCCAAAATTTATTAGCTCGTAAGATATTCTGGAGGTAGTCAATCCGGTTGCTTTCAGATTAAAACTTTCTCACTCTCTTTGTGTCGCTAATGTGTTCCACAGATCCCTGTTAAAAGAGCTTGTCCCTTTTGTGTTGTCTATCTCGTCACCCCCTCCTCCAATTCCAATCAATGCAGATTTAGAGTATAAGGTGCATAGGATGGTGACTTCTCAGAGGGTCCGAAATTCCCTCCAATATCTTGTCATTGGGGTAGTTATGGAGTTGAGGAGAAATCCTGGGTTTCGGCACGTTCTGTGAAGGCCGATCATTTTGTCAAGGCCTTCAATGTTAGATTTCTTGAGAAACCTGAAGGTCCATTGGAACCCCCTTAGAAGAGAGGTACTATCATGATTCCATTCCTCAGTGTCAAGTAGAAAAACAAGTTGACAGCACTCTCAGGTTTGGGGCGCACGTACCAAGTCCAAGGAACCAGCTTGGAGAATCCATATAGTAGAAAATCAAATAGAACAGTGCTCCATCCAGGTGTATAGTGTAGAAAAAAATAGCTTACTTTCTAATGTTTAATTGTACCAATGATACGGATATAGCTTAATCACTTGTATGGACAAATTGGGCCTGTCTTTGAAAAGTGGGGATTCACTGTCTTATAGATGTGCGCCTGCGGTGGATGATTAGTTGTGTACACCATTAGTGACAGTGTTATGTGCCTGCAGTTACGAGTGGTTTTGGTGCGCATGCGCCTCGTTTTTGCTGTCTCCTGGGTTTCCTTGGAGAAGGTGATGGGGCGGTCACGCGGAGGCGTCACTATGCTGACGAGGATGCCACGTGGGATGCTGTTTCCGGTGTTCCTATGCGCCTGCGTGCAATTTGCTGCCTAGTGGGTTCCAACGTTCGGTGATTACAACCAGCTGTTATCCTCTTTTCTGTGATGCACTTGGCGTCTTATCCTGTCTGATAGTGGTGCGATGAGCACAATTGCGATATCCGTTACTTATATAATGATAGGCTGACTATTTGCTTTGGCGCCGTTTTTCCTGTCAACCAAAAAAAAAAAAAATGAAGGATCTTATGTTGACTGAAGTAATTTTTTACATTTTTGTTTAGGTAATAAAAGAAAAATAAAAGGATACATTTGGTGTCACCATAATCATACTGACTCGTAGAACAAAGTTGCCAGCTCATATTTTCCTTAAAACCCTCCAAAACAACGGTGGTGGATTTTTTTTTCAGTTTTTACACATATAACTTTTTTCTTGTTTTTGAGTACATTATATGGTAAAATGACTGGTGTCATTTAGAACTGCAACTCATTCTACACAAAAAAAGAAAAAAACGTCCCTCATATAGATATATTAGGACATAGATAAAAAAGTTATGACCCTTTTAGTTGAAGGGTAGGAACAAAAAGAGCTCAAAAATGAAAAATTGGCAGGTTTTTAACAGGTTTATACCTACTATTATCTGCTATCATATTCTTTTTAAAAATTATTATGAAATGATTTAGTTAATTAGATGATCTCACATAGAACACAAACGTAATGAAAATTAAAATTGATAGATGCGTTTGCAATCCCTTTCGAGAAAGGATTCATTGATGTAGTGGATTCTAGTTCTGTAGGATACCTGCTGGGTCTTCTATTAAATTGAGCATCATCAGATAAAGCAAAAAGCAACTTGGAGTGTTCATTATGTCTGAAGAACAATTTTGAGAAGTCATTATTTTAAAAGGGCTTCGTTTTACTGCTTCCACTTATCAAGTGTATTACCTAATCAAGTAACCAACTGCAACATTTAGTCTTGAGTGTGTGGCCAGCAAGCACTGAGCTTTCTTCAAACTACTCTAGCTTAGCCAACAACCTAGCACATTTAGCTGTTATATGCTGCCAAGGATAAGTTTCATTTTTATGGTTGAAATGTTGTGATCTTGCTGTGTAATTTATAATGGTCTATTATTATTATTGATGCAAGTTTTTCTAATTTTTTTTAGTCAGTAAGGCAGATTTGTTAAATGAAAAGCAGCAATATTTAAAGAAAAACATAGTAGGCCTAGCGTTATAAGACACTGTCTTTAATCCCTTCTCTTTAGCACCAGGCATCACAGTACTGGGTCTTGACAGCATTAGTCCATAGAGTGCAGTAGAATACACAATATTATGTAACATGTTAACAGATCCAGCAGAGTCTAAGGGTCCGTTTACACGAATTTACCAGCTTCTTGGTACGACCTCCGATTGGTATACTTGGTATACTTTTACTGATCGGTGGTCATTTGAATGCCTGTGTACACTTGCAGACCAAAATAAATGATAGGCACTGAGCAATCTGTACGAGATTGCAGTGCACAAAGACTGCATTGTTAGCAACAGTGTGTTAGGGTCTGCGGAACGCACCTAATAGATATAGTATAGAGGTGCATTCGCAGCCCGGGGTCCACCGTGCAGGCGAAGCCCGCTGCTAAGTAGCAAACTCTGTTATCCCGCAGAGTCGCTAAAATAAACACCGTAGCGCGCTGTGGCAGTAAGTGCGACTCTGTTAATTCCCAGAGCCGCTAACCGGAATGCCACAGCGCTATATGGCGATAAGTGCGAACTCCCTTAGCTTCAGTGAGCCGCAAAGTAAAACGCTAGGGCGCTGAACCAGCATTATAAAGCGAACCCTGTTGCATCACAGAGCCGCTGAGAAAAAGACTGTGTCCTGTTAACACCACAGGGATACACAGATACCTGCTGTGCGGATAGCAGTCCGTGATCATGCAGACAGCAACGCAATCAAGGAATCTCCTCACCGGAGAAGCCGGTATTCTAGGGGCTTATTTCAGCCAAGCCCTAACCACGTGCACTCAAATCTCCTCACCGGAGGTGCCGGTATTCTAGGGGCTTATTTCAGCCAAGCCCTAACCACATGCATGCATGATCACACTGGCGCAAAGCACATAATGCAATTGATACTAGCGTATGGTGGCCCAGCCATGCCACCCTTTTATAGTAACAGCTACAGGACCTGCCAGAAAGAAGGACCAATGAGAAACTGTTCCAAAACACATGTAGTTTCAGGACCTTCCTGGCGGACCAATAGGAGCTGCTGCAGTACCTGAACATGTGACCCCTGATCTCCAATGAGAGATCTTACCATGGGCATGCTCAGAAGGGGAAACGCAGGACTTCGTCCCAAAGACGTCTGCTCCAGCACTGGCTATAATAGAAGATCCAGGAAGGGCAGCAGCAAGTCTCTGCACAGTATTGGAATGAACAAGATGCTGGGACCGACGTCTCTGCTGAGCAGGCTCCACTGTGGGTGGAGATGAATGAGGGACTGCAGCGGAACTGGTTCGAGACTCCCCTTGTGCAGCAGCGGGAACTCGAACCCTAACACAGTGTGAGTCTTGTTTGATGATTTTTTATGTTGCATAAAAGATAATTTCACCTGATCAATGAGCATCATTCATCCAATGATCAGCATCCTGTTTACACAGGAAGATAATCGTGAAAAGAGTGTTTGTAAGTTGTAACAATTTTAATTGAAAAGTGTTGTGGAATTTGTTGGTGCTATATGAATAAAATTATTACTATTATAATTAATAATGCTCATTCATGATTATCTTGAAGTGTAAATGCCCCTTGAAGTTGAGGAGGAGTCTGAATACAGGGTGGCCCCAAAAAAATGTATGTACACTTTAATAGTGGTTACTTATGCTATCACTAGAAATCCAAATTGAATTATGGTGGTGGTATGAAGTATTATGTTGTCTCCAAAGAAGCATGTAGTGGCCAGATTGCTAGAGGTCCATGTGGCCGTCAAAAGAGTCATGTCCTATAGAGG
Source organism: Oophaga sylvatica (assembly GCA_033576555.1). Lineage (NCBI taxonomy): Eukaryota > Metazoa > Chordata > Amphibia > Anura > Dendrobatidae > Oophaga > Oophaga sylvatica. The sequence goes on along the minus strand of JARQOD010000005.1, from coordinate 206,201,195 downwards.
CCCACAGGTACTGCACAGTATGCATACCTATAATACAGGTGCTTCTCACAAAATTAGAATATCATCAAAAAGTTAGTTTATTTCCGTTCTTCAATACAAAAGTAAAACTCAAATATTATATAGTCATTACAGAGTGATCTATTTCAAGTGTTTATTTCTGTTAATGTTGATAATTATGGCTTACAGCAAATGAAAACCCAAAGTCATTATCTCAGTAAATTAGAATAATTATCAAAAACCACCTGCAAAGGATTCCTAAGCATTTAAAAGGTCCCTTAGTCTGTTTCAGTAGGCTCCAGAATCATAAGGAAGACTGCTGAATTGACAGATGTCCAGAAGGCAATCTTTGACATACTGCACAAGGAGGTTAAGCCACAAAAGGTCATTGCTAAAGAAGCTGGCTGTTCACAGAGTGCTGTATCCAAGCATATTAACCCCTTAACGACCGCCGATACGCCTTTTAACGGCGGTCATTAAGGGTACTTAAACCACAGCGCCGTTAATTAACGGCGCTGTGGAAAAAGTGAATAGCGCCCCCCAGAGGCGCATTTTCTCCGGGGTCTCGGCTACCGGGGGTAGCCGAGACCCCAGAGAACATGAATCGGGTCGGTTTTTACCGACACCGATGTTGCGATCGCCGTTATTAACCCTATAACGGCGACCGCAACAAAAAAAAAAAAAAAAGTTGTGCCATTTAATTTCTCTGTCCTCTGATGTCATCGGACATCAGAGGACAGAGAAAAAGGGTCCCCAGGACCCCCATGTGGCCCCCAATAAGATCCATGTGGCCCCCGGACCCTCCGGTGTCCCCCGGTGCCGGCGCCGTTAAGACAATGGCGGGCGCATGCCCAGTGCGCCCGCCGCTATGTGCCGCTGTGCTGGTGGGGGATGTGCAAATATTCTCTGGGGTCTCGGCTACCAGGGGTAGCCGAGACCCCAGAGAACATGTTCCGGGTCGGTATTCACCGATCCCGGTGTTGCGATCGCGGCTATGCAAGCATAGCCGCGATCGCAAAAAAAAAAAAATGATTTCTCTCCCTCTGATGTGATCGCACATCAGAGGGGAGAAGATGAAGGTCCCCCGGTCCCCCGATCGCCCCCCCGTATACTTACCGGTGTCCTCCGTCCTCCCGCAGGCCCCAGGATCCCGGCTTCTTCTCCCTGCAAAACAAAAATGGCGGGCGCATGCGCAGTGCGCCCGCCGATCTGCTTTGGCGGCAGATTCAAATTTTTTTTCATTCATTCTCATAAAAGTACATTTTGATCACTGTGATAAACTATCACAGTGATCAAAATAAAAAAAACAGTACATAACCCCCCCATTTATCACCCCCTTAGTTAGGGACATATAATAAAAAGTAGAAATTATATTTATTTTCATTTTTCTGTTAGGGTTATAATTAGGGTTAGGGTTATAATTAGGGTTAAGGTTATAATTAGGGTTAGGGTTAGCATTAGGCTGGTTTCACACATCCGGTGTGCGCCTGACGGCGCCCCCGGCATTTAGCCGCAGCGCCGCATCAGAAAATCTGATGCGCCGCATGCGTTTTTTTGCATTGACTTGCATTAGCGCCGGATGGCGCCGCATGTCAATGCGTTGCATCCAGTTTTGTCCGGATACGGCGCAAATGTACATTGCGGCGGCCGGACAAAACGCTGCATGTAACGTTTTTTGTTTTTGCCGGATGGTTTCTGATGTCTCCGGGCATCAGAAACCATCCGGCAAAAAACCGCATGCGGCCGCCGGCGGCGCATCAGGTTTTCTGATGCGGCGCTGCGGCAAAATGCCAGGGGCGCCGACAGGCGCCCGCTGGAAGTGTGAAAGCAGCCTTAGGGTAAGGGTTATAATTAGCGTTAGGGTTAGGCTGGGTTCATACTGCGTTATGGCAGTCCGTTAGACAGACTGCGTTACACCGCGGTATAACGCGGTGTAACGCAGTCCGTTAACGCTGCCATTCACCCCCATTTGAGGGCGCATCGCGACGCATGCCGTAAAGCGGCATGCGTTTGCGACGTGCCATCATTCAGTGACGGAGCCTCGGACGCGGGCTGCAGCGTTTGGGCTCCGTCACCGCTAGCGCAGATGAATCATCTGCTGATTCCTCTGCGCTAGCGGGTATAGCATAATGCGATCGCGTTATGCTATACCATTACCAGCCCGTAAACGCTATGTGTTGAACGGGCTGGTAAAACGCAAAATGAACCTAGCCTTAGGGTTAGGGTTATAATTAGGGTTAGAATTAGGGTTAGGGTTACAATTAGGGTTAGGGTTATAATTAAGGTTATAATTAAGGTTAGGGTTACAATTAGGGTTGGAATTAGGGTTGGGATTAGGGTTGGGATTAGGGTTAGGGGTGTGTTGGGATTAGGGTTGGAGCTAGAATTGAGGGATTTCCACTATTTAGGCACATCAGGGGGTCTCCAAACACGATGTGGCGTTCAAAAAGTCAAATGGCGCTCCCTCCCTTCCGAGCCCTGCCGTGCGCCCAAACAGTGGTTTACCCCAACATATGGGGTATCAGCGTACTCAGGACAAATTGCACACCAATTTTGGGGTTCTAATTTCTCCGATTACCCTTGGGAAAATAAAAAATAGCTGGCTAAAAAAATCATTTTTGAGAAAAAAAATGATTTTTCATTTTCACGTCTCTGCGTTTATAAATTTCTGTGAAGCACTAGGGGTTCAAAGTGCTCACCACACATCTAGATAAGCTCCTTAAGGGTCTAGTTTCCAAAATGGGGTCACTTGTGGGGGGTTTCCACTGTTTAGGCTCATCTGGGGCACTGCAAACGGAACATGACCCCCACCAACGTCTGCATTCCAAAACGTTACTTCCTTTCCAAGCCCTGCTGTGCGCCAAAACAGTTCCCCCCCCCACATATTTGGTATCAGCGTACTCAGGACAAATTGGACAACAACTTTTGGGGTCCAATTTCCTTGTGAAAAATCAAAAATTTGGGACTAAAAAATCATTTTTGTGGAAAATTGATTTTTTTTTTTCACACCCAGGCATTATAAACTTTTGTGAAACACTTGGAGGTTCAAAGTGCTCACCACAGATCTAGATAAGTTCCTTATGGGGTCTAGTTTCCAAATGGGGTCACTTGTGGGGGTTTTCCACTGTTTAGGCTCATCTGGGGCACTGCAAACGGAACATGATCCCCACCAACGTCTGCATTCCAAAACGTTATTACTTCCTTTCCAAGCCCTGCTGTGCGCCAAAACAGTTTCCCCCCCCCACATATTTGGTACCAGCGTACTCAGGACAAATTGGACAACAACTTTTGGGGTCCAATTTCCTTGTGAAAAATCAAAAATTTGGGACTAAAAAATCATTTTTGTGGAAAATTTGTTTTTTTTTTTTTCACACCCAGGCATTATAAACTTTTGTGAAACACTTGGGGGTTCAAAGTGCTCACAGCGGATCTAGATAAGTTCCATAGGTGGTCTAGTTTCCAAAATGGTGTTACTTGTGGGGGTTTCCACTGTTTAGGCGCATCAGGGGCTCTCCAAACGCGACATGGTGTCCAATCTCAATTCCAGTCAATTTTGGTTTGAAAAAGTCAAACGGTGCTGCTTCCATTCCAAGCCCTGCCGTGCGCCCAAACAGTGGTCCCCCCCCATATATGGGGTATCAGCATACTCAGGACAAATTGTACAACAACTTTTGTTGTCCAATTTCTCCTGTTACCCTTGTGAAAATAAAAAATTGGGGACTAAACGATCAGGTTTGTGGAAAAAATATGATTTTTTATTTTCACGCCCGGGCGTTATAAACTTCTGTGAAGCACTTGGGGCTTCAAAGTGCTCACCACACATCTAGATAAGTTCCTTAGGGGGTCTAGTTTCCAAAATGGGGTCACTTGTGGGGGGTTTCCACTGTTTAGACACATCAGGGCCTCTACAAATGCGACATGGCGTCCAGCCAATTCCGCGTTGAAAAAGTCAAACGGAGCTCCTTCCCTTGCGACCTCTGCCGTGCGCCCAAAAAGTGGTTTACCCCAACATATGGGGTATCGGCATGCTCAGGACAAATTGCACAAAAACTTTTGGGGTCTTGTTACCCTTGGGAAAATAAAAATTGGGGTGAAAAGATCATTTTTGTGGAAAAAATATGATTTTTTATTTTCACGGCTCTACGTTATAAACTTGTGTGAATCACTTGGAGGTTCAAAGTGCTCACCACACATCTAGATAAGTTCCTTAGGGGTCTAGTTTCCAAAATGGGGTCACTTGTTGGGGGTTTCCACTGTTTAGGCACATCAGGGGCTCTCTAAACGCGACATGGCATCCAGCCAATTCTGCGTTGAAAAAGTCAAACAGCGCTCCTTCCCTTGCGACCTCTGCCGTGCGCCCAAAAAGTGGTTTACCCCCACATATGGGGTATCAGCATGCTCAGGACAAATTGCACAAAAACTTTTGCGGTCTTATTACCCTTGGGAAATTAAAAATTGGGGTGAAAAGATCATTTTTGTGGAAAAAAAATTTTTTTTTTTTTTCACGGCTCTAGGTTATAAACTTGTGTGAAGCACTTGGAGGTTCAAAGTTCTCACCACACATCTAGATAAGTTCCTTAAGGGGTCTTGTATCCAAAATGGGGTCACTTGTGGGGTGTTTCCACTGTTTAGGCACATCAGGGGCTATCTAAACGCGACATGGCATTCAGCCAATTCTGCGTTGAAAAAGTCAAACGGCGCTCCTTCCCTTGCGACCTCTGCCTCGCGCCCAAAAAGTGGTTTACCCCCACATATGGGGTATCGAAGTATTCAGAAGAAATTGCACAACAAATTTTGTAGTTCATTTTTTCTTTTAACACTTGTGAAAATAAAAAACTTGGTTCCGAAGTAAAGCTTTTGCAAAAAAAGTAAAATGTCAATTTTTTCCTTCCACATTGCTTCAGCTCCTGTGAAGCACTTGAAGGGTTAATAAACTTCTTGAATGTGGTTTTGAGCACCTTGAGGGGTGCAGTTTTTAGAATGGTGTCACTTTTGGGTATTTTCTATCATATAGATCCCTCAAAGTGACTTCAAATGTGATGTGGTCCCTAAAAAAAAATGGTGTTGTAAAAATGAGAAATCGCTGGTCAACTTTTAACCCTTATAACTTCGTAACAAAAAAAAATTTTGGTCCCAAAATTGTGCTGATGTAAAGCAGACATGTGGGAAATGTTATTTATTAAGAAATTTGTGTGACATATCTCTCTGATTTAAGGGCATAAAAATTTAAAGTTTGAAAATTGTTAAATTTTCAAAATTTTCGCCATATTTCCGTTTTTTTCATAAATAAACACAAGTCATATCAAAGAAATTTTACCACTAACGTGAAGTACAATATGTCACGAAAAAACAATCTCAGAATCAGCGGTATTCGTTAAAGCGTTCCAGAGTTATAACCTCATAAAGTGACAGTGGTCAGAATTGTAAAAATTGGCCCGGTCATTAAGCTGCAAAATGGCTCTGTCCTTAAGGGGTTAATGGAAAATGGAGTGGAAGGAAAAAGAGTGGTAGAAAAATGTGCACAAGCAACCAGGATAACCGCAGCCTTGAAAGTATTGTTAAGAAAAGCCATTTAAAAAATTGGGGGAGATTCACAAGAAGTGGACTGCTGCTGGAGTCATTGATTCAAGAGCCACCACACACAGACGTATCCAGGACATGGGCTACAAGTGTCACATTCCTTGTGATCCAAGATAAAAGTAAATTTTGCATTTTATTTGGATATCAAGGTCCCAGAGTCTGGAGGAAGAGTGGAGAGGAACACAATCCAAGCTGTTTGCACATTCATTGATGCTTTGGGGAGCCATGTCATCAGCTGGTGTAGGTCCACTGTGTTTTATGAAGACCAAAGACAGCATAGCCATCTATCAGGAAATTTTAGAGCACTTCATGCTTTCCTCTGCCAACAAGCTTTTTGGAGATGGATATTTCATTCTCCAGCAGGACTTGGCACCTGTCCACACTGCCAAAAGTACCAATACCTGGTTTAAAAGCAACAGTATTACTGTGCTTGATTGGCCAGAAAACTTACCTTACCTTAACCCAAAAGAGAATCTATGGGTTATTGTCAAGAGGAAGATGAGAGACACCAGACCCAACAATGCAGAAGAGCTGAAGGCTGCAATCAAAGCAACCTTTGCTTCCATAGCACCTCAGCAGTGCTACATTCTGATCGCCTCCATGCCACACCGCATTGATGCAGTAATTGATGCAAAAGGAGCCTTGACCAAGTATTAAGTGCATTTAATGAACATACATTTCAGTAGGACAAAATTTCAGATTTTAAAATCATTTTTTAAGCTGGTGTTATAAAGTATTCTATTTTACTGAGTGTTAGGCACTGGGATTCTCCCGCTGCACAGAGTAGATCCCAAGCCTTGTCTGCCTCGTCAGTCTCGTCAGTCTCCCATTTGGACTCGGCCGCTGTAGGTCCTGCTCAGCATAGCCGTCGGTTCCAGTGTCTAGCTCAGGATCATGCTGTGTGCTTAGTTACTGCTGATTTTCCTGCCAAGTCTTTAGTAACCAATGATATTCAGGGACAGTCCAGAGCTCTGGAGTCTAAGTCCGGAGATCACCGTACTGAGCATGTCCGTGAGGTGGCACCTTCTCATTGGTGGTCAGTCAGCTGCTCTGGTGATGTGTCAGCTCCGGATTGGTCCATGGGCAAGGTTCTGTCTGAATGGACATGCGCTTAGTGTATAAAAGGCTCTCAGAGGCACACACCACTGCGCTAGTGTCATTTGTGTTTGTGAGTGGACATGCTACCACTCTGTTTGCTTGTGTGCCACTATTATAATGGCGACTGAGTGTCTAGCCAGGCAGTGTAGGGTGGGAACTCCCGCTTGGCTTAGCATCTGTCTCCGCCTTGTGTGCGGTTAGCACAGCTGAGTTACAGAGCAAGCTCAACCACCAGCCTAGACTTCCCTGGGGGGTAGCGATAGAGACCCCACCTAGTGTCATATTTGCTTTATCCCTGTGACATTTTACAGGGTATAGCTCTCAGAACTCTTTTGTTCAGTACAGCTTTGGTGAAGTAACGGAGCTGGGTACTCTGTGTATTGTTCACACGGTGTGGTGTCTAACAACATGTGATCTAGCAATCACTTTCCATATTGGTTCTGCTATTACTGTTTAGCAGCAGTTCTATATCTCTGCACGGTGGACCCCGGGTTGCGATTGCACTTTATTATACATCTTTATTTAGTGCAATCTGCCAACCCTAAGGCTAAGTTCACACGTTCAGGAATATTTGCGTTTTTTTTCGTGTTTTTTCCGCGATTTTCCGCGGTAAAAACGCGAAAAAAAACGCAAGCATTAAGCATCCTATACATGTTAATGGATTCCGCATGTTTTGGCCACATGTTGCGTTTTTTTTCCGCGAAAAAAACGCTTCGCGGAAAAAATAGCAACATGTTCATTAACCCCTCTCTGACATTAGACGTACTATCCCGTCCATAAAACCCGTGACAATCTGACCATGGACGGGATAGTACGTCATAGGCGATCAGCTGCACTCCCTCCGGGAGCGCAGCTAATCGCCGCCGGGTGTCAGCTGATTATCACAGCTGACACCCGTGACTGTGTGTCAGGAGCGGTCACGGACCGCTCCCGGCACATTAACCCCTTGCACACCGCGATCAAACATGATCGCGGTGTACTGGGGGCACAGGGGAGGATCGCGCAGGGTGGGGGCTCCCTGCGTGCCCCCCTGAGACCCTCAGAGCAGCGCGATGTGATCGCGCTGTTCTGAGGGCTTCCTCCCTCCCAGGACCCGGATACAAGATGGCGCCGGGTCCTGGAGGGAGGCGGCTTCCTCAGTGCCTGCTGAGAGCAGGCACTGAGAAGCCTGCTGCACTGCCTGAGCGATCGCTGGTGTGACAGAGTGCTGTGCACACTGTCACACCAGCGATCTGATAAAATACAGTGATGTCCCACCCTGGGACAAAGTAAAAAAGTTAAAAAAAATAAAATAAACATGTTTTAAAAAAAAATCCAAAATAAATTAAAAAAAAAAAAAATATTCCCCAATAAATTAATTTCTTCCTGTAAATAAAAAAAACAAAACAATAAAAGTACACATATTTGGTATCGCCGCGTTCGTAACGACCCCCCTATAAAACTGTCCCACTAGTTAACCCTTTTAGTGAACCCCTTAAAAAAAAAAAAAAAAAAACGAAGCAAAAAATCAATGCTTTATCATCATACCGCCAACAAAAAGTGGAATAACACGCAAACAAAAAGACCGATATAAAAAACATGGTACCGCTGAAAACGTCATCTTGTCCCGCAAAAAACGAGCCATCATACAGCATCATCAGCGAAAAAATAAAAAAGTTATAGCTCGCAGAATAAAGCGATGCAAAAATAATTATTTTCTATATAAAATTGTTTTTATTCTATAAAAGCGCCAAAACATAAAAAAATGATATAAATGAGGTATCGCCGTAATCGTACTGACCCGAAGAATAAAACTGCTTTATCAATTTTACCACACGCGGAATGGTATAAACGCCTCCCCAAAAGAAATTCATGAATTGCTGATTTTTGTTCATTCTAACCTCCCAAAAATCGAAATAAAAAGCGATCAAAAAACGTCACGTGCTCAAAAATGGTATCAATAAAAACGTCACCTCGTCCCGCAAAAAATAAGACCTCACATGACTCTGTGGGCCAAAATATGCAAAAATTATAGCTCTCAAAATGTGGCGATGCAAAAAACTATTTTTGCAATAAAATTAGTCTTTTAGCGTGACAGCTGCCAATCATAAAAACCCGCTATAAATAGTAAATCAAACCCCCCTTTATCACCCCCTTAGTTAGGGAAAAATAATAAAATTAAAAAAAAGTATTTATTTCCATTTTCCCATTAGGGTTAGGGTTAGGGTTGCGGCTAAAGTTAGGGTTAGGGTTGGCGCTAAAGTTAGGATTAGGGTTAGGGTTGGGATTAGGGGTGTGTTAGGGTTAGGTTTGTGGTTAGGGTTGGGACTAGGGTTAGGGGTGTGTTGGGGTTAGTGTTGGAGTTAGAATTGGGGGGTTTCCGCTGTTTAGGCACATCAGGGGCTCTCCAAATGTCACATGGCGTCTGATCTCAATTCCAGCCAATTCTGCGTTGAAAAAGTCAAACGGTGCTCCTTCACTTCTGAGCTCTGCCATGCGTCCAAACAGTAGTTTATCCCCACATATGGGGTATCAGCGTACTCTGGACCCCAAGAGTTATTGTGCAATTTGTCCTTTTCTTCTGTTTCCCCTTTGGGAAAAAAAAAAAAACTGGGGGCGGGAAAATTCTTTTTGTAAAAAAAAAAATTTTTTGTTTTTTTCGGCTGTACATTATAAACTTCTGTGAAAACCTTTGGGGGTTATAGCGCTCACCAAATCTAGAAAGTTCCCTTTTGGGGTTTTATTTTCCAAAAAAGGGGGCATTTTTGGGGGGTTTCCCCTGTTTAGGACAAGGGGCTCTCCAAAAGCAAAATGGGTTTCCCAAATTTTAATTCCCGCCCTTTTTTGGTTGGGAAAAAAATCAAATGGTGCTCCCTTTAAATTCCCGGGTCTGCGTGCGGGGGCCCCAAAAAGTGGTTCCCCCCAAAATTTGGGGTATCAGGTACTCGGACAAATTTTACAACAAATTTTTTGGTCCAATTTTTCCTGTTACCCCTTTGGGAAAATAAAAAATTAGTGATTAAAAAATAATTTTTGTGGGGGAAAAAAAAAGGGTTTTTTATTTTCATGCCCGGGCAAAATTTTAAACTTGTGTGAAGCACCCTTTGGGGGGTTCCAAAAAATGCTCAAACCCAAAATCTAGATAATTCCTTTGGGGGTTTTGTTTCCAAAATGGGGTCAATTGTGGGGGGTTTTCCCCTGTTTAGGCTATTTTGGGGCACTGCAAAGGAAAATGACCCCCCTCAAGTTGCATTCC
>JARQOD010000005.1:206085108-206191185 GCA_033576555.1 Oophaga sylvatica | reverse complement strand
GGGTACCGGAGGCAGAGCTGGAGCTCTCTGAAGTTACTAAGAGTCGTGAGACAGTTGAAGCTGCGGATGCAGGAACAGGCGGAACTCTGAAGAAGCAGAGTGTGAGTGGACAAGAGTGCCCATCTGAAATTGTAATTAAAGAAGTGATGGTGCGACAAGTGCTGGATAAAAGAGAGCAGGACCAGGAGGTAGAGCTGTTTAAAGAAACAGTGAAAGAGGCAGTTGAGCAAGAAAGGGTCCTGAGACGAATAATTGAGCACAGAATGGAGGAGCTGGAGAAGGAAGTCTCTAAACTCAGAGATCATCTGTCAGCGTGTCTTAGTATGAACAAGGCCCTATGGAAAGATATGGAGGTGCTCAGAGAGGCCCAGGAGAAGAATCAGCAGGAGCTTCTCCGGAGGGAGGATGAGTGTCGCGGCTTGGCAGAGGAGCGAGATAAAGTTCTCCGTAAGCTCAAGATGGAGAAAGAGACTAATGCCCAGCTCCAGAAATCCACGGGAGACGAAGTACAGCAAGCGAAGTGCCATGCAGATGGCCACACAAGAAATGCTGAGGTCTTGGAGAACTGCGCTGATGCTCAGGATGAGGAGGTCCAACCGCATGTTCAGGAAAAGGAGACATCGCTTTTCAAGTGTATAATAGAGGTACCCAAAGACATGCAAGAAGCTTGTGCCAGTAAGGATGTACATGAGGCCTTTAGAAAAGCGGTAGAAGCATGTAGTGTGAACTGGGTGCCAGAGATGAAACAGTTGGTCATACTGTCGACTAAGGAAGTCACGATGAAGCGGGTGGCTATCCTGAGGGACATGCACCTACATTGTCTCCGCAAGAAGCAAATGATCCTAGTGAGAAATCACGAAGCCACTCGACGGTTGGAGAAAGCAAAAAAGGTTCAAAGTCAGCTTGGATTGATGGAAGACATCATTCAAGTGCCCAGAGGTCTGGTGAAGAAAGTCATCGGAAGACTGGGGAAAGTTATGCAGGAGATGGTGAATAGATCCGGTGTGACGAGAGTCCGGATTCCTGCTGATGACGAAGTCCAGGTCAGAGGTGAAGACGGGATGGTTCCGTTCCTCGTTGTCGGATCCAGGGAGAGCCTTGGGAATATCCGGATGCTCCTGGAGTATCGTGTGTCATACCTGAGAGAAGTAGAGCAGCTACGACTTGAGAGGGATCAGGTCAACAGAAACCTGCAGGAAATGGAAAGAAGATGGCCTTCACCTTCAACCCGTGGTATTGAGAGGAGAAGAGGTTCGCTTAAGACTATAAGTGCTCAAGCTGGAGCTAATACAAGAAATAGGTCGCCTGATGGAAGAGGTAGAAGTAGCGATGCCTCAGTTAGCTCAGTGATGAGTGACCTAAGCAGGAGAACCTGTCGTAGACAAAATGAAAAGGACTCAGACCAGACAGGACATATGGGTGCAAGAGAATTGCGACGCTGTACTGACCGCTGGGGATGCGGGTGGTCTGACAGGGGGGCATCAGCAATAGATGTGACAGAGTCGGAGGACAGACGCCTACCAAAGAGATTAGTAGCAGGGTCCGACTTAGAGAGACGGTTTGACTGGCAGAGACGACCGAGAAGGATCTCTGGTCAGGTAAAAAGTGTTCAACCCCACAAGTTTGAACAGAGGGGGGAGGTATGTGGTGTAATGACCCCTGATGCAGCTAGGGGGCACTGTGTATGGCCCTCGGGATATGCATGGAGGCATGTGATGGATGGACGTTATGTATCACAGAGGTGGGTGGCCCTGTGATGGAAGCCTGAGCATGTTTTGTTCAGCAGATCTACTGCTGAGAGTTTTGCTATACATTGGGAGGCTTCCAGGTGACTTGGAGAGCTGGGCGGGTCCAGTCACCTACAAACCCACCCAAGGGGTATGTGTCTGAATACCCAAGATAAAGCCTGTAGTTGTTTATGTGTATCAAAAGGACCTGTGGTGAGGTCATAACCATGTGACCTAACCATGTGATCCTGACCTCACCTGTGGGCGGGGTTAGGGCTATGTAACTGAGTTGTGTTTGGCACCTGAAAGAGTGTGTGGGAGTCTGCCAGTGTGGAGAGACTTCCATGTGGGACATTACAGAGAGGACTCTGTGACTGAGGAGTGAGGCTCCAGGCAGGAGCTGAAACATTGAAGATTTGTATTGCCTGTTACTATGTGGTTTATGAAGCAATAAACCTAAGGACTTTTTGCATAAGAAAGTGTCTCCTGATTTACCTCTGAAGCAGCCGAGTGAGAGAAACCTTACAATATATATATAATATATATATATTAGATATTTATGATATATATATGCCCCCAACCTACTGTCTCCTTCCCCACCATCCAGCAGAATGTACGTCCGGAAGGGCAGGGTCATCTCCCCTCTGTATCAGTCTGTGATTGTAAGTTTGTTTACTGTAAGTGATAATTTGTATGTAACCTTTTCTCATGAAATCAATGGTGCTAAATAAATAATAATAATAATAGGTATTTATTATATGGGGCTTTGCGTGTGGAGTGAGTGTGGCTTTGTGGAGTGGGCGGGGCTATGTGGAGTGGGCTTGGCTTGATACATACACACACACATACATACACACAGCTTTGTATATATAGAACAATGTAGTATCATTTTTGTATTGTTTTACCAGGGCCCTCCACTTCCGGGCCCCGATGCAGCTGCATTGGTGGTATGTCCGTCCCTCCTATGACCCCTGAACGCTCCTCTGTTGCTTCTTCTCTGCCACCAGTACCCCTCTCTTCTCTGCCACCAGTACCACTCTCTTCTTCACATTCCTACTAGACGTGTATGGCCTCACTAAGTTCACATGTATTGAGCGAGGCTATACATGTCTAGTTGGTATGTGGTCGGAAGTATGTATTTTTCACGCTGTCTGATTCATGCTGGCCATGGTTCCAGGAACATGAGTCTTATGTCAGGTTTCCATGAAAACTTTTTAGTAATGCTACGGTATGTTTACTTTCTTTAGTGCTGACAGCTTTTAATAACTGCATTTTAGTTTTGACTAATAACTGCTCAATTGAGTAATAACTTCAGTTTTTCCATGAAGTCTGAGGTAGTCTGAAATCCACCTTATGTATTGCTCTTTCCATACTGGAGTATAGCTATGAGGGTCCAATATGTCCAATGTATTGGGAACATACATTTCTTTAAAAGGGAACATATATTCTTTGAAAGATGGTGGGTATCCTGTAGCAGAATATGCTTGGGGACTGTCCTTGTACGGACAGGAGTAATACAGGGGCACGACAGGGAAAAATAGAGACGCTTCACCACTCTTAGGTAAATACATTTTACATTGCTTCTACTCCTGCCCCGTGATGAACCAGCTACTGGAAAACGACTTTTGGTGAGACCAAAACATTTTTAATGAAGCACTGTTATGCACGAGCACTTTATTGTTATGGTCTTTGTGTCATTGTTTTTGGTCCAGGAAAGATTTTAACCCCTTAACCCCCAGAGCTTTTTTCGGTTTTGAGTTTTCGTTTTTCGCTCCACTTCTTTCCAGAGCAATAACTTTTTTATTTTTCCATCAATATGGCCATGTGAGGGCTTATTTTTTGCGGGACGAGTTGTACTTTTGAACATCACCATTGGTTTTACCATGTAGTGTACTTGAAAACGGGAAAAAAAATTCCAAGTGCGGTGAAATTGCAAAAAAAGTGCAATCTCACACTTGTTTTTTGTTTGGCTTTTTTTCTAGGATCACTAAATGCCAAAACTGACCTGCCATTATGATTCTTCAGGTCATTACAAGTTCATAGACAGCAAACATGTCTGGGTTCTCTTATATGTAAGTGGCGAAAAAAAATTCCAAAGTTTGCTAAAAATAGAAAAAAAAATTGTGCCATTTTCGAGACCCGTAGCGTCTCCATTTTTCGTGATCTGGGGTCGAGTGAGGGCTCATTTTTTGCGTGCTGAGCGAACGTTTTTAGAGATATCATTTATGCGCAGATCCGTTCTTTTAATTGCCCGTTATTGCATTTAATGCAATGTCATGGCGACCCAAAAAACGTAATTCTGACGTTTTGATTTTTTTTCTCGCTACGCCGTTTAGCGATTGGATTAATACTTTTTTTTTGTTGATAGATCGAGCGATTCTGAACGCGGCAATAATAAATATGTGTATGTGTGATTTTTATTAATTGTTTTATTTTGATTGAGGCGAAAGGGGGGTGATTTGAACTTTTATTTTTATTTTTTTTTTTTTTTAATTTTTAAACCCTTTTTTTTTTTACTTTTGGCATGCTTCAATAGCTTGAAGCATGCACAACTCAATCGCCTCTGCTACATATGGGCGATGAGAAGATTGCCCATATATAGCAGATTTACTGCATTGCTTTGCACAGCAATGTGTCGGCAACAACCATAGAGATCTCTATGAGACCTCTGGCAGTCAAGGCAACGCGTCGCCGACCCTCGATCACTCATGAGAAACGTTCCTCAGTGTACAATAGTTTTGGTCCTGAGAGCCATGTTGTGCTTCCTAGTCGACTTGCGTCAACTGCTCTTGTTGCGTGATCTGCAGGATTTTGGTCCATGGGTATGTAATGCCACTGTTTTGGATGAACTGATCTCCTAATTCGTAGCACTCTGTTGTTGACATAAACATAGAATTGCCTAGTTTCATTGTGGATATATCCAAGGACTACTTTGCTGTCTGAGTAGAACTTGGCCTGTGTCAAGTCGATATCCATCTCGGATGCGATGCACTCTGCTAATTCAACGGCTAAGACTTCAGCACAAAGCTCTAACCTGGGTATAGTGTGCTCTGACTGTGGAGTAAGTTTGGCCTTCCCCATACCGAATCCAACGTGGCTCTGACATTTGGAGTCTACAGTTTTGAGATAGGTGACAGCGGCAATTGCTTTGACAGAAGCATCTGCAAATACGTACAGTTCTTGGCTTTGTATTTCTATAGACGGCACAGGGGTGTATGGTCTTGGCACGTTCAGGTTGGAGAGGGCTGCTAAAGAGTTCTTCATTCCTTCCCACTGGATTCTCTTATCAGCTGGCAGAGGTGCATCCCAGTGGGATGTTTCCTTACTTAAGTCTCTTAGTAAGGCTTTGCCTTGTATAGTAACAGGAGCTGCGAAAGCAAGCGATCGTACAGGCTGTTGATGGTGGACAGGACACTCTAAGTGTGAAAGGCTTTTCTTCCTGGCTGACCTGGAAGGTGAAAGTGTCTGACTGCAGATTCCAGAGAGGCCCGAGGCTGCGTTGTATTGGTGCGAGCTCTGACCCCAAGTCTAAGTCTCTGAGACTGTGACATGGGTGTACCCAGGATCAAAACTAGGGGGGGGGCAAGCCAATGTCGCATCTTACACAGGTTACATCATATACACTGTACATTATCCTGCATATTAGGTATGGAGCATTAGAACTGTTGTATATTGTATAATACAGCAGTGTATGCGACACTACGCTGTATATACCATATATTATACATGGCAGTCGCGCTCATGTCAGGAGCGGTACCAGCAAGTCCGAGGATTGCAGTGCGATCCTCGCATGAGTTATACGGCCGTCTGTCTGTGCCCTTGTTATAATAATATGAAATATTAATCTATTATTAAAGTATTAAGGAGCTCACAAGTAAAAAAAAGCCCCCTACCTCCCCTGTCCACCACCCACACCCCAACAGCCCATCGTCTCACATGCACTCCTTAGTGTTCTGTCCCACTGACCCCACAATACCCCCATCCTCTCACATGCACCCCTCAGTGCTCTGTTGCGCCTCCCCACTTCAGCCCCCACAATACCCCATCCTCTCACATGCACCCCTCAGTGCTCTGTTGCGCCTCCCCACTTCAGCCCCCACAATACCCCCATCCTCTTACATTCACCCCAGTGCCCTGTACCCCTCCCCCACAATACCCCATCCTCTCACATTAACCCCCCAAGTGCCCTAGCCCCCACAATACCCCATCCTCTTACATTCACCCCAGTGCCCTGTACCCCTCCCCCACTGTACCCCCATCCTCTCACATTAACCCCCCAGTGCCCTAGCCCCCACAATACCCCATCCTCTCACATTAACCCCCCAGTGTCCTAGCCCCCACAATACCATCCTCTCACATTACCCCCAGTGCCTAGCCCACAATACCCCATACTCTACATTCCCCAGTGCCCTGTACCTACCCCCACAAAACCCCATCCTCTCACATTCCCTCACAGTGACCATGACATGCCTGAGCTGAATACATTTATTAAATTCCATCCCCTCTCACCATGAAGCTTGCAGGCAGTGGCTGAGGCAGGAGCAGGAAGTGTCCAGTGTCTGCACATAGAGGGCACTAGGACCCAGTGTGGCTGAGACAACCAGAGCCAGCAGGGCAGAAAGTGAAACTACAGCTGTTGCTGGCCAGGAAGAAGCTCCTCTGGTGAGACAGCAGCTCTGTGCACTGCGCACACAGACAGGCACTGCAATCTGGGGCAGAGGGAGCCGGCATTGTGCTGCTCTCTCCGCTCTCTTTAATTGTGTGCCCCTGCTTCTAGGGGGGGGCACCTGCCCCCCCTGCCCCACGGTGGGTACGCCATGGACTGTGACATAAGTCTTGTGAAGGGAATACTTCCATGAATTCTTGGCTGTTTGAGGCTATTTTGTGAAGCCTGGGGTTCGAGCAAGCAAGCATCTCTTGGGCTCTCCTGAGAAGACTGATGGCAGTCTCATTTTACGGCATGGCTTTCAGACAGTCGTCAACATAAAAGTTTTTTTCTATGAATTGTCTGACATCTGATCCATATTCTGTTTCTCCTTCTTGAGCTGACCTTTTGAGTCCATAAATGGCGACTGCAGGTGAAGGACTGTTGCCAAAGATGTGCACTCTCATGCGATACTCTGTGACTTCTTTAGCAGGATCAATGTCTCTGTACCAGAAGAATCTTAGGAAGTTCCTGTCTCTCTCTCACAAGGAAACAATGGAACATTTGCTGGATGTCAGTGATGAAGGCAATGGAATCCTTATGGAAACGCATAAGTACTCCCAGCAGTTTGTTATTGAGGTCTGGTCCTGTCAGTAGAACATCATTCAGGGAGATATCGTCAAACTTAAGGTACTGCCACACTAAACGCTCCAGCTAACGATCACAATAATGACGCATACTAATGCGATCGTTTTTGTGATCGTTTTAATGTCGCTAGTAGCTGCCACACTTAGCGATCTCGTTAACGACGCATAAGCGGTTAGCGATCTCCTTAACGACTTTGGCGGTCATTGTGATGTAAAAAACAGCGCACATCGTTCACAAAAGGTGCCAGACACAGCGATATAGCGTCACCAGCGGGACGCCAACGATAAAAATACGGTCCAGAACTCTAGTGAACGATCAGCGAGATCACAGCAGGGGCCACGTCGTTGCTACATGCCACACACAACAGCGTCACTAACGAGATCGCTAAATAGTGACGTATCTTAGCGATCTCGTTAGCGACGCTGTTTAGTGTGGCATACCCTTTAGCATTGGAGTCAAACACCACTCTAATTTGGCCTGGTTTCTTAGGGTGGTATACTCCAATTATGGGTAGGAACCAGCATTCTTCAGAGTCTTTGAGAGTGGGAGCTAGCTCTGCATGACAATTCTCAAAAATCTTTAACATGAAGGAGAAAAAGTGATCTTTCATCTCTGGTTTCTTTTGCAGATTATGTTTGAGAGAGGAGAAACATTTTAATGCTTGATTTCTGTTGTTTGGTAGACGTGGTCTGTGGGTTCTGAAGGGAAGAGGTGCAACCCAGCTGTTGGTCTCATCTTTAACAAGTCCCTTGTCCATTACCTCTAAGAACAACTTGTCCTCTACTGACATTTCCACTTGGTTTTCTTGCTTAGTTCTCTGGAAGACTGTGCCCCCTAACTGATCCTCATAGCTTCCTGACACTATACTGCTGTCATGAGTAAAGTCTATTAGATGATTGGGCAGTTGGATGCTGTGTGGTAGCTCTCTGACATGGAATTCGTTGTTACAAGGTTGAAACAGAGATGGGCGTCCTTTCTCCAATGTATTTGTCAGCATGCTTGTCACAGAAGATGGGGTGTGCATGCGTCCCAAGCATACGTTTCCTTTTACGACCCATCCTAGGTCTAGCTATTGGGCATAGGGAGCATTGTGGAGCCCATTGATATGATGTCTCACTTTATGAACCTGTAGGATATCTCCCCCCAACTGCAGAATTATCTGGGCCTGATGGTCGAGTTCCGGTATTAGGTGTGCTATGCATTTTAAGTGAGCATGATGGATTGCCATATCTGGCGTAGGTATTTCAGATCTGTTGTCTGGGATCTGATTACACTCGATGATTGTAAGTAGTGGTAGGCAGAATTGTCCGTCTAAGGACTCAATTTGGTAGTCAGTAGCCTTCCTACCTGCTGGTGTCACAGTACCTGCACACGTCTTTAATGAGTAGGGGGTGCTTGGCCCTTTGATGTTAAATATGTCAAAGAATGTTGATCTAGCCAAGGATCGATTACTTTGATCATCCAAGATAGCATACAGTCTTACAGCTTTGTCTCTATGGCCTTTTGGGTACACTCTGACAAGGCATATTTTTGAACAGGACCTACTGTCCACTGTCCCTTACAGACTTTGGTACATTGTGAAGTGATCTTGTCATGACCCAGGACGGGGTTTTGTCTTTGCCCCGTCCTGGTCAGACTGGGTTAATGGTTTCAGCCTCTCTCTGGCAGAGGGCGGCTATTTAGTTGCCAATTGACCTAGGTCTGGTGTCAGTTATACTCCTGCCCTCGGCTTAGTTAGTTGACCTCCTGGGTGCCTGTGCCTTGTGCCTGATCTTGTTGCTTGTTTGGTTTTGACCCGGTCCGTCTCTTCGTTGTGAGTTTGTCTACTGTCTTGGTACTGTGTATTTGCCCGTTCTAGTTTTCTGATCCCTTGGCTACGTTCTGGTTATTCTCTGCCTGCTCCACTTGTACTGCGTTGCTCCCTCTGTGTATGACCTGGCTATCCTGACTATCCGTTTTGTCTATGCCCCTTGGTAACTCTGTCCCGTAGTTACCCTTCTAGGAGTTTTCCTTCTGCTCATAGCTCTCTGGAGCTTAGGCCACGCCCATCAGCAGTCACGTGCTTAACCCCTTACTGCCATCGGACGTACTATCCCGTCCATGGTACCTGGGCCCGTATGACCATGGACGGGATAGTACATCTCGTGCGATCGGACGCGCTCCCGGGGGGAGCGCAGCCGATCGCGCCCGGTGTCAGCTGATTATCACAGCTGACACCCATGACTGTGTGTCAGGAGTGGTCACGGACCGCTCCCGGCACATTAACCCCTTGCACACCGCGATCAAACATGATCGCGGTGTACTGGGGGCACAGGGGAGATCGCGCAGGGTGGGGGATCCCTGCGCGCCCCCCTGAGACCCTCAGAGCAGCGCGATGTGATCGCGCTGTTCTGAGGGCTTCCTCCCTCCCAGGACCCGGATCCAAGATGGCGCCGGGGTCCTGGAGGGAGGCGGCTACCTCAGTGCCTGCCGAGAGCAGGCACTGAGAAGCCTGCTTCACTGCCTGAGCGATCGCTGGTGTGACAGAGTGCTGTGCACACTGTCACACCAGCGACCTGATAAAATACAGTGATGACCCACCCTGGGACAAAGTAAAAAAGTTAAAAAAATAAAAATAAACATGTTTTAAAAAAAAATCCAAAATAAATAAAAAAAAATATATATTCCCCAATAAATTCACTTCTTCCTGTAAATAAAAAAAACAAAGCAATAAAAGTACACATATTTAGTATCGCCGCGTCCGTAACGACCCCCCCTATAAAATTGTCCCACTAGTTAACCCCTTTAGTGAACCCCTTAAAAAAAAAAAAAAAAACGAAGCAAAAAATCAATGCTTTATCATCATACCGCCGAACAAAAAGTGGAATAACGCGCGATCAAAAAGACCGATATAAAAAATCATGGTACTGCTGAAAACTTCATCTTGTCCCGCAAAAAACAAGCCGTATACAGCATCATCAGCGAAAAAATAAAAAAGTTATAGCTCGCAGAATAAAGCGATGCAAAAATAATTATTTTTTATATAAAATTGTTTTTATTCTATAAAAGCGCCAAAACATGAAAAAATGATATAAATGAGGTATCGCCATAATCGTACTGACCCGAAGAATAAAACTGCTTTATCAATTTTACCACACGCGGAACGGTATAAACGCCTCCCCCAAAAGAAATTCATGAATTGCTGATTTTTGTTCATTCTAACCTCCCAAAAATCGAAATAAAAAGCGATCAAAAAACGTCACGTGCTCAAAAATGGTATCCCAATAAAAACGTCACTCGTCCCGCAAAAAATAAGACCTCACATGACTCTGTGGGCCAAAATATGCAAAAATTATAGCTCTCAAAATGTGATGATGCAAAAACTATTTTTGCAATAAAAAGCGTCTTTTAGCGTGACAGCTGCCAATCATAAAAACCCGCTATAAATAGTAAATCAAACCCCCCTTTATCACCCCCTTAGTAAGGGAAAAATAATAAAATTAAAAAAAAGTATTTATTTCCATTTTCCCATTAGGGTTAGGGTTAGGGTTGCGGCTAAAGTTAGGGTTAGGGTTGGCGCTAAAGTTAGGATTAGGGTTAGGGTTGGGATTAGGGGTGTGTTAGGGTTAGGTTTGTGGTTAGGGTTGGGACTAGGGTTAGTGGTGTGTTGGGGTTAGGGTTGGAGTTAGAATTGGGGGGTTTCCGCTGTTTAGGCACATCAGGGGCTCTCCAAATGTGACATGGCGTCTGATCTCAATTCCAGCCAATTCTGCGTTGAAAAAGTCAAACGGTGCTCCTTCACTTCTCAGCTCTGCCATGCATCCAAACAGTAGTTTATCCCCACATATGGGGTATCAGCGTACTCTGGACCCCAAGAGTTATTGTGCAATTTGTCCTATTTCTTCTGTTACCCTTGGGAAAATAAAAAACTGGGGGCGAAAATATCATTTTTGTACAAAAAAAATTATTTTTTTGTTTTTACGGCTGTACATTATAAACTTCTGTGAAGCACTTGGGGCTTCATAGCGCTCACCACACATCTAGATAAGTTCCTTGTGGGGTCTATTTTCCAAAATGGGGTCACTTGTTGGGGATTTCCACTGTTTAGGCGCATCAGGGGCTCTCCAAATGCGACATGACGCCCCCAGACCATTCCATCAAAGTCTGCAATCCAAAACGTCACTACTTCCCTTCCGAGCCCCAACGTGTACCCATACAGTAGTTTTCTCCCACATATTGGATATCAGCGTACTCAGGACAAATTGGACAACAACTTTTGGGGTCCAATTTCTCCTGTTACCCTTGTAAAAATAAAATATTGGGGCAAAAAAATCATTTTTGCAAAAAAAAAAGGATTTTTTATTTTTACGGCTGTGCGTTATAAACTTCTGTGAAGCACTTCGGGGTTCAAAGTGCTCACCACACATCTAGACAAGTTCCTTGTGGGGTCTATTTTCCAAAATGGGGTCACTTGTGGGGTGTTTCCACTGTTTAGGCGCATCAGGGGCTCTCCAAATGCGACATGACGCTCCCAGACCATTCCATCAAAGTCTGCAATCCAAAACGTCACTACTTCCCTTCCGAGCCCTGACGTGCGCCCATACAGTAGTTTCTCCCACATATTGGGTATCAGCGTACTCAGGACAAATTGGACAACAACTTTTGGGTTCCAATTTCTTCTGTTACCCTTGTGAAAATAAAATATTGGGGGTGAAAAAATCATTTTTGTAAAAAAAAAAAGATTTTTTATTTTTACGGCTGTACGTTATAAACTTCTGTGAAGCACTTCGGGGTTCAAAGTGCTCACCACACATCTAGATAAGTTCCTTGGGGGTCTATTTGCCAAAATGGGTCATCTTGTGGGGGTTTCCACTGTTAGGTGCATCAGGGGCTCTCCAAATGTGACATGACGCCCCAGACCATTCATCAAGTCTGCAAATCCAAAACGTCACTACTTCCCTTCCGAGCCCTGCCATGCGCCCATACAGTGTTTTCTCCCACATATTGGGTATCAGCGTACTCAGACAAATTGGACAACAACTTTTGGGTTCAATTTCTTCTGTTACCCTTGTGAAAATAAAATATTGGGGACGAAAAAATCATTTTTGTAAAAAAAAAAAAGATTTTTTAATTTTACGGCTGTACGTTATAAACTTTAGTGAAACACTGGGGGTTAAAAGTTCTCACCACACATCTAGATAAGTTCCTTGAGGGGTCTAGTTTCCAAAATGGCGTCATTTATGGGGGTTTCCACTGTTTAGGCAGATCAGGAGCTCTCCAAACACGACATGGCGTCCAGCCAATTCTGCGTTGAAAAAGTCAGACGGCGCTCCTT
Organism: Oophaga sylvatica; assembly: GCA_033576555.1. Classification (NCBI taxonomy): domain Eukaryota; kingdom Metazoa; phylum Chordata; class Amphibia; order Anura; family Dendrobatidae; genus Oophaga; species Oophaga sylvatica. The sequence goes on along the minus strand of JARQOD010000005.1, from coordinate 206,178,851 downwards.
CCCTTCCAAACTCTGCCATGCACCCAAACAGTGGTTTACCCCCACATATGGGGTATCAGCGCACTCTAGACAAATTGCACAATAACTTTTGGAGTCTTGTTACCCTTGGAAAAATAAAAATTGGGGTGAAAAAGATCATTTTTGTTGAAAAAATATGATTTTTAAATTTTACGGCTCTACGTTATAAACTTGTGTGAAGCACTTGGGGGTTCAAATTGCTCACCAAAGATCTAGAAAAGTTCCTTAGGGGGTCTAGTTTCCAAAATGGGGTCATTTGTGGGGGGTTTCCACTGTTTAGGCACATCAGGGGCTCTCCAAATGCAACATGGCATCCAATCTCAATTCCAGCCAATTTTGGTTGGAAAAAGTCAAATGGTGCTCCTTCCATTCCGAGCTCTGCCGTGCGCCCAAACAGTGGTTCCCACCCACATATGGGGTATCAGCGTACTCAGGACAAATTGGACAACAACTTATGTGGTCCAATTTCTCCTGTTACCCTTGAGAAAATAAAAAATTAGTGACTAAAAGATAATTTTTGTGGGAAAAAAATAGGATTTTTTATTTTCATGCCCGGGCATTATAAACTTGTGTGAAGCACTTGGGGGTTCAAAGTGCTCACCAAAGATCTAGATAAGTTCCTTAGGGGGTATAGTTTCCAAAATGGGGTCACTTTGGGGGGTTTCCACTGTTTAGGCTCATCTGGGGCACTGCAAACGGAACATGACCCCCATCAACGTCTGCATTCCAAAACGTTACTACTTCCTTTCCAAGCCCTGCCGTGCACCCAAACAGTTTCCCCCCCCCCACATATGGGGTATCAGCGTACTCAGGACAAATTGGACAACAACTTTTAGGGTCCAATTTCCTTGGGAAAATTCAAAAATTTGGGACTAAAAAATCATTTTTGTGGAAAAATTTTTTTTTTTTTCACACCCAGGCATTATAAGCTTTTGTGAAACACTTGGGGGTTCAAAGTGCTCACAACAGATCTAGATAAGTACCTTAGGGGGTATAGTTTCCAAAATGGTGTCACTTGTGGGGGTTTCCACTGTTTAGGCGCATCAGGGGCTCTCCAAACACGACATGGCGTCCAATCTCAATTCCAGCCAATTTTAGTTTGAAAAAGTCAAACGGCGCTCCTTCCCTTACGAGCTCTGCCGTGTGCCCAAACAGTGGTTTTCCCCCACATATTGGGTATTGGCGTACTCAGGAGAAATTGCATAACAACCTTATCTGTCCATTTTCTCCTTTTACCCTTGTGAAAATAAAAAAAAAGTTTGTAAAAGATCATTTTTGTGGCTAAAAAGTTAAATATTCATTTTTTCCTTCCACGTTGCTTTAGTTCCTGTGAAGCACCTGAAGGGTTAATAATCTTCTTGAATGTGGTTTTGAGTACCTTGAGGGGTGCAGTTTTTAGAATGGTGTCACTTTTGGGTATTTTCTGCCATATAGATCCCTCAAAGTGACTTCAAATGAGAGGTGGTCCCTAAAAAAATGGCTTTGTAAATTTTGTTGCAAAAATGAGAAATCGCTGGTCAACTTTTAACCCTTATAACTTCCTAACAAAAAAAAATTTTGGTTCCAAAATTGTGCTGATGTAAAGTAGACATGTGGGAAATGTTATTTCTAAACTATTTTTTGTGATATATTTCTCTGTTTTAAGGGAATAAAAATTCAAAATTTGAAAATTGCAAAATTTTAAAAATTTTCGCCATATTTGCGTTTTTTTCAAAAATAAACGCAAGTTATATCGAAGAAATTTTACTTCTAACGTGAAGTACAATATGTCACGAGAAAACAATCTCAGAATCGCGAAGATCCGTTGAAGCGTTCCAGAGTTATAACCTCATAAAGAGACAGTGGTCAGAATTGTAAAAATTGGCCCGGTCATTAACGTGCAAACCACCCTTGGGGGTGAAGGGGTTAAGGTCCTTTGGCCTGAAACAATCTCTGTCTGTTACTGCCTTCTCTGAGAGACCTGTGGCCGGCGCGCCCCTTGGCAGTCACATGCTTAGGGTCCTGTTAGTCTGAAGCACGTATCTTCACCGCTACTACCCCGCTCCACAGGTATCTTTGAGTGCAGTCTGTCTTATTCAGGACACGCGCACTGGCTCAGTGAGCAAGTGCAGTGCGGTGTTCGTGATAGATCTCTGGCGTAGCTGCATCAGTGTTCCTTTCCTCCCCGCCATGCTCACTGTTAGCTGGCGTGTTTTGTGTACTCCACGGAGCTATGCCAGGATGTAGGGCAGTGTTATGATCTGTGGTGCCACATTCTGTGCATTTTACACTGACCTTGCAATCCTTGGCGAGATGAGCTGTGGACGAGCAGCACTTGTAGCAGATACCGTTCTTTTTCAGGAAGCTTCTGCGATCTGGTATATATTTTCCTCTGAAGGCTCTGCATTTCAGGAGAGGATGAGGCTTCTGATGGAACGGGCACTGCTTGGCAGGATCCTGTACCTTTGTCTCTGATTGGGAGCAGTCAGCAGACCTGTAATTGGAACCTGGAGAAGAAACATAAGTCTTGTGCACAGCCACAGACGTTCTACTTGGTTTTGCAGCTGGTGACAGTGTGGTATATGACAATGCAAAGCTGGGATCGTTTCTGATTCTTGCTTGTTGGTGTACAAAGTCTACAAAAACGGAGAAGGGAGGGAATGGAACACTGTATTTGTATTTGTACGTGGAACCATGTGTGAGCCACCTCTCCTGTAGATTGTAGGGCAACTTTTGGACTATAGGGTTTGTCATGGAAATATATATGTATTCCACATATTCAATGTATATTCATATACAGTATATGTATATCAGGTAGATCTCACTTGCTAAAAGTCTGTCCTTAACACATATCTATGCAAAAGCTGATGCTAGCTATAATCAGTTGCTTAAGATATGACCCCTGGCCTACATAAGTCAGGCTGCTGCAAAAGATAGCTCATAGGAACTTTTTACCAAGGACACAAAAAAAAGGAAACAAAGACAGAAGGTCTGGGTAGATATCTATTATTTTTCTGATAACTGGTCACGTAGGAAAACTGGGGCAAAGAACAATAAATCTGCTACTCCAGCCCTTTTATCATAATTATCATACTTATACTAAAACAGCCAATAACCTAGCAGCTTTTAATTGTATGTTAATTGACTAACCAGCCCCTTTTTGTAAAAGTATAAAACCTTGAATGAATAATAAATTCTTGGTCTTGACGAACTGTTATACTGACACTTCCGTGTGGACAGTCCTCATTTCGTTTGAGCGCTCAAAAAGACATTTTAGTCTAAGATTGGGAACAGCAGCAGCGAACATGGGGATAGATTTATCCTAAATTAAATTTCCATAACAGGTTAACACCTCTTGCTGTGTCAAGGTATGCAAGTCCTTGTAGATCATCCTCACATTTAGCAACTTGGACTTCCTTTAGCAGGTCACTTAGTTCTCTAAGTTTCTGGAGACCTTTGTTAGATATTTTTGGAAAGTCATCAATTCTTTTGAACAAGGCTCTTTCTATTACCTCTGCTGAGCCGTAACACTTATCCAGCCTCTTCCAGATCTCTTTGAGGCCAGTCTCAGGGCGGTTTATATTAATGTCTCTGATCCTTACTGCGTGTTTGACTGACTCTTCCCCCAGGTATTTGACTAAGAGGTCTATCTCTTCCCTGTGTTGTAGCCCCAAGTCTCTAGTGACATTATGGAAGGAAGCTTTCCATACTCTGTAACCTTCAGCTTGGTCAGTGAATTTCATGAGTCCCTTGGCAAACAAATCACGTCGTGTGAAAAACTTAGCAAATTCTGTTGTGAACCGGTTGTCAGCAGAGTATACTGGTGATGGGTCACCCTGATAGTGATGTGAGGTGCGTTCGTATCTGTTAGTATCCTCTGGATGCGCCAGCCGGTGTCGTCTTGCTTCAGTCTGACGTGCGGTGTGTCAGCAAGGTGATTTACATTGGTTACCTGGTGAGGGTCAAGGTAGTCATTAGCAGAGTTATTTTGCTCCACGTTTTAGTGTTTGTATCTGTCCTGGAGCTGAGCCTCATGATGACTCTCGCTTGCTTTACTGGAGATGTCTTGTTCTTGTTCCGATGCTGGTTCATGGTTATAGTTCGGATCAGGAAGTTCATTAATGTACTGGGATGTGCGTTGTGGTGAATCTTGCAGTGCAAACTCAAGACTTGATGTACTGCTTCGGCTATGCAGCTCAGGGTTTTGTGCCGCTTCTAGAGATTTTACTTTGGCGAGGGCTACAGCAGCTTCTCTTTTCGCTGCTAGGCTCTCTAAGGCGGCATCCACGCGTGGCTTCTCTAACTGCACCTTTCTCTCTTGATCATCTAGGCATGCCTTCTCTAATTTAAGTTGCTTCTCTTGTTCAGCATAGCTTGCTCGCATTTTGGCGGCCTCAGCATTTGCGCGGGCAATGGCGACCGCGCTGCTGATGGATATAGTCTTTGAGGAGACGGAAGTAACAGATTTTGTCCTGTGTGATTTGTGGGACATGGTGTCTTGGGGGAATGCTTGGCTGTGCAGAGATTACTGTAGCTGTATTAAGTCTCTGTGTAGCCGGTGACTTGAATCTCAGTTGGTGGATGGCTGCAGTTTCACTAGTTCCTGTAAGCTGCATGGCTGTCTTTTCACAGAATTACCGCCAGCTGGATAGCTGCCGTTTCACTGTTCTGTCCTCACTGAATGAGGAAGATGTCATTGCAGTTATACAGACAGCTAAACCTCTATACCGGGGTCCAATAAGGAGATTGTGATTGAATCTGTGCTTTTATTGAACTTGATATATTGATGCGGTGAAACTATAATCCAAACATATATGCATACAATCAGTACAGGGGCATAGTAGAATACATATACATAGTACACTGTGAATAAACATTGCACACTAATAGCTGACCAGGAGCAGGACTGATTAAACAGGCTAATATGGGACAGGAATTAGCTGCAGAAAACATGAGTATATACGGCGATGCTATCACAAGGGGAGGAAAAGATGATGCTTCCTGGATGCAGGCTGAAGGAAAATGGAGGGAAAGCTACCAGAATGCTTTGTAAGCCTACCAAGATGCAATGCGAAGCTACCATGATGCATTGCAAAGGGAGGAAAAAGATTTTTCTGACAGTAAAGGAAAACAACTGCGAATATGACATTGGTCACTAGAGGGAGCCAAAAAAGCAGATTGTTAAACTCCTATATAAACAATGCAAATCAAACAAGTCAGAAACAATTGGATGTCGGAGACAGAACAGTGGCAATAAAGGTTACATTTTAATTGATTAATATTGGACCCTCATAGGTATACTCCTTTGATACCACGAGGGCATTTAAATAGCGGTCAGATTGAATCACTATAGCTGATTTCGATATAGGAAAGATGTATATCTTCGTACCGTGTTAGCCAGTAGATAGAAAAATATTTAGACTTGAGAGTCCTCAGTGGTTGATACCTTTTAATGGCTAACTGAAAAGATGGTAACAAATTGCAAGCTTTCGAGACTACTCAGGTCTCTTCATCAGGCAAAGACTAAAACAAAAACTGAAGAATCACATATTTATACACAAGAGGACACAGGAATAATGCAATAGGTAAGACATGTGACGTGAAGCAGAACTGTCATTAAAGCAGAGGGATGAACATAAATATTGGAACAGTTCATAGATAAGGATTGAGAGTTTTATTGCCCTCTGATTGGGGTCTGGTATTGTGTTTTGATGCCCCCAGGTCAGAGAAGCAGATTCCTTAATTGATGTACACAGACATGAATCCATGTGACACGTTCATTCCAGCACTAAGAGTGTCAAAGGTCATCATAAGTTTATATTCCCAAATCTTTCTATCTTTCTCAGATTTGAAATTAGCTTTTAATACCAGTAATTCCATATCCATCATGCTATGACCGGGCATACAAAAGTGTTTGGCCACAGGTAGATCCATTCTTTTTTCTCTTATTGTGTGGCGATGAGAGTTCATCCTTGTTCTCAGTTTTTGCCCGGTCTCCCCCACATACAGACCCCCAGTTGGACATTTCGTACAAATAATTAGGTACACCACATTAGATGTGATGCAGCTGAAAGTACCTGGGATCTTGTAGTCCTGATGGGAGTTGGGGATCTTTATCTTGTCCGTGGTCATTATAGATGGACAGGTTTTGCACTTCTTCTGTTTGCAAGGAAAGGTTCCTGCAGCTGTTGGGGAGGACAGGGAGCTTCTGACAATGATGTTTCTTAGATTTGGGGCTGCCTAAAACATATTTGGGGGGGGTCTGGAAATATGGATTGTAATCGGGCATCTTTTTGTAGTAAAGGTTGTAGTTTCCGTGCAGCTCCCCTTAGCATCTCCAGATTTGGATTGTAGGTGACCACTAGAGGCACCCGATTATTTTCTTCTTTAGCTTTGTAATGTAGCAGGTGATTCCTTGATATTCTGGTGGCTCTTGTAATTTGGTTCTCAATTGTTCTTGGATGGTAGCTCTGGTTCAAAAAGGTCTTTCTGAGGCGAATAAGGTGTTCATCTCTATCCATAGAGTTGGAACATTATACGATTGTATCTGATGGCTTGGCTGTAGACAATAGAGTTTTTTATGTGTTTTGGATGGAAACTGTCCCATTTAAGGTATGTTGGACGGTCGATTGGCTTCTGATACAGGGATGTCTCTATTTCATTGTTCTTTAGCTTAATGGTGGTGTCTAAAAAGTTAATTTCAGTGCTGGAGTAGTTAAGTGTTAAGTTGATGGTGGGATGAAATTGGTTGAACTGTTCATGGAACGTCTTTAGCTGTTGTTCAGACTCCGTCCAGATGATTAAAATGTCATCAATGTAGCGGTAGTAGGCCTGAGGCCTGATGGGACATGAGGACAAAATTCGCTTTCAAGCTTGGCCATGAAAAGATTTGCATACTGTGGAGCCATTTTACTTCCCATCGCTGTGCCAGTCTCCTGAAGAATATCTTGTTGTCAAATTCAAAGTAATTGTGGTGAGATGAATTTGTGAGTTTCACCACAGAATCAGCATCATTCGCGGTGTTTCTCATGAAGACTTTGCAGGCAATTTAATCCATCCTGGTGTGGGATATTAAAGTACAAAGATTCCACATCCATGGTGCCAGGATGTTTCCTTCTGGTAAGGGACCTATTGCTGCTAGTTTATTTCAGTAGGTCAGTTGTGTCCTGAATGTAGCTGGGTGTATCCTTTACCAGGGGTTTAAGAATACCCTCTACCCATCCAGATACTGCCTCAGTAAAGGTGTCCACACATGAAATAATCGGCCTCCCTGGATTCCCAGCTTTGTGGATTTTGGGAAGCATGTAAAACGTCCTGTTCTTGGACTTTCTGGTATCAGGTCATCACTCTTATGGATTTGTCAGACAGACAAGATACCAACTTGCTTAGTTCCTTGTAATAGTCCTGTGTAGGGTCCGACTCCAGTTTCTGTAGTAGCGTGTGTCCGTAAGTTGTCTGTTTGCTTCAACTTACGGACACACGCTACTACAGAAAACTGGAGTCGGACCCTACACATGTCTTTAGGGTATGTCTTTAGAGGGAAACCGAAATTCAGTGCCCCATGAACACTCATTCACTGATTATCAGCTCATCTAAATGGATTTAAATGGTGGTACTGGACAGACAGATAAGAAAGAGAATGTCTATGGAACTTGTCACTTTGAGTCACTGGAATTAATAGTTAAGGGTATGCCACACTAAACAATATCGCTAACGGGATCGCTAAAAAACGTCATTATTTAGCGATCCTGTTAGCGATGTTGTTCAGTGCGGCAGCTTCCAGCGACGAGCTTCCTGCTGTGATCTCGCTCGTCGCTGGAATCGTTCCGGACCCTATTTTCTCGTCGGCGCTCCCGCTGGGTAAGTATCTAATCGCTGTGTGGCACCTTTTCTTAGCGATTTAGCGGTACTTTTGTACCGCTAAAGTCGTTAAGAAGATCGCTAACGGCGATAGCGTCGTTAACTATATCGCTAAATGTGGCCGCATTTAGCGATATAGAAACAATCCCGCTAGCGATCGCATTAGTATGCGTCGTTATCGTGATCGCTAGCGGGATTGTTTAGTGTGGCAGTACCTTTACCTATTGCATTATTCCTGTGTCCTCTTGTGTATAAATATGTGATTCTTCAGTTTTTGTTTTAGTCTTTGCCTGATGAAGAGACCTGAGTAGTCTCGAAAGCTTGCAATTTGTTACCATCTTTTCAGTTAGCCATTAAAAGGTATCAACCACTGAGGACTCTCAAGTCTAAATATTTTTATAGCTGATGTCATCTCTTTCCATGCTGGCTGCAGCACTGCTTATTTAGATTAGCTATTGTGAATAAACAGTTGTAGCAAAGGTTGTGATGATTGAGCACCATCTTTTTATCTTGTCACAGAAAGTTATCTCACTTTAAAGGGAATTGTCAACAGGATTGTGCACAGTAACCTACAGACAGTGTTGATGAAATCCGTCTTGTGGTTGTTTAATCTTTTTTTCAGTTTTAATTTATTGATATGCTCGTGCTCTGGGGTAGCTTGTGGGGGGTCTTCATTTGGTGCTCTGATTAGTTATTCATAATGCAGACTGCTGATAGGTTACTGATCCTTCACTGACCTGTCCTCTAGTTTGCATAATGAATATTATATATACATATTGAAAAAACATCCTTTTCCAGGCACGCACCGGCGGTGGCACCTGCACCGCAGCATAATTGCATATTCACTGTGTATATAATTAATATGGTTGAGGTTATCCTGATATCCCCCAAAAAATCCATTTAAAAATGGCGCCCGCTGTACCTGCTCTGTAGCAGCTATCGGTGTATATAGAGGTGATCTGATAGCTGTTACTGCGCAGGCATCGGCGGTGCAATCTTGCTTGAGAAAAAACTATCCTCCTCCAAGATGGTGCAATCTCCGATAGCTGCTACTGCACAGGTACCTTTTTTTTTAAGCAAGATGGCACCACCTGCGCAGTAGCAGCTATCGGATCACCTCTATATACACCGATAGCTGCTACTGCGCAAGCGCAGGAAGCGCCATTTTCAAATGTATTTTTTTTATATCAAGCTAACCTCAACCATATTAATTATATACACAGTGAACATGAGATTATACTGCAGAGCAGGTGCCACGGATGGTGCCTGCTTGCAGAAGGGTGTTTTTTAAAGTGTGTATATACAATATTCATTATGTTAACTAGAGGATAGGTCACCGAGGGATCAGTGACCTGCCAGCAGTCTGCATTATGAATAGCTAATCAGAGCACCAAATGAATTCCCCCCACAGGCCACACCGAAGCACAAGCATATCATTAACTCAAAACTGAAAATAAAGAGTAAACAACAACCACAATACAGTTTTCATCAACCAAGGTATTATTTTAATCAGTATAATAGCGCCAACCTCACACTGTCTGTAGGTTACTGTGCACAATCCTGTTGACAGGTTCCCTTTAAGGGCATGTTTAGTCTCAGAAGAAAAGTCTACAGTTACGTGACTGCAGACTGCCAAATTGTGATAGTGTGTATGAGTGGGTGACATTCATACTTTTATCTCTCAACTTCATCCAGTAGAAGAAAATTAGGAGAAGCACTGGAGTTAAGTTGGCATTTAAAGTGAACTTGTCACCCCCCCCGGCTGTTTTGAGGTAAAAGAGCCACCTTCAGCAGCACTAAGGCTGCATTCTGTGAAGGTGGCTCTTTTACTTCTGTGCCCCTGGAACGCTGAAATATTCAGTTTTAAAACTCGTTCCCCATACCTTATTTGAGTCACAGAGGTGTGGCTTCTGCACTGGACTCATCACCCCCCCAGCTGTCCATCATGCCCCTTCATCGTTACCGCGGCTCCTCCTTGCCTTTCATTTTTGTCTGGCGCCGGCGCTCTTGTATCAGTCCCTGGGCATGCGCAGTGCGTGCTGCCCGGGAACTGTCAGAACACTATAGCGCCTGCGTAGTTGCCTTTCCCCTGATCCCTCCCCGCAATGTGAATACATAATAACACACTGCGGGGAGGCAACGATGCAGGCGCTATAGCGTTCTGACAGTTTCTGGGCAGCGCGCACTGCGCATGCTCGGGGACTGATACAAGAGCGCCGGCGCCAGACAAAAACGAAAGGCAAGGAGGAGCCGCGGTGACGATGAAGGGGCATGATGGACGGCTGGGGGGGTCATGAGTCCGGTGCAGAAGCCACACCTCCGTGACTCAAATAAGGTATGGGGAACGATTTTTAAAACTGAATATTTCAGCGTTCCAGGGCACAGAAGTAAAAGAGCCACCTTCACAGAATGCAGCATTAGTGCTGCTGAAGGTGGCTCTTTTACTTCAAAACGGCCGGGGGGGTGACAAGTTCACTTTAACAGCAAACATGCAAATCACATACATGCTGTCATGTGAGAGGCCATATGCATGGGTAATACAAAGGAATTGTAACTATTTGTGCTTTGCATACTGTCACGTTTTGGCAGTTTTGAGTGCCATATAGTGCAGACTTTCCTTCTGAGATTGGAAATACTCTTTAAAGGGAATCTGTTAGTAGGGTCAATCCTCCAAAGCCATCTACAGTATATGGGCATGCAGGTCATAGGAAAGTGAGTAAAATGATACCTTGATATCTGCATTCCCATGTCTTATTCCAAAGAAATCCATGTTTTCTTATATGTAAATGAGCAGTTGAGAACTATGGGCCGGACAACAATCTACATAATCTGCCCCAGAGATTGTTTTAAATAAAGGGTTGTTACCAGTGTGAGACAAGTAACTAAAACAGATCATTAGCACTGAACTTTGTCTCCTTACAAACACATCACGTTTTTTGCAGCTCTCTAGCTCTGCTGTATTACAACACTATTGCAGCCCTGTCTGCCTGTGGATAACACAGCTGTGCAGTGAGATTAGTAGAGCAGAGTAGAGAGCAGCCATTACATATCAAACTGGTAACACCCCCTTTAATTTCAAATAAACTTTGAAGGCGGAGTCTCAAGCAGATCAGTGTCCTGCCCATAGTGCTGAACAGCTCCTTTAAATATAAGAAAAATGTTAATTTCGCTGAAATAAAACATCGGATTTCAGATATCAATGTATCATTTTATTCAGCTTCGTATAACCTATATGCCCATATAGACAGCTTAGGAGGGTTAATCCTCTTGACAGATTCCCTTTAACATTGCGCAAACCATTGAGCATATGTCAAGATAGGTGTCAAATTACACTTTTTTGCCATGATTTCTCAGTGCTGTGTTGTCTGAACCCAGGTAACCTTTACTTGATCTGTAACTATAAACTTTAAGAAACTACATTTTTGGAAATATCTAAAAGATCTCCTAAAAGATACTTCAGCACATTTTTTACATATGTAAGTATGTAAGTAAAATCCAATATGCTAGTCATGAGACGACATCGAGTGTGAAGTCTTAAGCAATTTTGGCTAGAAGTGCACTGGAGTAGGGTTGAGCATTCCGATACTGCAAATATCGGGTATCGGCCGATATTGGCTGTATCGGAATTCCGATTCCGAGTTCCGATATTTTCGTCTTATCGGATACCGGAATCGGGATTGTCACTGTCACTGTCAGTGTCCGTCGGTCGGGTCTGTCAGGAGTCAGCGGCACTTACCTGGCAGAAGATCTCCGGCGGTCACATCCCGGACTGCTTCATGGCCGCAATCTTCTTTCCCCGGCGGTCACATGCAGTTTCTCGCGATAACTGCAGTGACTGCTGGGTAATCCCGGCCGTAAAGCAGTCAGTCCGATGACGTCACCGCCGGGGAAGCAGGTAATCAGCTGTGCTGCGTCGCGATGACAGGCTCTGCCTGTCATTGCGATGTAGCAGAGTTGGATCGTCGTGGGACTGTCGTTACTATGGACTGCGTCGGACAGGTGGTATACTGTTGGTTTGTTTTTTTTTCTTTTTTTACAGGAGATCGATGGCGTCGCAGGAATGAGAGTACAATAAAATTAATGAAAACTGTGTTGTCTCTTTTATTTCATTAAAATACTTTTTTCTTGCTGTGTTTTTTTTTACACATTTAATAACTTTGGGATTAATAATGGATCGGTGTCTTATTGACACCTCTCCATTATTAACCGGGCTTATTGTCACCGTGCAATCAACGGTGACATTAACCCCTTATTACCCCGCTTGCCACCGCTACAGGGCAAGTGGGAAGAGCCGGGTAAAGTGCCGCAATTGGCACATCTTTTGATGCGCCAAATGTGGGGCTGCTGTAGCCTGGTATTATCAGGCTGTTGAGGGCCAAAATCCATGGGCCTTGACAGTCTTTTAATACCAGGCCGCAGCAGTCTGCATTTTACTTGGCTGGTTAACAAAAATAGGGGGGATCCCCACGCCGTTTTTTTTTTCGAGGGGATCCCCTATTTTTGTTAACCAGCCAAGCTAAGCAGACTGCTGTGGCCTGGTATTATCAGGCTGGCAAAGTCCATGGATATTGGATCCTTACCAGCCTGAAAAACCAGGCCTCAGCGGTCTGCTTCATCTGGCTGGTTAACAAAAATAGGGGGGACCCCACGCCAATTTTTTTCGAGGGGATCCCCTATTTTTGTTAATCAGCCAAGATATGCAGACTGCTGTGGCCTGGTATTATCAGGCTGGCAAGGTCCATGGATCTTGGCTCCTTAACAGCCTGAAAATCCAGGCCTCAGCGGTCTGCTTCATCTGGCTGGTTAACAAAAATAGGGGGGACCCCACGCCAATTTTTTTCGAGGGGATCCCCTATTTTTGTTAATCAGCCAAGATATGCAGACTGCTGTGGCCTAGTATTATCAGGCTGGCAAGGTCCATGGATCTTGGCTCCTTAACAGCCTGAAAATCCAGGCCTCAGCGGTCTGCTTCATCTGGCTGGTTAACAAAAATAGGGGGGACCCCACGCCATTTTTTTTTCGAAGGGAACCCCTATTTTTGTTAATCAGTTCCCTCTGACGTCACTGATTGTGTCCCTGGCTGACCTGAAGTGAAAGTGGAAAGCAATCAATTAAGCTTTCCACTTAAGGGCCCGTCTCACATAGCGATATCGCTACCGAGATCGCTGCTGAGTCACTAGTTTTGTGACGCAGCACCGAGCTCACCAGCGATATCGCTGTGTGTGACATTCAGCGACGATCAGCCCCCCTGCCGGGTATCGCTGATCGTCGCTGAAATGTCAGGACCTTTTTTTGATCGCTGGTTTCCCGCTGACAGGCACACATCGCTGCGTGTGACAGGCGGGAGACCAGCGATCCGCTGGTAACCAAGGTACACAGCGGGTTTCCAAGCGCTGCGCGGTGCCTGGAAACCCGCTGTGTACCTTGGTTACCAGCGGATCGCTGGTCTCCCGCCTGTCACACGCAGCGATGCGTGCCTGTCAGAGGGAAACCAGCGATCAAAAAAAGGTCCTGACATTTCTGCGACGATCAGCGATACCCGGCAGGGGGGCTGATCGTCGCTGAATGTCACACACAGCGATATCGCTGGTGAGCTCGCTGCTGCGTCACAAAACTAGTGACTCAGCAGCGATCTCGGTAGCGATATCGCTATGTGAGACGGGCCCTTAAGCGATGTTACCCGCAGTGTCGCTGTCCCAGATCGCTGCCTGAGCTGCCTGTTTGGCAGCTCAGCAGCGATCATGTAGCGATACACCAGCGATCCTGACAAGTGCATATCGTTGTCGGGATCGCTGGTGTATCGTTATGTGACACCCAGCCTTTACTCTCCTGTCAGGCAGGAGAGGAACTCATTCATTTGGGGTTTACTGTGAGGCTGCAGCATTAGCTGCGGTCCCTGCAGTAAACATTAACCCTTTCTGAAGGATTACAACCGTGGGACCTGACTGTGGATGGGATAGGTAAGAATAATTTTGCTTTTTTATTTTATTTTTATTACAGGAAATGGTTTTTGCAGTAAAATAAAAGATGGTCAAAAACATGTGTCTTTATTTCATTAAAATGATTTTTAATTAAAGTGTGTGTTTTATTTTTATTTCATGCAATAGGATTAATAATTGATAGTTGTCTAATTGACAGCTCTCAATTATTAACCTGGCTTAAGGTCACCTTTCAAAAGCAAGGTGGCTTTAACCCCATATTAACCCATTCGCCACCGCTACAGGGCAATGGGAATAGACGGGCAAAGTGCCAGAAAGGGCGAATCTAATTATAGATTTGTCTTTCCTGGGGTGTCTGGGGGCAGATGTTAGTAGCCGGGTGGGGGGCAAAAATAATGGTCCCTCTCTGGGCTATTATTATCTGCCCCCACTCACTGGCTTTGTCTGTCTGGTTGCGAAAATAGGGCGGGAGCCCACACATTTTTTTTCAGCAATTTTACACCTCATATATATATATACATGTCATTGAATTTGTGACACATATATATATATATTTATATTTGTAGTTCATACACTTCTACATAGTATAATAGCCGCTAATTCAATTGCCGGCTTTTGTGAAAATGCAGAACCAGACATGAAATGACACTTGGTGTACATAGGGTTAACCATGTCTTTTCATGTCCTTTGCTATCTAATTTGCACAAACAATTAAATCAGACTATGTGTGCAAAATTTCACACCTGTAGGGGTTAATTAAAGGTGTAAATTCGTAGCAAAAAAGTCCGTTTTTTTTACAACGAATTTACACCTTTAATTAACCCCTACAGGTGTGAAATTTTGCACACATAGTCTGATTTAATTGTTTGTGCAAATCAGATAGCAAACGACATGAAAAGACATGGTTAACCCTATGTACACCAAGTGTCATTTCATGTCGGGTGTTTCTGTCTTTTCACTGAAGCCGGCTTTACCCGGCAATTGAATCAGAGAATATTTTACTATGTAGAAGTGTATAAACTATACATATATGTATATATATGTCACAATGACATGTATATATATATATATATATATATATATGTATTCTATGTGTGTATATTTAGTGTTTACAAGGAAAGAATGGGGTTTTTTTAGTTGCGATATTTTGTTCCCATAGACTTACATGGGACTTCCGGTATCGGTATCGGGTATCGCCGATATTTTAGTGATATCGGCGATACCATTCCGATTCCGATACTTTAGGATATCGGAAAGTATCGCTCAACTCTACACTGGAGGCATGTCAATACACTTGGATTGCTTTTTTCACGTGCATTGACACACCCAATATGTAATTCCAGCTTTGCTTGATTTTTCATGACTAGAACATAGTTCATTGCATTTTCAAAGTCTTTTTCTCTGAGGATTTTGCAAACTGCATGTTGGCAGAGACAAATTTTGTCCCCAAACACCACCATTTCATTTTCTAACTGAACCCCTATAAATGCAGAAGAAATGAAGACACTTTAGGGCATGGTTCTTCACATGGGGTTAATGAAGAAGCCAGAACTTCGGCATTACTGGAGTGTTGATATTTTATACTGTTCTACTGTTCAGCATGGCTATGACCGTAAACATATTGAGGTCATCCACAAATTTTTGTGTTAGAGTGATAATGCACGGTGTTCTCACTGAGATTACCCCAACTTTGACCATCTTTTTAAAGTTCGGCTTTTCATTGAGCACTTAAGCAACAAGTTTGCTGACTTAAACAGTACATTCCCCAAAAGACATCTGCATGGATGAGTCCATAAAAATTGGAAAGGCCTGCCTAAGACACTTATTGGGCAGCTGCTTAGAAAGGGTAAGTGCAGAGCCCAATATAGCAACAACATGCTGGTGGTCAAGTACAAGGACACGAGGGATGTCCTTTTCTTGACCACCATACATAGTGATAGCAGAACCCCTAGCACTGTGTGAGGTACCTCTACAGTACACTGGTTCACAAACCAAACCATCTAGTCAGAATGTGGCTGGGGATATGTATATTGCATACTTGCAGTTACATGACCTTAAAGAGTGTCATTGCCCTAATAAAAAATACCTACTTTTTGTGTTTTAATCCATTGGTATGTTTGGTTGATATCTTGCATTGTTAAAATATTGTAATATGAAGCTGTCTGCACCCTTGAGATAGGGGGTTTCAGTGCACTTTCCCACTTACTTTGTATATGGTTCTCTAGCCCCCTATTCCTTTATTGAAAGTTCTAGTTTTACAGGAGTCATTGCTATTTTCACCGTTAATCTAAGGCAATCGCTGATAGTCTGTGTGCTGGCACATACACAAAATGAAACACAGGTAGACAACAGGAGAAATATTTCTATTGTATGCACCCCAGTTTGTTCTGTTACCTCACTGGCAAAATTTCAATGTGGACATCGCTGACTCCTGTAAAGCTTGTACTCTCAGTCAAGGAAGAAGGAGGAGATACATGTATAACAAAAAAGTTGGAAGTTGCACGTTAACAGTTCAGTCATGCCATAAATATCTGATAGATGCAATTCTTACCTCTTGCTCCTGCATCTAGCTTCAGAATGGGGGTTCCCTTGTTGTCCAGTCACAACTGAGTGGAGAGGTGTGGTTCGTGCATTGGCTCTCTTCAATTATTGCTACAGGAGTTCAAAATACAGGAAAGCAAATATGGTGTAGGGTAGATAATGTGTTTAGCAAGCCAGGATGAGTGGTCGGCAGACTAGGATGCTGTTTAAAGCTACTTTGATGTAGGAGGACGCAATTTGTGTAAAATAATAAAAATTCAACCCAAAAATTCTTTCAACAATCAATTAGACATTGTGATAAAGCTGGTTGGTGTGCCAAATAACATTTTTTTTCAAAGGAAAACACCAATGCGTTTCTGGTACACACACAAAAGGTGCCAAGTACACCTGAAATATGTTGCTATTTTTCTTTATTTACAGTTTTAGGGTGTACCTATATTTTTATGACTTTCTAATCAAGTTGAAGATTTTATATCATGGAATCATAGAATGTTACAGTAGGAAGGAACCACCTTTGTGTCCGACCAATTGCTCAATGCCGGTGTCTGTCCAGCCTCTGTTTGAAGACTTCAATTGAAGTAGAACTCACCACTTCTCGTGGCAGCATGTTCCACTCATTGATCACCCTCACTGTCAAAAAGTATTTTCTAATATCCAATCTGTATCTTCTCCCTTTCAGTTTCATTCCATTGCTTCTCGTATTTCCATGTGCAAATGAGAATAAGGATGATCTCTTTACACTATAACATCTCTTGAGATATTTGTAGACAGCTTTTAAGCCTCCTTTTAGCCTTCTTTTTTGCAAGCTAAACATTTCCAGATCCTTTAATCGCTCCTCGTAGGACATACTTTGCAGTCCATTCACCATCCTGTTAGCTCTTCTCCGAACTTGCTCCAGTTTTTGGATGTCTTTTTTTAAATGTAGTGCCCTGAACTGTACACAGTATTCCAGATGAGGTCTGACTAAGGAGGAGAAGAGGAGGATAATTACCTCATGTGATCTAGACTCTATGCTTCTCTTAATACATCCCACAATTGTGTTTGCCTTTTTTACTGCTGTATCACTATTAGTATACCCAAGTCTTTTTCACATGTGCTGTTGCTTTGTTGTATTCCTCCCATTCTGTAGATATAACGTTTGTTTTACTTGCCCAGATGAAAAATCTTGCATTTCTTCCTGTTAAATACCATTCTATTAGCTGCTATCCATTGTTCAAGCTTATCTAGACCCTTCTGAAACCTTTCTCTGTCTTCTCTAGTGTTAAGGGTATGCCACACTAAACAATATCGCTAACGGGATCGCTAAAAAACGTCACTATTTAGCGATCCCGTTAGCGATGTTGTTCAGTGCGGCGTGCCAGCGACGAGCTTCCTGCTGTGATCTCGCTCGTCGCTGGAATCGTTCCGGACCCTATTTTCTCGTCGGCGCTCCCGCTGGGTAAGTATCTAATCGCTGTGTGGCACCTTTTCTTAGCGATTTAGCGGTACTTTTGTACCGCTAAAGTCGTTAAGAAGATCGCTAACGGCGATAGCGTCGTTAACTATATCGCTAAATGCGGCAGCATTTAGCGATATAGAAACAATCCCGCTAGCGATCGCATTAGTATGCGTCGTTATTGTGATCGCTAGCGGGATTGTTTAGTGTGGCAGTACCTTCAGATATCCCTACTAGCTTTGCATCGTCTGCAAAATTTGATTCTCTTACCTCAGTTCCCTTATGTAGATCGTTTATAAAAATGTTGAACAACACTGGGGCCAGGCCATAGCATTGTGGTACACCACTTGAAAACAGTCTTCCATTTGGATGTACAACCATATCCATATGAGCTGGATCCTTCCTTTGAAAATTTTGTTTCTTCAGTCCCTGTCAGTGATGCTGCTCTGGGCTCCGGAAAAAGAAACATGGTGTTATGGTGAGCTGCTTTTTTCCCTTTTTGCAAAATAACATCAGATATTGAAAAATGAATAATTAAAGTGAATAATGTGGAGTCAAAAATACATATTTATAATTTTTTTTATAAATACATAATTAAATCATATACCCATACAAAATATATTTGTGTTGATATTCCTAATTTTAGATTCTTATAAACGCTGCGATCATCAGGCACACAAGCTGCTTCCAATGGCTGGTAAATATTTAATTAAATTATCAACTTTCCAGTCATATATATATATATATATATTTAATATATATATATATATATATATATATATATATGAGTCATAACTCTATTACACATACTGTCCACCTACTTTTAAACCACCCTGTATATTCCTGCAACCAACATGAGGCATATCCTTCCGCTGAAGAAGCCACATATGCCAGTGGCAATATGCGTGGGTTTTGCTTGTCCTCCATAGTACTTATTTGCTGATATGGTTCCGTTCACATTGCTTCATCCTGATATATTCAGGTTTGATTCTGGTTGCTTCTATTTGGCTGGCATCATGCTAAACATTTGGAAAATTGGTCTGACTCTCCCTGCTGAGAGTCGCACGAGTGTTCTCGTATGGTCATCCATGTGTAATGTGTTTACAATGCGATGATGCAATTTTCTCCCACCCAGGTATCCGTCTGGCATCCGTATGACATGCGTATGGTTTTACATTTCTCACTGACTTCCCACATTAAATTAAATTGTTCAATGGCCTGAATTGAATAAAAACCTAATCAAGGAGCCTATATATTGTCTCCTCAACATGTTCCCTCCTCCAATCTTTCAAATAGATGACCTGCTGGTGTATTGGTTTTGCTGGTTTGTGTCATGTCAAACATGTGTGACAGGCTAACCTTCAACATAACTGAGCGGGATCTTTCCCATTGGGTCTTGTCTCAACGTTTTGGGGAGCCTTGCCTTGTGATTTTTGATCCGAGGAGGCGGGTACATCCGCTTTTGAGGCTACGGCTGACTAAAGGACATTTTCACCGACTGTATGGTTCTCTATGCAGCCATCCTGACAAGTTCTATCAGTACTGTCGGATGAGCCTGCCTACATTTGACCTTTTTCTGGAGGCTGTGCTCCCTGGCATAACCTTCAAGGACACAAGATGCGCAAATGTATTTCAGCAGAGGAGCTGCTTTTACTTACATTATGGTATGTATTCATCCTATATTTGAGTGATCTTAAATGTCTTGCTTTTTGAAACCTGCTCTGGCCTTCCTTTTTTTCTAAATATTGTCTATTATAGCAAGCTGTACATCAGATGTAATCTGACCCTCAGCACCTTCCCAAATATAGAACAACAGTAGCAGCAGGGTCTGCAAATATTAAAACATAGCTTTTAATTATATGCTAAAACACAACGCTAGCTTAAATGCATAAATGGACAACAGTGCAAAAAACATAAAGTGCAAGAGCCCAAAACAAACCGCACTCAAGCAAAAATAGTGGTTTGATCTCACCCAGAGCCAGGCTTTCCTTTATCATAACTTCTCACAGGAATAAGGAATCCATATTACCTCAAGCCACGCATTGGGGAACAATCAAAGGGGAAGGACAAAGGAGAGAATATATATCATCATTACCACTCCGTGCCGTGCCCCTGCATTGCTGCCGCCCTAGGGCTGTACCCTAGTGTATATCTGTCAATAAGTTACCCCTAGGGTAATGTAGCCACCCCAATGCGTTTCTCCCACCGTTTGGGGGGTTCTTCAGGGAAATCTAGAATTAGTTAGCAATGCCTCACGAGTAGAGTTCAGTGAAACAGGTCGGTCAGATTCAAAAGTCGCTGACTTTCGCCAAAGTCGGGTTTCGTTGGCCCCAGCACTCAAGTCGTCTTTCCCATAATGCTTGCAGGCGCCTTTTTTCAACCAATGAGCAAGGACGTACACTGTGGGCAACGAGATGACATGAGCAGCGTCCACCACCATCTTAGAGAAGGGCATTGCAGTGATTGGCATCCTGGGAAATTCGACTTTGGCGCTCGTTTTGCCGAAAGCATGGCCAACTTCTCGCTATGGTCGGGTTTCAGCCAACGAAACTCGACTTTGGAAAAAGTCGGCGACTTTTGAATCTGACAGACCTGTTTCGCTCAACTCTGGTTGTGGCTAGCCCCTGGCTTTGAGGAAACGTGCCAGTTCCCCACCTGCATAGGATCCCTGGATGGGAAGCACATCCGTGTTCGTAAGCTGCCAAACTCAGGGTCCCAATATTAGAATTACAATTTTTTTCTGTAGTGCTGTTGTCCCTGGTCGACAACACATACAGGTTTATAATTGTCGATATTAGGTCCTATGGAAGAACTGGAGACTCCAAAGTCTTGAATTCTTCCATAATGGGTCGGCGGCTGCAAAGTAATGATTTGGACATCCCACCCCCACGTCTCCTACCAGGGTCAAGTTTGGAAGCGGTTCCTTATGTCATGGTTTCTGATGAGGCATTTCAATTGAACCACAATGTCATGAGGCAATATCCACGGAGAGCCAAGGACCACCCACGCCGAATATTTAATTATAGGCAATCCCGCACACGACGATTGGTGTAGTGCTCCTTTGGAATCCTCTGTGCAAAATGGCAGGTCCTGATGTCAGCCATACAACTAAACTAAGTGAAGCAAATGTAAATGGTGTATTCGAAGCCTGTGTCATCTTTCACAACTTCACGAGGATCCATGACTGTCCATCAATTGATGCTGTTGATGGAGTCTATTGAAATAATGGCATGGCTACAACGCATGTTCATAATTCATGTTGTCAGCCCTCTGGCCTCAAAGTGCGGGACATGTTTACCAATTATTTTGTTTCACCCGAGGGATATACTCCATGGCAAGACAATGCTGTGTCTATGTTATGATAGACATAGACTTTGTTTTTTTTTATTTTAAATAAACATCTGGTTAAAACATAAAGCACACATTGAAAAAATAGTTTTATTTCGTCACAGTGGTTTTGGCTCACAAAAAAAACAAATTCAAAACATATAGCAACTTCGGTTACTATTCCAGGGCAACATGAAACTTGAAAACAACAATTTTAGCCATTAAAAGACACTTTTTTACAAATTCTGGTATGAAGGTGGAGGTGATGGCAGGAGGTCAGCATGAGTGGTTTGTGGATTTTGAGGTCCTACCTGATTGGGCCCCTGAGAAGTGGATGAGGCTTGGTTCTGGACCAAGGGAGGGCCCTGTTGTGGTACATGGTAGTGGCCACTTGGGTAATGATATCCATACTCATGTGGATTTGTGTTTGCCGTTTGGGTAAACCCCTAGAAATGGACATGTCGAACATACCCATGTTGTGACCACTCTCCTACAGTGGGTATGTTCAAGTGGCCATATTGGGCAGGTGCAGCTGGATTTGAGAATTGCGCATGTTGTGGGCGGTGTTGGTATGGGGTTTGATGTGGCTGAGGTGATGGGATCCCGGTGGAGGTGGTTCTGGGAATGCTATTGTCTGCTCATCCTGGCTTCCAGGAAGTTGAACACCAGACTTGGATTATAAGGTTCAGTGCATGAATCTATCACAATTTGTAGAGCACCTCTGGCAGGCAGCCTCACCTCATGGGGAATTGTGCGCATATACCGTGCAAGACTCTGACCATATGCCTCCTCACAATCATTGTTACCAGTGTGTGATAGATAGTCCAAAACACCAAGGTCTACTTGTTGCTTGTTACTGGTGGTGGAAAGCTCTCTCCTGTGACAGCCCAGGTATGAGATGGCCACAGCCTGTGGTGAGGTATCCAGTGGTAGCGTGGGACTACTGCTTTGTCTATAGTCATCTTCTTCTCCTGTCCTGCAGAAGGTCATGGTGGTGGTGGTTGGTTTGTTGCTGATGGTGCAGAGGAAGGTCCAGCCACATCTTCAACTTCATCAAAAGGGTCCAAGTTGACCTCAGAATCAGATGCTGTTTCTCGTTCTGTAATGTTGGAGTCAGTTCTGTTGTTTCTCAAATAAAAATTAAAAAGACAAATTAATTGATGTGCCATGAAGGCCAAATATAAATTTTCTATCAAGCACACACTTACGAACGTAGATCCAGGATGGGAGTAAGGAAATTCAATCAGTCATAATATATATATTTGCGCTTTTTATTGGCTGCTGCACCACTCCTGGCCCATTGTTGGCACTCACGGCGGTACTGATCATGGCAGCTGTGCCACGGTTTTGTGAAATCAGACACTGCCATGTAACACAATAAATTATTCTAAATATGATCACCTTGTTAACATTTGTTTGGGGCCTTTTTACTTAATTCATATTATGAAGTTTTTACTTTACTTACTAATTTCATGCTGGACCTCACGTGTACTTTCCTCATAATTGGGGAACATCTGGCAGCATATGTGAGCTGCCCTCCCAGGGCCGTGGGGGTACTCGGATCCGAGCCCATTAACTCCTATGGGGGATGTCACGGCAACACAGCTCAGTCCGTGGCCCTGGGCGCTCACCCTTAATGTGGGATATTTACAGGGGAATAAATGTTTATAGGATGATTTGTGATGCCACCTGTAGTACCTGGACAGGGTGACCAGCGCTGCGGTGCAGATTCACTGAAGGGTTGGTGTTGGGCAGCTATAGGTGTTAGGCCTCCCACAGGTGAGGCTGAGTCCTTCAGGGCAGGTAGATGTGGAGGGATGCAGGACGGAGGGGAACCTGGCAGTTAGGGGTAAGAAGATGGACACACACACACAGTCACTTTGGTACCTTTACTGAAGATGTTGCAGGCACATCCCGGAGCACTGTAGGGTGAAAGGTGCACATCCAGATTCTCCCACTGAGTAGGTGTGTGGCCTCCTGTCCTTGCCTTTCTGTAATGAAGTCCTGGCCTGTATGTAGCTGGGCCTAACTTAGTCTCCGTCCTGCACCTGGCTGACCTTGTGGTTGGACCTTTTCTTGAAGTACACAGTCCCTGCTTGCAGTGCACTGCACGCTGAACTCCGTTCTCCTGGCTCGGTTACGTATCAGCTCTGTGGTGCTCCTGGGACCTGTAGTCCTCCAGGAACTCCGGTGTTCTCATAATGGGTCGTGGAGATCCCTATAGGCTCGGACCCGGCGTCCGGTAAATACTTGTTGAGGTGAGCTGGTCAGGCTCCTCTGCCTCCTTTTACTACTCTTTTCCACTTGTGTTGTGAGTGGGCTTGGGATGAGTTCTGAGCAGAGGCTCCCTCTGGTGGTTACAAGCGGTGCTGGTCTGTCCAGTGAAGATTGTGAAGATTGTGAGGATTGGGAAACAGGTGTTACTGACTGGTCTTATATAAGGGAGTCACCTTCCCATCAGGGTTGCCGGTGATCAATTGTTCTGGTCTGAATCCTTGATTCCTGTTTCCTTTGTAGCCTGCTGTGTCGTGTCTGCATCTCCTGCTAACAGATAAGACATTTTCTTCTTTTTGTTTTTGTGCTTGATTTTTGCATTTTGTCCTGCACTTCTGTGGGGGCCTTCAGGGTCCCCTCCGGGGGCTTTTGCCCTCTCAGTTTAGTTCAGCCACTGATGTTTGTACCTTTGCTTTTTCCAGTTTTTTCAGTGGCTGCTGTTTTGATTTTGTTACACCAGAGAACTAATTTAGGTGGTAGAGGTCGTGTGATCTCAGGTGTTTTTGAAATTAGTAGAGTTGGTGCTTTTCAGGGTTTTCTGGGATTGCAGTAAGTACCCTTCCTATCCTTTTCTATTTAGTTAGTTTGGGCCCCAACGTTTGCTCATACTATTTTCTGTCTGTGTCTGTATTTCTTCTTGTCTAACCGCCATTACATGTTTGGGGGCTTTCTATTATCTTTGGGGTTCTGCTCCGGGGCAGATAGCTTTCCTATTTCTATCTTTAGGTGTAGTTAGTTTCTCAGGCTGTGACGAGGCGTCTAGGACCAACGTAGGAACGCTCCACGGCTGCCTCTAGTTGTTGTGGTTAGTCAGGGTACTGCAATCTCATAGATTCCAACTGCTATGGTGTATTGCCTTTTTTTGCCTGCACTCCTCAGCTACCGAAACATAACAGTATCACCGGCCTAAAATTTAAAATTGTATGGTACTCGCAGAAGGGAAAAAAATTGTGAAAGAAAAAACGGTTGTCAGAGTTGTCAGAGATATTTTTCTGTTTGTTGCATTTTTTTTTTTTTTTTTTTCCCTCTGTATCTCTGGGTGCTGGGGAGGATTTTTTCTCTCAATGGAGTTTGCACAGTTGTCTGGCCGTGTGGATCAGCTTGCCACTGAGGTTCAGAGTATTGCTGCATATCTTGCTAGGTTGCCTGTTGTGGAACCTAGGATTCCCATGCCAGATTTGTTTTTAGGGGATCGAGCTAAGTTTCAGAATTTCAAAAATAATTGTAAATTGTTTTTTGCCTTAAAATCTAAGTCCTCAGGGAACGCAGCGCAGCAGGTTCAAATTGTCATCTCTCTCCTGCGCGGCGATCCTCAGGATTGGGCTTTTTCCCTGACACCTGGGGATCCTGTTTTGAGTGATGTTGATGCATTTTTTCAGGCTTTGGGGTTATTGTACGATGAGCCTAATGTCACTGATCAAGCTGAAAAAGCCTTGTTGGCATTAAATCAGGGGCTTGATGAGCTGAGATTATACTGTCAGAGATTCCGTAGGTGGGCAGTCCTGACCAAGTGGAATGACGACGCTTTGGCGGCCCTTTTTCGGAAGGGTCTGTCAGATAATGTAAAGGATGTTATGGTGGGATTCCCTGTCCTCTCTGGTCTCAATGATTCTATGTAAATTAGCGATTCAAATTGACAGACGTTTGCGTGAGCGGAGAAGTATGCGTGGAATAGTGTTGCCTTGTGAACCTGCTTCTGAATCCATGCAGTGTGATAGAGTGGTGTCTGGGGCACAGCGTCATGAGTTTCGAAAGCGCAATGGGTTATGTTTCTACTGTGGTGATGCCTCTCATGCTATTTCAGTCTGCCCTAAGCGGGGAAGACGTTTTGCACGCTCAGTTGTCTTGGGTAGTGTTCAGACTAAGTTTTTATTAACTGTCACTCTGATATGCTCTCTGTCCTCATTTTCTGCTCAGGCTTTCGTTGATTCTGGAGCAGCTATTAACCTGATGGATATGATTTTGCTAAACGTTGTGGGTTTCCCTTGATAACCCTACAGAAGTCTATTCCCCTACTGGGGATCGATTCTACCCCTTTGGCTGAGAATATACCTCAGTTCTCTACTCAGGTGATAATGAGGGTTGAACCTGACCATCAAGAGTGCTGCAAATTTTTGGTTCTGTATAATCTGCATGATATTATCGTACTGGGTTTCCCTTGGTTACAGTCTCATAATCCTGTTTTGGATTGGAAATCTGTGTCTGTAACCAGTTGGGGCTGCCAATGTGTTAATACCAACACTCCTGTTTTTTCTGCCTCCCCCAGGCTCAGGATGTTCCTGACTTTTTGATTGATTTTTCTGATGTATTTAGCGAAAGTAAATCTGCATCCTTGCCTCCCCATAGGAGCTATGACTGCGCTATTGAATTAGTGCCTGGTAGTAAATTCCCTAAAGGTCGCCTTTTTAACTTGTCTGTACCTGAACATGACGCTATGCGGTCTTATATCAAGGAGTCATTGGAGAAGGGTCATATCAGACCATCCTCTTCACCCTTAGGTGCCGTTTTTTTCTTTGTGGCCAAAAAGGATGGTTCATTAAGGCCGTGTATTGATTATCGTCTTTTGAACAATATTACTGTGAAATATCAATACCCGTTACCCTTGATTCTGACCTGTTTTCCAGGGTGAAAAACGCTACTTGGTTTACCAAGCTTGACCTCAGGGGGGCATATAACCTTATTCGCATTAAGCACGGGGATGAATGGAAGACGGCATTCAATACCCCGGAGGGGCATTTTGAGTACCTTGTGATCCCCCTTGGGCTCACTAATGCTCCTTCTGTCTTCCTGTCCTTCATGAATGACATTTTCAGGGATTTTGTGGATAAATTTCTGATTGTTTATTTGGATGATATCTTGATTTTTTCTAATGACTGGGACTCTCATGTGAAACATGTTCGAACTGTATTCCAGATTTTGAGAGAGAATGCTCTGTATGTGAAGGGATCAAAGTGTCTTTTTGGCGTACAGAGGATCTCATTTCTGGGATTCATTTTGTCCCCATCTGTTATTGAAATGGACTCGGTCAAGGTTCAGGCCATCTGTGATTGGGTCCAACCTACTTCATTAAAGGCTCTTCAAAGATTTTTGGGTTTTGCCAATTTGTATCGTAAATTTATTGGTAATTTCTCGGTTATTGTTAAACAATTAACTGATTTGACCAAAAAGGGTTCTGATGTGGTGAATTGGCC
The DNA here is from genome assembly GCA_033576555.1 of Oophaga sylvatica. Classification (NCBI taxonomy): domain Eukaryota; kingdom Metazoa; phylum Chordata; class Amphibia; order Anura; family Dendrobatidae; genus Oophaga; species Oophaga sylvatica. Next base: position 206,152,287 of record JARQOD010000005.1, on the reverse strand, counting down.
TCCTGAGGCAGTCTCTGCATTTCAGGAACTTAAGCAGAGATTCACTTCTGCTCCTGTTCTACGGCAGCCTGATGTTTCTCTGCCATTTCAGGTGGAGGTTGATGCCTCTGAAATTGGGGCAGGTGCCGTTTTGTCCCAAAAAGATCCAGAGACCTCTAAAAGTAACCCTTGTGCCTTTTTCTCTCGAAAATTTTCTCCTACTGAACGTAATTATGATGTGGGTAATCGGGAGTTATTGGCCATGAAGTGGGCTTTTGAAGAGTGGAGACATTGGCTGGAGGGAGCCAAACATCAGGTGGTGGTCCTTACTGACCATAAGAATCTGGTTTATCTGGAATCTGCCAAGCGACTCAATCCTAGACAGGCCAGGTGGGCCTTGTTTTTCACACGTTTTAATTTTGTGGTTTCCTTTCTTCCTGGCACTAAGAATGTTAAGGCGGATGCCCTCTCGAGGAGCTTCCTTGCGGACTCTCCTGAGTTATCTGATCCTTCAGTTATTTTGAAAGAGGGTGTAGTTCTTTCCGCCATCTCACCTAATTTGAGACTTGCTCTGGAGGGGTGTCAGGAGGATAGGCCCGAGCGCTGCCCTGTTGGAAAATTGTTTGTCCCGGACCAGTGGAAAAAGAGTGTGATGTCTGAGATTCATTGTTCCGCGTTGGCTGGGCATCCCGGAATTTTTGGTACCAGAGACTTGGTTAGTCGGTCCTTTTGGTGGCCTACCTTGTCTCGTGATGTCAGGGAATTTGTGCAGTCCTGCGGGACTTGCTCTCGCTCCAAGCCTTGCTCTCACTCTAGTGGTTTGTTGATGCCATTGCTTGTGCCCAAGAGACCATGGACCCATATCTCTATGGATTTAATTTCCGACCTTCCTGTTTCTCAGAGAATGACCGCCATCTGGGTGATTTGTGATAGGTTTTCTAAGATGATACATCTTGTGCCATTACCTAAGTTGCCTTCCTCCTCTGAATTGGTGCCGTTGTTCCTTCAGCACGTGGTTCGTTTACACGGCATTCCTGAGAACATAGTGTCTGACAGAGGAGTCCAGTTTGTTTCCAGATTTTGGAGGACTTTTTGTTCTAAACTGGGTGTTCAATTGTCTTTCTCCTCGGCATTTCATCCTCAGACAATGGTCAAACTGAGAGAACAAACCAGACATTGGAGACTTATCTAAGATGCTTTGTGTCTGCTGATCAGGATGACTGGGTCTCTTTTTCCTTTGGCTGAGTTTGCTCTTAATAATAGGGCTAGCTCTGCCACTTTGATGTCTCCGTTTTTCTGTAATTCTGGGTTTCACCCTCGATTTTCTTCAGGACAGACGGAGGCTTCTGTCTGTCCAGGTGTTGACTCTGTTGTGGAGCGTATGCAACAGATTTGGGACCAGGTAGTGGAGAGGTTGTCCCTCTCTCAGGAGAGGGCCCAGCGGTTTGCTAACCGGCATAGGACTGATGGTCCTCGGTTTAAAGTGGGTGACTTGGTCTGGTTGTCCTCAAAAAATATTCCTATGAGAGTAGCATCTCCTAAATTTAAGCCTAGGTTCATTGGACCTTATAAGATCATAGAGATTCTTAATCCTGTTTCTTTTCGTTTGTTTCTTCCAGGGACATTTAAGATCCATAACGTGTTCACAAGTCCTTGTTGAAGAGGTTTGTTGAGCCAGTGGTTCCTGCTGCTGTGCCTCCTGACCCTGTTTTGGTTGAGGGCAATCTGGAGTATGTGGTTGAGAAAATATTAGATTCTCGTTTTTCTAGACGGAAACTCCAGTATTTGGTTAAGTGGAGAGGTTATGGTCAGGAAGACAATTCTTGGGTGTTTGCTTCGGACATCCATTTCTAGGAGACTCATCCGTGCGTACCATAGAACTCATCCTGACCGACCTGGTTGCTCAAATGAGGGTTCGGTGACCCTCCTCAAGGGGGGGTACTGTTGTGAGTGGGCTTGGGATGAGTTCTGAGCAGAGGCTCCCTCTGGTGGTTACAAGCGGTGCTGGTCTGTCCAGTGAAGATTGTGAAGATTGTGAGGATTGGGAATCAGGTGTTACTGACTGGTCTTATATAAGGGAGTCACCTTCCCATCAGGGTTGCCGGTGATCAATTGTTCTGGTCTGAATCCTTGATTCCTGTTTCCTTTGTAGCCTGCTGTGTCGTGTCTGCATCTCCTGCTAACAGATAAGACATTTTCTTCTTTTTGTTTTTGTGCTTGATTTTTGCATTTTGTCCTGCACTTCTGTGGGGGCCTTCAGGGTCCCCTCCGGGGGCTTTTGCCCTCTCAGTTTAGTTCAGCCACTGATGTTTGTACCTTTGCTTTTTCCAGTTTTTTCAGTGGCTGCTGTTTTGATTTTGTTACACCAGAGAACTAATTTAGGTGGTAGAGGTCGTGTGATCTCAGGTGTTTTTGAAATTAGTAGAGTTGGTGCTTTTCAGGGTTTTCTGGGATTGCAGTAAGTACCCTTCCTATCCTTTTCTATTTAGTTAGTTTGGGCCCCAACGTTTGCTCATACTATTTTCTGTCTGTGTCTGTATTTCTTCTTGTCTAACCGCCATTACATGTTTGGGGGCTTTCTATTATCTTTGGGGTTCTGCTCCGGGGCAGATAGCTTTCCTATTTCTATCTTTAGGTGTAGTTAGTTTCTCAGGCTGTGACGAGGCGTCTAGGACCAACGTAGGAACGCTCCACGGCTGCCTCTAGTTGTTGTGGTTAGTCAGGGTACTGCAATCTCATAGATTCCAACTGCTCTGGTGTATTGCCTTTTTTTGCCTGCACTCCTCAGCTACCGAAACATAACACACTTGCCTTCGGCCTACTCGGGCCCTCACACAATTACACACACTGGCAGTTGGTGCGCTGCCTCTTCTGCCGCTCTCAGAGCGTCGGCACGCTCCTGGCTCTCAACTTGAGCTATGGAGTCCCTCACTGCAACTTCCACTCTGCTCTGCAGGCTTGTCTTGTCCGATCTCTGACTAGACTGGACTGGACTAGACTCCACTCTACTAGACTCCACTAAACTGAACTGAACTTTCAGACTGCAGGCTGCAGACTTCAGACTGACTGACTGACTGCTCTTTCCTGTCTTCACCCTCCTTTTATATGCCTATCAGGCTCCTTCTGGTGGTCTTAGGGGATGGGTGAAGGTGTGTGTATGCATTAGGATCTCTAGTGGGTAAATCTTTTAGTGCACCCTTCCAGGAGATGTGGGAATCCCAGCACAGCTGGGCTCCACATATGCGTCTCCAAGCTGCATCCTTTCTATTGTGGTCTGCATAATGGGAGTCACGTTGGTCCCATATTTTGGGCCTCTCTTGCACCAGACCATTTCCACCTTAATATGTCTGGCCATGTTGCTGGTATCTGTGGAGTCATGTCCCTGGCTTTTTTATAGGTTGCCAGAAAAATTTGTATGGTAAGCTTCTTGTTCTTGGCTTATGCAATTTCCTGTCAGCTGGAAAATGTGTGTGTATTTGTCGCAAGCTACATGGATGGTCCATGTGGCATCCGAGTTCTTCTCGCACCCATAGGCTTGCATTGGTGAGTCTCGGACGATATGCGCGGAAAATCGCAGCAAGCTGCGATTTTACACGCACGTAGAATACGCCAGAGAAAAAATACTGTGATGGGAGCTGCCCCATAGATTAACACTGGTCTGAGTGGTATGCGATGTTTTCTCGCATAGCAATCATCCGTATTCTGCGGAAGTATGAAGCCGGCTTTAGGTGTATACTTTTGCAACAATGGTTTGTGTTTGAACTTGCATATTATTGCTTGCACTAGTGCACTTACAGTGCCTTGCAAAAGTATTCGGCCCCCTGGAACTTTTCAACCTTTTCCCACATATCATGCATCAAACATAAAGATACCAAATGTAAATTTTTGGTGACGAATCAACAACAACTTGGACACATTTGTGAAGTTGAACGAAATGTATGGGTTATTTTAACTTTTTGTGGAAATACAAAAACTGAAAAGTGGGGCGTGCAATATTATTCGGCCCCTTTAACTTAATACTTTTTTGCGCCACCTTTTGCTGCGATTATAGCTGCAAGTCGCTTGGGGTATATCCCAAACTATCAGTTTTATACATCGAGAGAATCTTTCCACAGATTCTCAATTGGATTCAGGTCTGGACTTTGACTTGGCCATTCTAATACCTGGATACGTTTATTTGTGAACCATTCCATTGCATATTTTGCTTTATGTTTAGGATCATTGTCTTGTTGAAAGAAAAATCTCCATCCCGGTCTCAGGTCTTTTGCATTGTTGCCAAAAAGTTCAATTTTAGTTTAATCTGACCAGAGCACCTTCTTCCGCATGTTTGGTGTGTCTCCCAGGTGGCTTGTTCCAAACTTTAAACGACATTTTTTATGGATATGTTTGAGAAATGGCTTTCTTCTTGCCACTCTTCCGTAAAGGCCAGATTTGTGCAGTGTACGACTGATTGTTGTCTTAGGCCGGCGTCACACTGAAGAGGAATACGGACGAGTGAGAGGCGTGAAATCACGCATTACACTCGGACCAATATTTCTCTATGGGGCAGCTCTGATCATGTGTATATTTCTCGGGCGTATTTTACGCTGCGAGACACTCGCAGCATGCTGCGATTGTCATCGTATTACGCCCGTAGTACGCCAATGAAAGTCTATGGGTGTGAGAAAAATACGGATCACACACAGGCCAAACGTGTGACTTGCGAGAAATACGCACTGGTGTCCTTTAAAAAAATCGGCAATTCATCCCCGGCTATACTGTAAAATCACACTGACAGGTTTAATAAAGAATAGAAAGAATACATATACAGACATAGAATACATATATATATAATATATATATACATGTCATTGTGACATATATATATACATATATATATAGTTCTTACACTTCTACATAGCAGAATAGCCGCTAATTCAATTGCCAGCTTCTGTAAAATTACAGAACCCGACATGAAATGACACATGGTTTACATACAGTAAACCATTTCATTTCATGTAGTTTGATATATGGTTTTGATTAACAATTACATGAGTGTATGTGTGCAAAATTTCATGCATGTAGGTGCTAATTAGATGTGTAAATTCGTTGAGAAAAAATGCGTGGGCTCCCGCGGTATTTTCTCCACCAGACAGGGAAAGCCAGTGAGTGGGGGCAGATAATAATAGACTAGGGAGGGTGCATTTTTTTTGTGCCCCCCCTGGTTACTAACATCTGCCCCTTAATTGCTTCCCATGCTAATCAGTTCACTTCAGGTCAGCCGGGGACTCCGCACAGCATCAGTGACATCACAGGGAGTCCCTGGCTGACCTGAAGTGAACTGTTTAGCGTGGGAAACAATTAATTAAGCTTCCCAGCTAATCACTTCATCTCCTGTCAGCCGGGAGATGAACTCATTCATGCGGGGGTTTACAGCGAGGCTGCAGCATTAGCTCCGGTCCCAGCTGTAAACATGTTAACCCTTTCAGATGGATTGCAGCGGGGGACCTGACTAAGCGCCGGAGAGGTAAGAATATGGTTGTTTTATTATTTTAATTTTATTACAGGAGAACAAGGGAAGCGGATGGAGTACCACTACAACAAAAGATGGTCAAAAACTGTGTATTTATTTCATTAAAATTATTTTTAATTAATGTGCGTGGTTTTTTTAACCATTTCATACAATAGGATTAATAATGGAGACTTGTCTAATTGACAAGTCTCCATTATTAACCTGGCTTAAAGTCACCTTCTAATAGCAAGGTGGCCTTAACCCATTATTAACCCATTAGCCACCGCTATAGGGCAATGGGAATAGACAGAAGTGCCAGAAAAGGCGCATCTAATCATAGATGTGCCTTTTCTGGGGAGGCTGGGGGCAGATGTTAGTATCCGGGGGGGCACAAAAAAATGCACCCTCCCTAGGCTATTATTTTATGCCCCCACTCACTGGCTTTCCCAGTCTGGTGGAGAAAATACCACGGGAGCCCATGCATTTTTTTTCAACGAATTTACACATTTAATTAACACCTACATTTATGAAATTTTGCACACATACACTCATGTAATTATTAGTGAAAACCATATATCAAACTACATGAAATGACATGGTTTACTGTATGTAAACCATGTGTCATTTCATGTCGGGTTCTGTAATTTCACAGAAGCCGGCAATTGAATTAGTGGCTATTATACTATGTAGAAGTGTATGAACTATAAATATATATATATATATGTCACAATGACATGTGTATATATATATGTATTCTATGTGTATATATCTATTCTTTCTTTTGTGATGTAAAAACAGTCATTGGGATCCATTATATGTCGATTTTGCAAGCCGGCGAGAAAATCTCGCCATAGGATGCCATACGGATGGTTACATGCTCAAAATACGCAGCCACACCTTGACAACGGATGAAATACGAATTACTGTGCCTGGAACATTTCTGCGTATTACGGCCGTACAATACGGTCCGTATTTTTATACGTTGAGTGTGAATCCAGCCTTATGCACAGACTGTCCCACCTCAGCTGTAGATCTCTGCAGTTCATCCAGAGTGATCATGGGCCTCTTGGCTGCATCTCTGATCAGTCTTCTCCTTGTTTGAGATGAAAGTTTAGTGGGACAGCCGGGTTTTGGTAGATTTGCAGTGGTATGACACACCTTCCATTTCAATATGATCATTTGCACAGTGCTCCTTGGGATGTTTAAAGTTTTGGAAATCATTTTGTATCCAAATCCGACTTTAAACTTCACTACAAAAGTATCACGGACCTGCCTGTTGTGTTCCTTGGTCTTCACGATACTCTCTGTGCTTCAAACAGAACCCTGAGACTATCACAGAGCAGGTGCATTTATATGGAGACTTGATTACACATAGGTGGATTATATTTATCATCATTAGCCATTTAGGACAACATTGGATCATTCAGAGCAGGGCCGGCTCCAGGTTTTATGGGCCCCGGGAGAAAGAGTCTCAGTGGGCCCCCTTAACACAGACCACAATTCATGATGCACAGATACTGCAGAGAAATATAAGTATAGCACAACGCCAAACACTTCTCTTCTTCCATTACATGACTGATACCTATTGTAAATTGTACAATAGCTCAAAAACCGCCAAATCCTCACAGCGCACAGTACAGACTGGACAGTACAGTCCTCCATACAATATTATGGGCACCACATAGTCTCCCCCTCATCACCCATATAATACCCCATGCAGGATGTCACCCCGACATCCCCCATATAATGCTCCATACAGAATACTGGACCCAATATAATGCTCCATACAGAATACTGGACCACATATAATGCTCCATACAAAAATATGGCGGTTCTGCACTGTTACGGCTCAGGAAAGGGCGCTGTGGAAAGACTCCCCATTATCATCATCATTGCCTGCCCATCATCATCATCATCATTGCCTCCCCTCATCATCATTGCCTGCCCATCATCATCATGATTGCCTCCCTATTATCATCATTGCCTCCCCATTAATATCATCATCATCATTGCCTTCCCATTATCATTGCCTCCCCATCATCATCATTATCATTGCCTCCCCATTAATATCATCATCATTGCCTTCCCATTATCATTGCCTCCCCATTAATATCATCATCATTGCCTTCCCATTATCATTGTCTCCCCATCATCATCATTATCATTGCCTCCCCATTAATATCATCATCATCGCCTTCCCATTACCATTGCCACCCCATCATCATCATCATCGCCTCCTCACCACCATCACTGCCTGCCTCCCCCCACCACCATCACACATACAGAACCGCAGGCACACTCTCTCACATACACACAGGCAGGCGCACACACACACAAAACACAACAAACTCACCTGTCCGGCGTCCGCGCGCTCTCTGCCACAGCCGGCCGCTGAATGATGACGTCATTCAGCGGCGCTGCTGTGATAGAGGAAGCGCCGGCGCCAGGCGCCCCCTGGAGCTCGGAGCTGCGGCAGCGGAGGCACGGGGAGAGGTGAGTTTTGCGCCGGCTGCTGCCGGGGCCCTGAGCAAGGGGGGGGCCCAGTGGCGGCGCTGACACCGCTAACGGGCGCCGGGGTGCCCAACGGCGAGTTGCCCCCCCCGCCTGCTCAGGGCCCCGGCACTTGCCCGGGTGTGCCGGGTGCTGACACCGGCCCTGATTCAGAGATTCACAATGAACTTTAGGAGTGAGTTTGCTGCACTGAAAGTAAAGGGGTTGAATAATAATGCACGCCTCACTTTTCGGCTTTTGTATTTCCACAAAAATTTAAAATAACCAATAAATTTCGTTCAACTTCACAATTGTGTCCCACTTGTCGTTGATTCTTCACCAATAATTTACATTTGGTATCTTTATGTTTGAAGCATGATATGTGGGAAAAGGTTGAAATTTCCAGAGGGCCGAATACTTTCGCAAGGCAATGTACATACTCGTGGTGATTTTTGCTTCATCTGTTTGGTTTCATATATTTTTTGTGACTTTGTGTATGGTGCTGAGAATGCATTTTTCATATACCATAGGTATTATCAGGAAGACTTAACCTGTTGTTGATTATTGCGCTGGTTGTTGGTTATATTAAGTGTTCTTTAAACACATGTATCCATTATGTGCTTTAGTTTATTATATGCATTTTCTTGCCAGCCTTTTCAACATTAGGGGACAGCGACTATAGGAGGCTAGACATTGCCATATTGTGGGCATGTTTTGTTGCACTTTATACCACCTTTTGTTTTTTAAATATTTTTACCTTTATGTCTTTTTGTATGTGTTGTTGGATATTTCAACACAATTATGTTGTTCATTTATTGGTGATCCCTTTGTGTAGAAGGCATCTCTTCTCTCTGGTCTCATGTAATTCATAAGCATGTTTTAGGTTGATCGTTTTGTCATTACTTGGTGGTGCCTTCTTCCCAACAAAGTTATTTTGTTTCTTAAAAACATTTACATAATGAATTAATAAAAAATAGGTGTTTTTCACGACTGCATAACCATGACCCTGGTTAATGTTGTAAATATGTTAGTAAACATGATGCACAAACTGTCAATCATACTTTTTTGTGCGACAGTGATTGATTCATGACCCTTTTTAAGTACATTAATCTACATTATTTTATCATTAGTCATACGGTTTTTCCATGCATGCCGAGTCCGACTATTGGGCCTAGAGATGAAGTGGTTAAATATAATATATAGCAAGCAATTATACAATTTTGTTTACTTCTAGAATAAGTTCTCCACCAGAACACTAAAAACCCATTAAGCAATAGATCAAAGTCAGAATTAAATCTAAGCACAGTGTTTAGCATTGGCAGAACCAATAAGAACCAATTTTAATCTAAAAATTAAACCTAAGCAGACTCTATCTCATCTGTCTCAGGGATGTTGGAGGAAAAGAAATGAATAGTGATTGTCCTATTAACTTAGAAGTAGACGAGGCCGGCCCTGATTTCCCTCCAGTTCTGCTTACGGTTGGTGAGCTGTCATTTAGCACAGTGTCCTTGGTATTGCCAACACATAACCGTAATAAAAGAGGAACAATTGTATCACTTTAACATTCAGTTAAGTTATCTGATCAGGAAAGGACACATAGCGGTCCAGTCAATAAATCAATACAATAACAGTTGCTTAGATGGTGTATCTGTAATAAAATGCACAAATGTAAGGATGTAATCGTATGATTATGTGTGATTATGATAACAACTAATGCTCCTCCAGATTAATTCTGGAGATTGTTAGAACAATATCTGCCATGAATCCCATCAGGAAGAGACAGGATGTTCTAGCGATATGCAATAATTTTCCTTAATGGTATTACCCCTGTAAGAATATATAGCAACTATTATTGTGCACTAATTGTGACTGTAGTATCTACATGCTTAATTTAAAGTAACCCCATTAATAACCACATTGTAGACTTGGTAGGCTGTTCCATGGCCGATTGGCACACAGACACAGCGTCGGGGACTAAATTTCAGCAGTGACATGTCCATGTTGCCCACCCTTCCCATTATGGAAGTCTCTACAGCTCTACAACAAATGTTACTCTGCCAAATGTAAATCAAGACCAGTATTACCAATAGTACTACTATTTGAGATTACATATTGCTGCTACACCGTGACTACATGATACCACCAACTAGTATAAGAATAATGTCATCATACTGATCATTAAACAAGTTTTACACACCTCGGAACTTTGTCAGCAAGTAGCAGAGCAGCCTGACGAAGTCTAGCAATGTGTAGTATACAAATGATTAGGACTTGGCTCTCCTTGCTGGTTTTTGGAGCTGTCATGTCATCGCAAGTATACAATTTGTACTGTATACTTGCAGTGACGTACCGACTAGAGACTCAGCTGCATGATGATGACCAAGAGCCCTCTGTACACAGTATGATGGCCCGTATACACAGTATGATGGCCCCTTGATACCATATACACATTATGATGGCCACTTATACACAGTATTATGCCCCATAACCCCATATACACAGTATTATGCTCCATATATACACTATGATATTTCATAGCTTCCTACACATAATATGATTGCCCATAGTCCATAGTCCCCTATACACAGTATGATGCCTCCACAGCTGCATATATACAATACGATGAGCCCCACAGCTCCCTATGTACAGTATAATGGCCCCACAGCTCTACAAATACAACATAATGGCCCCTCGGTGTCTATATATGGTATAATGTATAATAGCTCCATAGCCCACTATAAACTGCATTATAGCCTCACAATTCCCCCTGAGCCCTATAATAATAATTTAAAAAAAATATACTCAGCACAATCATGGTTCTCTGCCCATTGCAGCCTTTGTCTCCTCGTTCAAATTGTCAAGATGTGGCTGGTGCTGGGGATGTTGGTTTTCATGATGGTATCACAGCATCGTACCAAACGTCACCTGCATGGTGCCTACCTTCAAAAGGTTACAGGACGGAAGCAGCTTACAACCTACCAGAGTGAAGAAAAAAGGTGGTCATAAAGACCAAAAAGACGACCACAGATCCCAAAGTACTAGAAAATTGAAAAAATCTTTATTGGATAGTTAATTAGTTGAACAATGGACAGGTGCACATAAAACACAGTGACAACAGTGAGGCGTGATGTCGGTTAGAGACACCCACCAATGGAGACACACTGCTGGTCTCCCTGACTCATGAAAAACATTCTAATAACTAACATAGTTGAAATGCCATTTGTGGACATATATACACAACATTGTCATGGATATAAACATAGGCTCACGTTGTTTCATAACATCTAAGACAGGTACAGGGTACAAATTATTGTAATGCAAGTGCACAAAGAAATGTACCACAGTGTGCAAATAACCACATAAAAGTGATCTAATTAAATTGCCTCATACAGGTGTATAAGTGGCATGATCAATATCAAAAGCCTGCATTTTCATATATCAGAGCCAGTAAACATAATGCTAATGCCCACATAGTAGCCAAAATGCCGATATATAACGCATGGTATTACCTCTCGTGGGTATCAGAACGGCACAGTCAGGGAGAGTCAGGTCAGTGCGTGTGCCCCAACGCACGTTTCGGATACTCATCCTTCGTCAGGGGGCGCCGAAACGTTCATTGGGGCACACGCACTGACCTGACTCTCCCTGACTGCAATACAGCATTATCACCGAAAAAATAAAAAAGTTATAGCTCGCAGAATAAAGCGATGCAAAAATAATTATTTTTTATATAAAATAGTTTTTATTGTATAAAAGCGTCAAAACATAAAAAAATGATACAAATGAGGTATCGCTGTAATCGTACTAACCCGAAGAATAAAACTACTTCATCAATTTTAGCACACGCGGAACGGTATAAACGCCCCCCCCCCTCCAAAACAAATTCATGAATTGCTGGCTTTTGTTCATTCTGCTTCCCAAAAATCGTAATAAAAAACAATCAAAAAATGTCATATGCCCAAAAATGGTACTAATTAAAAACTTCAACTCGTCCCGCAAAAAATAAGACCTTACATGACTCTGTGGGCCAAAATATGGAAAAATTATAGCTCTCAAAATGTGGTCATGCAAAATCTATTTTTTGCAATAAAAAGCGTCTTTTAGCATGTGACAGCTGCCAAACATAAAAAAAACGCTATAAATAGTAAATCAAACCCCACCTTTATCACCCACTTAGCTAGGGAAAAATCATAAAATTAAAAAAATGTATTTATTTCCATTTTCCCATTAGGGTAAGGGTTGGGATTAGGGTTAGGGGTGTGTTGGGGTTAGGGTTGGAGTTGGAATTGGTGGGTTTCCACTGTTTAGGCACATCAGGGGCTCTCCCAACGTGACATGGAGTCTGATCTCAATTCCAGCCAATTCTGCGTTGAACAAGTCAAACGGTGCTCCTTCCCTTCCGAGCTCTGCCATGCACCCAAATAGTGGTCACTTGTGGGGTTTTCCAATGTTTAGGCACATCAGGGGCTCTCCAAATGCAACATGGAGTCCGATCTCAATTCAAGCCAATTTTCCGCTGAAAAAGTCAAACCGCGCTCCTGCCACTCCGTGCTCCTCCATGCGCCCAAACAGTGGTTCCCCGCCCACAAATGAGGTATCAGTGTACTCAGGTCAAATTGCACAATAAATTTTATGTTCTTGTTACCCTTGGGAAAATAAAAATTAGGGGAGAAAAGATCATTTTTGTGGAAAAAATATGATTTTTTAATATTATGGCTCTACGTTATAAACTTCTGTGAAGCCCTTGGGGCTTCAATGTGCTCACCACACATCTAAATAAGTTCCTTGAGGGGTCTAGTTTCCAAAATGGTGTCATTAATGGGAGGTTTCCACTGTTTAGGCACATCAGGGGCTCTCCAAACGCGACATGGCGTCCAGCCAATTCTGCGTTGAAAAAGTCAAACGGCGCTCCTTTCCTTCCGAGCTCTGCTATGCACCCAAATAGTGGTTTACCCCCACATATAGGGTATCAGCGTACTCATAACAAATTGCACAGCAACTTTTTGGGGTCCAATTTCTCCTGTTTCCCTTGGGAAAATAAAAAATTGGGGCGAGAAGATCATTTTTGAGGAAAAATTATAATTTTTTATTTTCACGGCTCTACGTTATAAATTTCTGTGAAGCACTTGGGGATTCAAAGTGCTCACCACACATCTAGATAAGTTCCTTAGGGGTCTACTTTCCAAAATGGTGTCACTTGTGGGGGGTTTCCACTGTTTAGGCGTATCAGGGGCTCTTAAAACGCAACATGGCGTCCGATCTAAATTCCAGCCAATTTTGCATTGAAAAGTAAAACTGCGCTCCTTCCCTCCCAGGCTCTGTTGTGCGCCCAAACAGTGATTTCCCCTACATATGGGGTATCAGCGTACTCAGGACAAATTGCACTACTTTTGGGGTCCAATTTCTCCTGTTACCCTTGGTAATATAAAAAAAAATGGATCTGAAGTAAATATTTTGTGCAAAAAAGTTAAATGTTCATTTTTTTAAACATTCCAAAAATTCCTGTGAAACACCTGAAGGGTTAATAGAGTTCTTGAATGTGGTTTTGAGCACCTTGAGGGGAGCAGTTTTTAGAATGGTGTCATTTTTGGGTATTTTCTATCATATAGACCCCTCAAAGTGACTTCAAATGTGATGTGGTCCCTAAAAAAAAATGGCATTGTAAAAATGAGAAATCGCTGGTCAACTTTCCTTATAACTTAGTAACAAAAAAAATTTTGTTTCCAACATTGTGCTGATGTAAAGTAGACATGTAGGAAATGTTATTTAGTAACTATTTTGTGTGACATATTTCTCTGTTTTAAGAGCATAAAAATTCAAAGTTTGAAAATTGCTATATTTTCTAAATTTTTGCCATATTTCCATTTTTTTCATAAATAAACGCAAGTTATATCGAAGAAATTTTACCACTAACATGAAGTACAATATGTCAAGATCCGTTGAAGCATACCAAAGTTATAGCCTCATAACAGGACAGTGATCAGAATTGTAAAAATTGTCCCGGTCTTTAACATACAAACAACCCTGGGAGTAAAGCGGTTAATGCAGGTAACGAGTTGATTAGGCGCGTCTAACTGGTCTGTAGGAGCCAGAACTCTTAATGGTTGGTAGGGGATCAAATACTTATTTCTCACTGCAAAATGCAAATAAATTTATGTAAGTTATACAATGTGATTTTCTGGATTTTATTTTTGATATTCTATCTCTCAATGTTAAAATTAACCCTTCATGACTGGAGCTTTTCTCGGTTTTGCGTTTTCGTTTTTCGCTCCCCTTCTTTTCCCAAAGCCATAACTTTTTTATTTTTGGTCAATATGGCCATGTGAGGGCTTATTTTTTGCGGGAGGAGTTCTATTTTTGAATGAAACCTTTGGTTTTACTATATCGTGTAAAAGAAACCGGGAAAAAAATTCCAAGTGCAGTGAAATTGCAAAAAAAGTGCAATCCCACACCTGTTTTTTGTTTGGCTTTTTTAGTAGGTTCACTAAATGCTAAAACTGACCTGCCATTATGATTCTCCAGGTCATTATGAGTTAATAGACACCAAACATGTCTATGTTCTTTATCTAAGTGGTGAAAAAAAATTCCAAAGTTTGCAAAAAAAAATAAAAATTGAGCCATTTTCCGAGACCCATAGCATCTCCATTTTTCGTGATCTCAGGTTGGGTGAATGCTTATTTTTTGCATGCCGAGCTGACGCTTTTAACTATACAATTTTTGTACATATACGATGTTTTGATCGCTCATTGTTGCATTTTAATGCAATGTCGCGGCGACAAAAAAAACATAATTCTGGAGTTTCAAATTTTTTTCCCGCTACTTCCGTTTAGCAATCAGGTTAATCCTTTTTTTTATTGATAGATCGGGCGATTCTGAACGTGGAGATACCAAATATGTGTATGTTTGATTTTGTTTTTATTGTTTTACTTTGAATGGGGCAAAAGTGGGGTGATTTGAACTTTTTTAAAAAAGTTTTTTTTATTTTTAAAAACTTTTTTTCACTTTTGTCATGCTTCAATAGCCTCCAAGGGAGACTAGAAGATGCCACTACCCGATCAGCTCTGCTACATAGAGGGTATGAACAGATCGCCTCTATGTAGCAGAATTACTGCATTGCAATCCGGCATTAGCAACCATAGATGTCTTAAGGAGACCTCTGGTTGTCATGCCGACACACCGGTGACCCTTGATCACGTGACCCGGGTCACCGGTGAGCGCATTTCCTGCTGTATGGCCGGAAGCGCTTGTTAAATGCCGCTGTCAGCGATTGACAGCAGCATTTAACTAGTTAATAGCTGCGGATAGATCGTGATTCTACCAGTGGCTAGTGCCGGCACATGTCAGCTGTTCAAGACAGCTGACATGTCCTGGCTTTGAGGTGGGCTTACCGCCAGAGCCCACATCAAAGCGGGGGTACTGCCATAGGACGTACTATTCCATCCGATGGCAGTAAGGGGTTAAAATTATTGACTATTGATGTCTTTGTCAGTGGGCAAATTTACAAAATCAGCAAGGGATCAAATACTTATTTCCCCTACTGTATAAGTTATCACCTATAGTGTTGAGCGATACTGCTCGATATCTAAAAATATCGGATCGGAATGGTATCGCCGATATCACTAACTATCGGCGATATCCGATTCCGATACCGGAAGTCCCATGTAAGTCTATGGGAACAAAATATTGCAACTAAAAAAACACTTTCTTTCCTTGTAAACACAAAATATACACACTTAGAATACATATATATATATATATACATGTCATTGTGACATATATATATACATATATTTATAGTTTATTCACTTCTACATAGTAAAATAGCCTCTGATTCAATTGCCGGGTAAAGCCGGCATTTGTGAAAAGACAGAAGCACCCGAGGGTCCAGTCGCCACAGAGATGTTGCATCGCACCCAGCGAACAGGATTCAGAAGCTCGCTATAAGCGAGTCCTGTGTGCCTTAATTGAACTGTTTTTTTGCTTGAGAATTGCAAAAATCATCATAGACTGTATTTGCCATTTTTCCGTCATATCTGCGCCACGAGGCACAGGTGAAGAATAAGGGGGTGCTCTCGTGGGCGTACACTCACTCCGTGGCGCGAAAACGATGTCCGCACACTCTAAATGTTACTGCAATGTAAGATCGTGCCCCACAGCTCTGGAGTTCCGCCTCCTCATCCTCCTCAGTGGGCGTAAACGAACGTGAAGGTCCCGCCTCCCTACAAAAGATGTCGCCTCTCCTGATGCTAATGACACATGTGACTTTGCTGAGATGGCGAATGGACGTGAGCAGAAGTGGGAAGGGATGGAGGAGTCAGAGCTCTCCCCCCACGGAAGCGACCCGATCGCCACGTAGCCACCGTTTGGCACCCGGCCTGGAAACCCTCCTACGCTGGAAGAAGCGGAGGATACCCTGAGAGACCTGGCCCGGCACCGGGAGGAGGTCGCCAGGATGGAAGCGAGCTGGCGGGCCCTAAAACTACAATTGGAGCGGCGCCAATCCCTCTTACCCCCTGAAGTGTCTGTACCGGAAGGTGAGGCACCCGTTCCAGTAGAGGAGGCCGTGCGGGCATCCCAGCCCTTGCAATCTGAACCGGTTGCCAGTATCTCAGTGGAGGCACCCGTTCCAGTACAGGAGGCCGTGCGGGCATCCCAGCCCTTGCAATCTGAACCGGTTGCCAGTATCTCAGTGGAGGCACCCGTTCCAGTACAGGAGGCCGTGCGGGCATCCCAGCCCTTGCAATCTGAACCGGTTGCCAGTATCACAGTGGAGGCACCCGTTCCTGCAGAAAACGCCGCACCAGCACCCCAGATCCCGCTGTCTGCCCCCGTCGCTGAGGCAGAAGAAGCGACACCCGTCCTCATGGAGGGGGCCGCGCAGGCACCAGAGCTCTACCTGCCTGTACCGGAGCCCCGACCGTCATCTGTTCCAGAGCCGGCTGCTTCCGCCGCAGGTGAGCGCCGCCAGGACTGGCGGGCACCAGGAGAGCTGCCGCAAACCGGACATCGTAAGCTGGCGTTTGATGGTGGAGACATGGAGATGCTGGTGGAGGAGAATTACAACCGGCGTCAGGAGGAAGAGTGGAGACGTCGGGAGCGGGAAGCAGAGCGACAAAGGGAGCAGCGAGAATCCCAAAAGCTTCGGCAACGTCACCTGGAGAAGGACCTGGCAGAGAAGGCACGTATGAGAAAGGATAAAAGTACGGTGAGGGAGCCGCGGCGTAAGGGTGCAGTACGGAACTTTAAGTTAAAAGGTGGTTGGGGCTTCATCCAGGAGCCTGGACTTTATTTAGAAGTTTTTGTAACCCGGCGGGACGTGGAGGCTCACCTCCCAGAAGGACACCCGGGGAGGGACCTGTTGCCAGGAGACTTGGTGACTTACACCCGACACTGGGGTTACAATGGATGGTACGCCCTAAATGTTACCAGGTGCGACCCCTACTCCCCAGAGTGTCAGGAAACTGACAGACCCTACGAGCCTTCAGCCTCCCCCAACCAGGCCTCTGCACAAGTGCCCACCCCACGCCGTGAATCTCCCCAGCCTACCTCAGTGGTCTCCTCAGCAGCCCCAGCTATGGACATGATAATGATAGCTGGCCCGTACCCGGCGCCTGTTAGGCCCCCTGGGGTTCGTTCAGTCCGGGACATAGGGGTCCAGACCCGGAGGGAGATGAAAGAGGTGGCCACACAGACCCATATAGCGGGTCACGACGTCACTGTACTGGCCACACGACGTCATCAGGTCTGGGTGGACCCTCCTGTCACGGATGTTTGGCAAGCTCCAGAAGAGTACCAGGTGGTACCTGGAAGAGGCCAGCCAAAGAAGTCTAAATAACCCGGACAGGGTCTCTGTATGTAAATAGTTAAATTATTGATGTACCCGGACGGGTGAATGTTCATAAAAAGAAGTTTATTGCCTTAATATACCCAGGTTGGGTAATGGTTTGATGTACCCGGACGGGTGAATGTTCAGAAGAACAAGTTTATTGTTGCCTTAATATACCCAGGTTGGGTAATGGTGTTTCACTGTAATGAAAATGTTGAACTTTGAAGCCATGAACTGTACTGGCTCACAAATTTTTCTGTAAATAGTTGGCACTTCGGTGCTCCATCTTGGTTTTACAAAAAACTTTACTGTGCACTATTTTCAACTACCTCAGAAACTAAAAACCCGTTTGGTGTGGCCGAAAGTGAGGTCTGCTCAAGGAAAGTCTTGCAGCCCACCCAAGACCACAGTTGGAGGTTTGGAGCGGGTCCTCCACAAGCACAAGTAAAGGACACTGTGAAGTTACCCCGGTGGGGTTGTAGTCCTAAGAAGTCTCCACGAACTTCGGCACTAATGCTATTTGCACTTTTGTTGAATATGTATTTATTAACACACATGTATAACACATATCAAGGGTATGAACAGTAACAAAACATGTCACATAATATAAGCCATTTGCACTTTTGTAATGTTATTATTAAAAATTTTATTATGCAACGTTTAACTTGAAGTGTTTCCTGCTTTCTTACTACGTCGCATAGTCCACTTTGCTACATCACTTTGCACCATTGCTCTATCTCACATCTATCTGCCCTGGAAGGATAGCGTGTTACCTGTAGAAGACTTTTCACCTACCTGCACTACACCATCCCTTCCATAGGACCTGCACAGCAGCGCTGGACACCCTGACCAGGTACTACAGGTGGCGTCACGACAAACTACACGAACATTCTATCATCCCCTGGAAATATCCCACATTCCAGTGATCGCCCAGGTCACGGACCGAGCTGTGCTACTCGTGACATCCCCCATAGAAGTCGACGTGATCGGTGCCGAGTACCCCCAAAACCCTTGTCTCTGTGCGACTCAACTTCCCTCACTGTGCTGGCACTTTACATTTACAATGCCTCTGGGTTTTTTTTGGGGGGGTGGGAACATTCAGACTTTTGCTATGGGGCCCCATGATTTATATGTACGCCCCTGCTGCTGAGGCATGGTATTTAAGGCTGTTAAGGAGCCAACATACATGGACCTTGCCAGCAGCGTCGGACTGGAGTACCTTGGGCCCACCAGAGAAAATATATTCTTGCGGCCCAACATCATACTTCCCAACCTTTGAATAAGCGAAAGAGGGACAAAGGCTGTGGCATGCTCTGCATGCTGCAGAAAATTTTAGGCCATGCCACGTTGCACCACAGACTGTCCAGGAGTTGGTGGATGCTTTAGTCCAGGTGTGGGAGGAGATCCCTCACGAGACCATCCGTCGCGCTCATCAGGAGCATGGGCAGAAGTTGTAGGGAGGTCATACAGCATACCTCCCAAATTTGGAAGACAGGAAAGAGGATTAAAGGCTGCGGCGCGTGTTGCGCGGCGCTGAAAATTTTAGGCCACGCCCCGACAACACCCATTTCACAGCTAATCACACCCATATCCTCGCCCCAAGCGTAACCATTTAGCACTGCTGATCACACTGACTGGTAATGAGGGCACAGTGGCTGGTACTGAGGAAAAGAAAGAAAGAGCAGCGAGAGAGAAAGAACAAACAGAGAAAGAAAGAGAGGAAAGAAAGAAAATAGAGAAAGAAAGAACAGAGAGAAAAAAGAACAGAGAGCGAGAAGGAAAGAACAGAGAGCGAGAAAGAAAGACTAGAGAGAGAGCCATAGGCGTAGCTAGGGTTTTGGTTTAGTGGGGGCAAAACTTCTGAGTGGGCCCATCATCAGAGAACCCCAGCAAATGACCGCGCTGTTGGCCAAAATAATCTATATATAAAAAGACCAATATTGATATTACCGCCATATGGTCTGTGTTAAATAATACCAGTCCTACAGAACATATAATAGATTACAGCACAGGTACAGATAATGACTTACCGCTGATGTTCTTTCTAATGGAATTGTTCACTTTTCATGTCTTTTCCATCTGGCCCACACCGACATGACGACTTCTCCAGCCAGGACTCGACTGCACCCCCATTAAAAAAAAAATAAAAAAAAAACTCACCTCCCGGCTCCTGTGCTGCTCACTGTTCTCCCTCTCAGCGTCTGACAGCGGGCGCCGGCAGGTGATGTTATTGCGCCCGCTGTCATACGCTGAGAGGGGGATTATGGGAGAGTAGGAGCGCTCGCTCCTTCTCTCTCCATGCGGTCAGCTTTATCGGCTGGATGCCGATACAGCTGACCCTCCGATGACGGGTGGGGGGCCCACTGCTGGCACCGGGCCCCCCCAACGCCTGTTCAGGCCCCATAGCTTCCGGGCGGCAGAGCAGGGAGAGCGATTCACCCTGCTCTGCCGCAGAATGTAACTGTATTGTAGCTCCGGGTGGGCCCCCTCAGAGCGCGGGCCCCGGGGCCACCACCCCCTCTGCCCCGCGACCTATCCTTTCAAATCAGGGCCCACCACTCAGGAGCTGGGGCCCACCGTAGGTTTCTCCGGTGTCCCGGTGCCTCAGTCCGACCCTGCTTGCCAGCCTGATAATACCAGGCCACAGCAGTCTGCATATCTTGGCTGGTTAACAAAAATAGGGATCCCCTCGAAAAAAATTTGGCGTGGGGTCCCCCCTATTTTTGTTAACCAGCCAGATGAAGCAGACTGCTGAGGCCTGGTTTTTCAGGCTGGTAAGGATCCAATATCCATGGACCTTGCCAGCCTGATAATACCAGGCCACAGCAGTCTGCTTAGCTTGGCTGGTTAACAAAAATAGGGGATCCCCTCGAAAAAAAAACGGCGTAGGGGTCCCCCTATTTTTGTTAACCAGCCAAGTAAAATGCAGACTGCTGCGGCCTGGTATTAAAAGACTGTCAAGGCCCATGGATTTTGGCCCTCAACAGCCTGATAATACCAGGCTACAGCAGCCCCACATTTGGCGCATCAAAAGATGTGCCAATTGTGGCACTTTACCCGGCTCTTCCCACTGCCCTGTAGCGGTGGCAAGCGGGGCAATAAGGGGTTAATGTCACCGTTGATTGCACGGTGAGAATAAGCCCAGTTAATAATGGAGAGGTGTCAATAAGACACCGATCCATTATTAATCCCAAAGTTTTTAAATGTATAAAAAAAAAGACACAGCAAGAAAAAAGTATTTTACTGAAATAAAAAAGACAACACAGTTTTCATTTATTTTATTATACTCTCATTCCTGCGACGCCATCGATCTCCTGTAAAAAAAGAAAAAAAACAAACCAACAGTATACCACCTGTCCGACGCAGTCCATAGTAACGAGGGTCCCACGACGATCCAGCTCTGCTACATCGCAATGACAGGCAGAGCCTGTCATCTCGACGCAGCACAGCTGATTACCTGCTTCCCCGGCGGTGACGTCATCGGACTGACTGCTTTACGGCCGGGATTACCCAGCAGTCACTGCAGTTATCGCGAGAAACTGCATGTGACCGCCGGGGAAAGATGATGGCGGCCATCAAGCAGTCCAGCCCGTGACCGCCGGAGATCTTCTGCCAGGTAAGTGCCGCTGACTCCTGACAGACCCGACCGACGGACACTGACAGTGACAGTGACAAATCCGATTCCGGTATCCGATAAGACGAAAATATCGGAACTAAGTATCGAAAGTCCGATAGAGCTAATATCGGCCGATACCCGATACTTGCTGTATCGTATCGCTCAACACTAATCACCTACCTTTTGGATAGGTGATCACTTATCTTCACCAGACAACACCTTAAAAAGTCTCTTTACATTTTTAACAGGTGGCCACATTTTTTGGAGTGGTTATTGGCCACATAGTGAACGGAAATGTCCTATTATTTAAGGAGTCAGGACTGCAGGAAAGTGAGTTACACATCACCTATGGCCAAATGGCTGGGAAGAGTCATACTGCATTGAGTCTTATTTTCCAGCTGCGATTGGCACTGTAGGAAGTAAATGGAACTGTTACGCATATATCCTACAGAACACACATCCTATGGAACACACTAAGAAGCTGCCCTTCCCTCATTATACAGGCATCTGGAAGTAATGGGAACGCCTGTCGGGATGAGGAGGTCCATTGTCCGGGCATCTTGTGGCCCAGAATGCCTTCACATCCGCTCCAAGATGTTTGGAGAATAGTTTTCTGGTAAAAATTCAGCTGTGATGTACCAGAAGGAACCTGTGTGGTATCCAGTCTGTGTGCTGGCCATGGTGAAATGTGTACACTGCCTTGAGGTGGAGACGCATACATACACACACTGCCTCACCGTGGAGCCGCATACACACACACACTGGCTCACCGTGGAGGCGCATAAACACACACACTCTGTCGCCGTGGAGCCGCATACATACACACTGCTTCGCCACCGAGCCGCATATGAGCCGCCCTCCCAGGGCAGCGGGGGTACTCAGATCCGAGCCTATTAACTCCTGTGGGGATGTCACAGCAACACAGCTCAGTCCGTGGCCCTGGGTGCTCACCATAAATGGGGGATATTTACAGGGGATTAAATGTTCGTATGATGATTCCTGACGCCACCTGTAGTACCTGGTCAGGGTGACCAGCGCTGCTGTGCAAGTCCTCTGGAAGGGATGGTGATGTACAGCTAGATGTTAGGCCTCCTACAGGTGAGGCTGTGTCCTTCCAGGGCAGGATAATGTAGAATAGCAGGGATGGTGCTTGAAGATGTAGCAGAGGGGAGTGTGCGTCGCTGGAATAATCAGGGAAACAGTTCTGTTGCAGTTTCAAGATATTACTCACGGTCTGTTGTGCACATACAGATACCAGTCGGGCACTGTGTCCTCCAAGAGAGTGGTCCAGCAACCCTCAGGTAAGTTAGTCGCACTTCCAAAGACTCCCCTTTCAGTATGTTCCTTTCCGGCTTCTTCTCTCCCGGTGCTAACTCTCCTTACTACCATGCACCACGCCACCACAGAGCCCTCGGACAAGGGAGTATTGGGTCCTTTCAGTTCACAGATCACGGCCCTACGTTCTGCACGTACTTGACCCCTAAGCTGCCTTCCGGTGAGATTATGGTGGCTAGTGGCCCAGTGAAGTGACCACTGTTGTCTGTGTTACTAGCGGAGCCTGAGCCTTCCCGCTAATCTAGGCACCGTTCCCCGATGTTCGCCTGGTCCTTCCTTCTTCAGGATGGGGGCACAGCTCCAGTTGCTGTCTTGCCCTGGACCCGTTCGCTCTCACAGCAAGGCTCCCTGAGATGAACTCAAAGTAGCAGCAGGACAGTCCAGTACCCACTCACTGACTGCCTGACACAAGACTGATCTCTAAACTAACACGCAGCCTAAGTGCTGCCTAAACTCCACCCACCTCTTTTCATCTGGACCTTCACTATATCACCACCATATTGGGTCTATTATCGTCACTGCACCATTACACTGGTAACCATGATTATTCACTCACAAGCCCAGTTAACGCTCTTATTTTGTCCCATGCTGGCTTCCTTGCAATTTGGAATGCAGGCAAATCACACAGTGGAACGCAAAGTCTCCTCTAGATTACGTCACCTCCAGCCCTGAGTTATGACGTGCTGACATGCTGTTCTCAGCGTGCCACATACTTCCGGTCACAAGCTTTTACTCCACGAGCGTACTGCTCTTATACCAGTCACCAGACAGACTGCCTCTGACTAGCGGTGGACGCCGCGTCGGCAGCACACCTCACTGGTAAGATTTATGACCACTACACGTTCTTTCTCAGTATGTGAGCACTTTAACCCTTCAATGAATTCTCTGCACATAGGCTGCAAACTTCGATAGCCTGAGACATTCTGCGTCATCCCTGTGGTATGTTATATTATAGATTTATTCTATAAACTGGCGCATGCCATTTTTAGTATAACATTGAACTACCCACTTTTCTTAGGCGTTACTCTTGAATATCTCCCTGGGCACTGACGATTTGAAATAAGAAAAGCTATATAGCTGCGTTATTGAAACATTTCTTTCCACCTCAGCGGTATGTTCGCATAGACCCTGGTATCACCATGGTGGTTTTGTACACAAAATTATTTTTCTGATATCACCAACTGTTTGTAGGTTATCTTCTCTAAACTGCTTCATTTGGCTCTGTGATTGATACAGCTTTCTGAAAACGGTATGTCGATACGGTTTCTTTTCCATGTTCCTCACTCGTCTTTAGAATCAAGACTGTGTTAAATAAGCCCTCTTCCTATGTTCTATATTATGATTATGCCGATTTTTGACTACATTAGAGTCTTTTGTATATACTTTATTTATGATCTTTACCCAATTGTTTATGTTATACAGCAACTGACGAAGGTCCGGTTGTGGACCGAAACGTTTTGCTGACTGCTGTTATTCTTTTTGAACACAATAAAAATTCAAAAAATTTCAAAGTTGAGTGCCAGATTTATATTATTATTGTCATGGTTTTGGAACCTATCTTGGCACCAGTTCTTTATATATATAGCTGTGCACACGGTTCTTCTTCTGATATAATTACCTTTACGTGTAACACGCTTTTTTTCGGCTATGTCTGCAAATACTTTTTCCTATAATCAGGAAGAATTTTCTGCTATTTTGGCACAGTCAAAATTCTCGAGCGAGTTCTTGAAAGCCCCACCACGGGAGACACGAGGCCGTGATTTAGAACGGGCACTAAGGCACCAAGTCAACTTAGAATTGCACAGTGCCACTCTCTCCGAATATTTAAGGGTTAAAAGAATCCCTAGAGGGTTAAGAGTCCCACTCCACCCCACCCTTTTTCATGATTCCCCTGAATTTTGTTCTCGTTTCGAGCAAATCCTTAATAAATGTTCATTTGATTTAATGACCCTCACCTTGGAACACCTACATACGGCATTGGAGACCAATACAGCCCAAGTGAAGAACATTGAAACACAACTATCGTCAACTGGAACCACCGAAGAACTCTCGGCCCTCCGATCGCAGATCCAACAGAGGATTGATCAGCACAGGAGAGACACCGAGACACGCAAAAGGAACAAGTTCACACGAGACACAACCGATTACGAATCGCAGAAAGTCTACAGATGGCAAGACAACTCTTCCTCAAGGCGACCTCCATCAAGAAACCATCGCTCATCCACAGACTACTCTACCTCCGGATCGGTGCAAGAGAGGAATACTCTCCCATCAACCTCGTCTTATTTTTTAGGACAAAGACGCCGGTTCCCCAAAAGAAGACAAGACGGGGCCACAGGCGGAAGGAACAACCAAGACCAAATGAGGGTTACACGATCTCAGGTACTGAATCGTTAGTAATTAATATTTCATCCACATCTCTAGGTATCGCGGAATATTCAGCACTCCAGAAGGGCCTCTCCTTTTGCCCCTCTTATGGATGCAGGACCTTTGGTCTAGAAATGGACCTACAAAAGTTCTTCCGCCTATTAAGACTGAAGGTTCATTTCTCATCAATACCTGAAATACCTGTCATTAGATCTAATCCTCTATCCATAACTAGTCTAGGTTTAAGGAACAAGTGTTCCTTCCGCCCACCACCAGGTTCTCATGCTCTAGAAACCTTCATCGACTTCGTTCAGACCTCCTTCAATAATATACGCAAAGACATTGAGAGAGGTAAACTCCATTACCCAAGCAATCTCTCTAATGTAGAGAGACAGGCTCTTAAATCCCTTCAGGATAATCCTGAACTTATAATCAAGCCCACTGACAAGGGTGGAGCCCTAGTCATCATGGACAAATCCAAGTATATCTTAGATATCCTGAGGCAGTTAACAGACACGTCCATATATAAACCCCTCCTTAGGGATCCCACTCCCGATATATCCAATAAAATAGAAGAAATCATCTTGAAATACTCACATATAGGTATCCTTGACTCTAAAACTTGCGATTATTTACGTAAATCACACCCAATTACTCCAGTGTTTTACACATTCCCGAAGGTGCATAAGAACTTACAAAACCCACCTGGGAGACCAATAGTGGCGTCTACGGACTCCATATTGTCCCCCATTGCCAAATTTCTTGAAAAAATATTGACACCCCTTACCCAACAATCTCCATCCTTCATTCTGGATACAGGAGATTTCCTAAAAGTTATCAAAACATTGGGTAGAGTTCCACCAGACACATTGCTGGTCACTATGGATGTTAAAGACTTGTACACATCCATCCCCCACATAGAAGGGATTAACTCGGTGCATCACCTCCTCTCGTCCTCCGAGATGTCCGAAGATGGTGTCAACTTATGCATTGACCTTCTCACTGTCATATTGTTTAACAACTTTTTTCTTTTTCAAGATACTTTCTACTTACATTGCCGTGGTACCGCGATGGGATCGAATGTGGCGCCTCCATATGCAAACACATATATGGCGCATTTTGAATCATCCATAATTTACACACTTCCACTCTATACCCATAATGTGATAGTATGGAAGCGCTACATCGACGATGTCTTCTGCCTACGGCGTGGCACACCAGAATCTTTATTACAATTCCACTCTGTCCTGAATCAATCATGGCCAGGCATCACATTCACCATGTCATATGATACTAGTTCTATTGATTTCCTTGATACTAAGATCCTGAAGGATACTGCAGGAAACCTTACAACAGATCTCTTCATCAAATCCACCGATCGGAATAGTTTATTACATTTTACAAGCTTCCATCCACCTGCAGTAAAACGTTCAATACCTAAGTCACAATTTCAGAGGGTCTGCCGTATAGTTTCCGATGATAACCAAAGGACACAACGCCTGACTGACATGACCCATAAATTTTCAAACCGGGGTTATCCCACCACATTATTAGATAGAGCTAGAAATCCACCCCATAGGGAGGATACCAGAAGGATCGAGACCACACAACGAATTCCCTTCGTACACTCCTTCCATCCCTTTGCTTTTCTTCTTCATAGAACTATCAGAAGACATTGGTCCATTTTGTCCTCGGCACATCCAAACATAGTGGAATTCCGTTAACACTTCTTGCCATGCTTTAGAAGACCACCCAATTTTAAGGATTATCTTGTCCATGCTGACATCGGCTCCAATACACGTCGTAAACAACTGTTCTTATCCAAACCTCAAACAGGCACCTATCCGTGTTTACATTGTGCACAATGCAACAATGTTATAAAAGGAGGCAGATTTCTACATCCAAGGACAGGCAAAACATTTTTCATTAAGAACTACTATACATGTGAATCCTCATTTGTCGTTTATCTAATTAAATGTCCGTGTGGACTGTTATATATAGGCGAAACGACACAATCTATTAGAGATCATATCTCTAAACATAAGTCCACCATACGATGTCGGAATCTCCTCCTCCCGTTACCCAGTCATTTTCATCAAATGGGACATTCTATCTCCCAACTGAAATACCAGGTAATCGACTTCGTCCCTCCCCTCCGACGAGGGGGTGACCGGATAGCGTGACTCAAAAAACGTGAATCCTTCTGGATACACACGCTTGAAACTTTGACCCCTAAAGGTCTAAACCGTGAATATGATCTGTTATCCTTTTTATGAATATGTCTACCCATATTGTCATATCTGCATAAGTTAATTACTATATCTCTATCTTTTCAGAGCCACCTTTACTGAATATCATCTTTTCATCTGGACCTTCACTATATCACCACCATATTGGGTCTATTATCGTCACTGCACCATTACACTGGTAACCATGATTATTCACTCACAAGCCCAGTTAACGCTCTTATTTTGTCCCATGCTGGCTTCCTTGCAATTTGGAATGCAGGCAAATCACACAGTGGAACGCAAAGTCTCCTCTAGATTACGTCACCTCCAGCCCTGAGTTATGACGTGCTGACATGCTGTTCTCAGCGTGCCACATACTTCCGGTCACAAGCTTTTACTCCACGAGCGTACTGCTCTTATACCAGTCACCAGACAGACTGCCTCTGACTAGCGGTGGACGCCGCGTTGGCAGCACACCTCACTGGTAAGATTTACTACACGTTCTTTCTCAGTATGTGAGCACTTTAACCCTTCAATGAATTCTCTGCACATAGGCTGCAAACTTCGATAGCCTGAGACATTCTGCGTCATCCCTGTGGTATGTTATATTATAGATTTATTCTATAAACTGGCGCATGCCATTTTTAGTATAACATTGAACTACCCACTTTTCTTAGGCGTTACTCTTGAATATCTCCCTGGGCACTGACGATTTGAAATAAGAAAAGCTATATAGCTGCGTTATTGAAACATGTCTTTCCACCTCAGCGGTATGTTCACATAGACCCTGGTATCACCATGGTGGTTTTGTACACAAAATTATTTTTCTGATATCACCAACTGTTTGTAGGTTATCTTCTCTAAACTGCTTCATTTGGCTCTATGATTGATACAGCTTTCTGAAAACGGTATGTCGATACGGTTTCTTTTCCATGTTCCTCACTCGTCTTTAGAATCAAGACTGTGTTAAATAAGCCCTCTTCCTATGTTCTATATTATGATTATGCCGATTTTTGACTACATTAGAGTCTTTTGTATATACTTTATTTATGATCTTTACCCAATTGTTTATGTTATACAGCAACTGACGAAGGTCCGGTTGTGGACCGAAACGTTTTGCTGACTGCTGTTATTCTTTTTGGACACAATAAAAATTCAAAAAATTTCAAAGTTGAGTGCCAGATTTATATTATTATTGCTGTCTTGCCCTGGACCCGTTCGCTCTCACAGCAAGGCTCCCTGAGATGAACTCAAAGGAGCAGCAGGACAGTCCAGTACCCACTCACTGACTGCCTGACACAAGACTGATCTCTAAACTAACATGCAGCCTAAGTGCTGATTAAACTCCACCCACCAACTAACTACACCCTTTTCTAACCAGCCTGAGTCAGACCATCCTCTCGAAGGGTTCGCCTGTGCTCAGACAGCATAGTGCATGTTGGATACAGGTGGTGGGAGTCAATGGGGTGCTTCCTCCTTACTTGAGAGTCAGGTGTCACACCTCCAGGTGAGATGAAACATCTCCATGGTGACTGGACCCTCAGGGCGCCACATTCCCCCCTTGTCAAACACAGCACTCGGGACTGTAACAGAGTAAAGATATTACATGAGAAACATACAAAAATTTTTATGAATGCCAGCAAACAATAGAAAACAATTTCAAAACTCATCATCCCTTTATGGGAGGCACTTCAGGTTAAACGTTGCAGAAATAACATTTTTATTATTAACATTCAAATATAGTGCAATCAGCAATTACGTTGGAGTTCATTTAAAACTTGTGCTTGTGGAGGACCCGCTCCAAACCTCCAACGGTGTTCTTGGGTAGGCTGCAAGACATTACTGACTTTTCCAGCAGACCTTCGGCCAGACCAAACGGGTTTTAACTTCAGAGGTAGTAAATAAAAGCTTTGTGTAAAACCAAGATGGAGCACCTGAGTGCTAACTATATACAATGCAAGTTTTTGGTCTAGAGAGTCCATAGCCACCAGTTCAGATAAGAAAACATATTAGAAAACATAACTATTCACAGGTTAACAACCCTGTCCGGGTTAAGGATTCATTTACTTATTTGCAGGTGGTGGCACCGGGAGCTACCTGGTACCCCTCTTAGCCGGAAGTCTCTTCTAGCCCCCTGCCGCCGAGACTCGTGCACAGTACCTCTCGTCTGCTGCATCCGCTGCCCCTGGCGACGCTGCTGGGCCTCCCACTCCTGGCGCCTCCATTCTTCCTGCAGGCGCCAGTTGTAGTCCTCCTCTGTAAGGACCTCCACATTCTTGCTGTCAGTCGGCTGGTCCGGGATCCCCGGCTTCTCCGGGCCTTCCCACGGCCGCCGGGACAAGCGGCGCTCAGCATCAACTGGTGCGGGAATAGGCTCTGAGACACGCTGCTGAGCCGGCTCACTCCGGCTCTCCAGGCCGCAAGGTCTGTCTCCTTCTGGGGACTCTGGCGGCGTGCACAGATCTGGTGAAGGCGGCGTTGGTAGGGATTCCTCCGCTGACTCTTCTGCGGGGCCGGGTGCCCCCGCTGCAGTGTCGGTGCCTGTGACGGGTTCCTCACTGTCCCCTGGTGCCGGTGCAATGGGTCGGCTGGGTAGTCGGTGCCGCTCCAGTGGCGATTTCAGCCGCAGCTTCAGAGCCCGCCAGCTCCGCTCCGTCCTCTTTACTTCCTCCCGGTGCCGGGCCAGTTCTTCCAGCGCAGCATCCACATCGGAGCTGGAGAGGGAGCCAACAGGTGCAGGCGCTGCAGGGGGCTCGGTGGGTGGTAGGTCTCTTTCTTGCTGGGAGAGGGTGTGCTCCTCCATTCCCTCCCACGTCAGCTCACCACCGGTCGCCATCTTAATCAGGTCATCAGTAGTATTGAGCGATACTGCCCGATATCCAGAAATATCGGATCGGATTGGATCGGCCCGATACTCAGAAAGTATCGGGTATCGCCGATCCGATACCGGAAACCCAATGCAAGTCAATGGGACAGAAATATCGTAATTAAAAAAACCTCTTTGTTTCCTTGTAAACACTAGATATACACACATAGAATAGACATATATATATATATATATATATATATATACACATGTCATTGTGACATATATATATACATATATTTATAGTTCATACACTTCTACATAGTAAAATAGCCTCTGATTCAATTGCCGGGCAATGCCGGCTTTTTTGAAAATACAGAACCACCCGACATGAAATGACACATGGTTTACATAGAGTTAACCATGTCATTTCATGTAGTTTGATATATGGTTTTCACTAACAATTACATGAGTGTATGTGTGCAAAATTTGACACATGTAGGGGTTAATTACAGGTGTATGTTGTGAATGTTTTAGAAATGAATTCTGAGCAGAAGCTCCCTCTGGTGGTTACAAACAGTACTGAACCATTCAATGAGGATTGGCAATCAGGAATCACAGACTGGTCTTATATAAGGGAGGTTCCCTCCCATCATGGTTGCCGGTGATCAATTGTTCTTGTCTCAACGTTGTTTCCTGGTTCACTTGGAAGCTTGCTGAGTCTTGCCTCTTCTCCTGCTCTCAGATAAGATATTTTCTGTTTTTTGTTTTTGTGCTTACCATTTGCATATTTCTCTGCATTTCTGTGAAGTTAGCCAGGTCCCCCTCCCCGGGGGGCTTGGGCTCTTCTCAGTTCCTCTGGAGCCACTGTTATTTGTTCATTTGCCTTTTCCAGTTTTTTCAGTGGCTGCGGCTTAGTTTTGTTACACCAGAGAACTAATTTAGGTGGTAGAGGTCATGTGATCTCAGGTGTTTTTGCAATTAGTAGCGTTGTTTTTTTTTAGGGTTTTTTTTGGATTGCAGTAAGTATCCTTCCTATCCTTTTTCTGTCTAGGCAGATTGGGACCCAACGTTTGCTCATACTATTTTCTGTCTGTGTCTGTATTTCCTCTTGTCTAACCACCATTACATGTTTGGGGGCTTCCTATGTTCTTTGGGGATCTGCTCCGGGGCAGATAGCTTTCCTTTTTCTATCTTTAGGTGTAGTTAACCCCTCAGGCTGTGACGAGGAGTCTAGGACCAACGTAGGAACGCTCCACGGCTGCCTTTAGTTGTGGTGATTAGTCAGGGTACTGCAATCCAGTAGATTCCAACCTCTCTAGTGTATTGCCGTTTTTGCCTGCTCTCCTCAGCTACCAAAACATAACAGGTGTAAATTTGTTGTAAAAAAAACACATTTTTTTGCTACGAATTTACACCTTTAGTTAACCCCTACATGTGTCAAATTTTGCACACATACACTCATGTAATTGTTAGTGAAAACCATATATCAAACTACATAAAATGACATAGTTAACTCTATGTAAACCATGTGTCATTTCATGTCGAGTCTGTAATTTCACAAAAGCCGGCAATTGAATTAGCGGCTATTATACTATGTAGAAATGTATGTACTATAAAAAATATATATATATATATATATTTATATATATACACATATGTGTCACAAATTCAATAACATGTATATATATATATATATATATATATATATATAAGGTGTAAAATTGTTGAAAAAAATGCGTGGGCTCTCGCCCTATTTTCTCAACCAGCCAGACAAAGCCAGCGAGTGTGGGCTGATAATAATAGCCCAGAGAGGGACTATTATTTTTGGCCCCCTCCTGGCTACTAACATCTGCCCCAGACACCCCAGAAAAGGCAAATCTATAATTAGATTCGCCTTTTCTGGCACATTGCCTGTCTATTCCCATTGCCCTGTAGCGGTGGCGAATAGGTTAATAAGGGGTTAAAGCCACCTTGCTATTGAAAGGTGACTTTAAGCCAGGTTAATAATTGAGAGCTCTCAATTAGACAACTATCAATTATTAATCATATTGTATGAAATAAAAATGAAACACACACACTTTAATTAAAAATCATTTTAATGAAATAAACACAGTTTTTGACCATATTTTATTTTACTGCCATTCCTTGCGAAGCCCTTGTTCACCTGTAATAAAAATAAAATAATAAAGCAACATTATTCTTACCTATCCGATGTTCAGTCAGGTCCCCCGATGTAATCCTTCTGAAAGGGTTAATGTTTACTGCAATGACCGCAGCTAATGCTGACAGCCTCACAGTAAACCCCCAACTGAATCATCTCCTCTCCTGGCTGACAGGAGAGGAAGTGGTTAGCATAATTTATTTCTTCCTACTTTCACTTCAGGTCAGCCAGGGACACCGCACAGCATCAGTGACGTCAGAGGGAATCCCGGCTGACCTGAAGTGAACTGATTAACAAAAATAGGGGATCCCCTCGAAAAAAAAATGGTGTTGGGTCCCCCCTATTTTTATTAACCAGCCTGATAAAGCAGACTACTGAGGCCTGGTTTTTCAGGCTGTTAAGGAGCCAAATCCATGGACCTTGAAAGCCTGATAATACCAGTCCACAGCAGTCTGCTTATCTTGGCTGGTTAACAAAAATTCTCGAAAAAAATGGCGTGGGGTCCCCCCTATTTTTGTTAACCAGCCAGATGAAGCAGACTGCTGAGGCCTGGTTTTTCAGGCTGGTAAGGATCCAATATCCATGAACCTTGCAAGCCTGATAATAACAGGCCCCAGCAGTCTGCTTAGCTTGGCTGGTTAACAAAATAGGGGATCCCCTCGAAAAAAAAATGGCGTGGGGGTCCCCCTATTTTTGTTAACCAGCCAAGTAAAAAGCAGACTGCTGCGGCCTGGTATTAAAAGACTGTCAAGGCCCATGGATTTTGGCCCTCAACAGCCTAAAAATACCAGGCTGCAGCAGCCCCACAATTGGCGCATCCAAAGATGCGCCAATTGTGGCACTTTACCCGGCTCTTCCCACTTGCCCTGTAGCGGTGGCAAGCGGGATAATAAGGGGTTAATGTCCCCTTTGATTGAAAGGTGACAATAAGCCCAGTTAATAATGGAGAGGAGTCAATAAGACACCGATCCATTATTAATCATAGTTTGTAAATTTTTTAAAAAATACACAGCCAGAAAAAAGTCTTTTAATGAAGTAAAACACCACACAGTTTTCATTATTTTTATTGTACGCTCATCCTGCGATGCCATCGTTCTCCTGTAAAAGAACAAAAATAACAAACCAACACAAATACTCCCTGTCCGACGCAGTCCAAAATCACGAGTGTCCTACGACGAGTCCAGCTCTGCTACATCTACATGCCAGGCTGAGCATGGCATCCAG
Organism: Oophaga sylvatica; assembly: GCA_033576555.1. NCBI lineage: Eukaryota > Metazoa > Chordata > Amphibia > Anura > Dendrobatidae > Oophaga > Oophaga sylvatica. Next base: position 206,118,761 of record JARQOD010000005.1, on the reverse strand, counting down.
ATGTAGCAGAGCTGCTTACCTGAGATTCCCCGGCGGTGACATCATCAGACTGGTTTACGGCCAGCTGTCATGAGAGTACAGCTGGCCGAGATTACCCAGTACCCGGCAGTCACTGCAGTTATCGCGAGAAGCTGCACGTGACCGCCAGGGAGAGGGTAATGGCCGGCCTGGATGGATGGATGGACGTGACCGCCGGGGATCTTCTGCCAGGTAAGTGCTGCTGACACCTGACAGACCCGACGACACTGACAGTGACACTTTCGGGAAGTTCTGTGTCACGTACTTCGTTCTGTGACACAGGAACTCCCCATAGACTTTAGAGGAAAACTCCGATTCCGGTATCCGATATGACAAAAATATCAGATCTCAGAATCGGAATTCTGATACAGCGAATATCGTCGGATACCCGATATTTGCAGTATCGGAATGCTCAACACTAGTCATCAGTCCCTTCCTCATCCGGAGGGTCCCGCTCGGCAGTAGGGAGGCGGTGTTTTCTGTTCCTCCTCCTTCCACCATAGAGGATCAGAAGGCGGATCTCCTTCGCAGTGGGGCATGTCCTGACATTGCAGAGGCATTTGGACTGGGCAGTCATTATTTTCGCGTCACAGGGTGAGCGCACACCCACAAAATCACGCCCTTCTTCTTCACCAGCGCCTCATGGCGCGAATATTGCGGCAAAATAGCGGTAAATTCAGAATAAAGCTTTTAGCACAAAACAGTCAATTTAGGCACACAGGACTCGCTTATCACGAGCTTCAGGATCCTGTTCGTGACGCCAGTTAAATGAGTGGGGGTACTCAGATCCGAGCCTATTAACTCCATTGGGGGGTGTAACGACAACACAGCTCGGTCCGTGGCCCTGGGCGCTCACCATAAATGGGGGATATTTACATGGGATTAAATGTTCGTATGATGATTCGTGATGCCACCTGTAGTACCTGGTCAGGGTGACCAGCGCTGCTGTGCAAGTCCTCTGTAAGGGATGGTGATGTGCAGCTAGATGTTAGGCCTCCTACAGGTGAGGCTGTGTCCTTCCAGGGCAGTATAATGTAGAATAGCAGGGATGGTGCTTGAGGATGTAGCAGAGGGGAGTGTGCGTCGCTGGAATAATCAGGGAAACAGTTCTGTTGCAGTTTCAAGATTTTACACACGGTCTGTTGTGCACATACAGATACCAGCCAGGCACTGTGTCCTCCAAGAGAGTGGTCCAGCAACCCTCTAGTAAGTTAGTCGCACTTCCAAAGACTCCCCTTTCAGTATGTTCCTTTCCGGCTTCTTCTCTCCCGGTGCTTACTCTCCTTGCTACCATGCACCACGCCACCACAGAGCCCTCGGACAAGGGAGTATTGGGTCCTTTCAGTTCACAGATCACGGCCCTATGTTCTGCATGTACTTGACCCTAAGCTGCCTTCCGGTGTGATTATGGTGGCTAGTGGCCCAGTGAAGTGACCATTCTTGTCGGTGTTACTAGCGGAGCCTTCCCGCTAATCTAGGCACCGTTCCCCGATGTTCGCCTGGTCCTTCCTTCTTCAGGATGGGGGCGCAGTTCCAATTGCTGTCTTGCCCTGGACCCGTTCGCTCTCACAGCAAGGCTCCCTGAGATGAACTCAAAGTAGCAGCAAGACAGTCCAGTACCCACTCACTGACTGCCTGACACAAGACTGATCTCTAAACTAATACGCAGCCTAAGTGCTGCCTAAACTCCACCCACCAACTAACTACACCCTTTTCTAACCAGCCTGAGTCAGACCATCCTCCCGAAGGGTACGCCTGTGCTCAGCCAGCATAGTGTATGTTGGATGCAGGAGGTGGGAGTCAATGGGGTGCTTCCTCCTTACCTGAGAGTCAGGTGTCACACCTCCAGGTGAGATGCAACATCTCCATGGCGACTGGACCCTCAGGGCACCACACATACATACACACACTGCCTTGAGGTGGAGCCGCATACACACACACTGCCTCACCGTGGAGCTGCATACACACACACTGACTTGCCATGGAGCTGCAATACTACACACTGCCTCGCCACGGAGCCGCATACATACACACACTGCCTCGAGGTGGAGCAGCATACACACACACACACTACCACACCGTGGAGCCGCATACACACACGCTGCCTCACTGTGGAGCCACATACACACATACACTGCCTTGCCATGGAGCCACATACATACACTGCCTCGCCACGAAGCCGCATACATACACACACTGCCTCGAGGTGGAGCCGCATAAACACACACACTGCCTCAAAGTGGAGCTGCAAACACACACACACTGCCTTGCCGTGGAGCCGCATATACAAACACTGCCTCGCCACGGAGTCGCTTACATACAAACACTGCCTCGCCACGGAGTCGCATACATACACACATTGCCTCACCTTGGAGCTGCATACATACACACACTGCCTCGCCACAAAGCAGCATACATACACACACTGCCTCACCACAGAGCCCTCCGAAGAAGCCCACGCGAAACGCGCGTTGGGGCTACGTGTCCGTTGAAGCGAGGCACTATGGGTGAGAGTGGATGCTTATATATACATTTCTGTGTACTATGATCCCTGCTTTTATACACATATTTACAGCTGGGTTAGCCGGGTGACGTCACCGCTTATTATATATCATTGTTATTTGGCTTTACCTGAAATTGTGGAAGCATAGCTTTGTATATACATTGTATTCTTGTATCTTGGATTATTATAATCGAAGCAGGCTATATACGTGTATGCATACTCTGTGAGCATTACCCCCCACCTCGTTGTATTGTGGTATCTTATTCAGGACCGCAACACTATATATGGTTGTTTGTCTTTTCCCTTGACGGCTTATATATACATTTCTGTGTACTATGATTCCTGCTTTTATACACTGTAAGGTTTCACTCACTCGGCTGCTTCAGAGGTAAATCAGGACGCACTTCTATATCAAAAGTTCTTAGGTTTATTGCATCATAAACCATAGGGTAACATACAATACAGCTCTTCAATGCTTCAGCTCCTGCCTGGAGCCTCACTCTTCAGTCACAGAGACCTCTCTGTCATGTCCCGCCTTGGACACATGGAAGCCTGTCCACACTGGCAGACTCCCACACACTCTCTCTCAGGTGCAAAACACACTTCTTAACATAGGTGTAACCCCACCCATAGATGAGGTCAGGATCACATGGTTAAGTCACCTGGTCATGACCTCATCACAGGTCCTTTACCACAACACAAATCATGTCTCCATGCATATCCCGAGGAGCATACACAGTGCCCCCTAGCTGCATCAGTGGTCACTACACCACATACCTCCCCCCTCTGTTCAAACTTGTGGGGATGAACACTTGTTACCCGACTAGAGATCCTTCTCGGTCGTCTCTGCCAGTCAAACCGTCTGGCTAAGTCGGGCCCTCTGTCAGACCACCCGCATCCCCAGCGGTCAGTACGGCGTCGCAATTCACTTGCAATCATACGTCCTGTCTGGTCTGAGTCATTTTCATTTCGTCCACTACAGGTTCTCCTGCTTAGGTCACTCATCACTGAGCTAACTGAGGCATCACTATTTCTACCTCTTCCATCAGGCGCTCTTCGCCTCTCAACACTACGGATTGAAGGTGGCGGCCATCTTCTTTCCATTTCTTGCAGCTCTCTGTTGACCTGCTCCCTCTCCAGTCGTAGCTGCTCTACTTCTCTCAAGTATGACACACGATACTCCAGGAGCATCCGGATATTCCCAAGGCTCTCCCTGGATCCGACAACGAGGAATGGAACCATCCCATCTTCACCCTGACCTGGACTTCGTCATCAGCCGGAATCCTGACTCTTGTCACACCGGACTTATTCACCATCTCCTGCATCACTTTCCCAAGTCTTCCGATGACTTTCTTCATCAGACCTCTGGGCACTTGAATGATGTCTTCCACCAATCCAAGCTGATTTTGAGCCTTTCTTGCTTGCTCCAAACGTCGAGCGGCTTCTTTATTCCTCCACATGATCATCTGTTTCGTTCTGAGGCATTGTAGATGCATGTCCGTCAGGACAGCCACTCACTTCAGTGTGACTTCCTTAGTCGACAGTATGACTAACTGTTTCATCTCTGGCACCCAGTTCACACTACATGCTTCTACTGCCTTTCTAAAGGCCTCATGCACCTCCTCACTGGCACACACTTCTCGCAGGTCTTCGGGTATCTCTATTACACACTTGAAACCCGACCCGTCACCTTCTTGGACAGACTGTTGGACCTCCTCGTCCTGAGCATTAGTACAGTTTTCCAAGACTTCGCTCTCCCTTGTGTTCCCATCTGCATGGCACTTCTGCTGGATTTCTTCTCCCATAGATTTCTGGAGCTGGGCACCAGTCTCCTCCTCCATCTTGAGCTCTCGGAGAACTTCCTCTCGCTCTTCTGCCAAGCAGCGACACTCCTGCTGATGTTTCTCTTGGGCCTCTCTGAGCACCACCGTCTCTTTCCATAGAGCCTTGTTCATACTCTTAAACGCTGACAGACGATCTCTGAGCTTAGAGACTTCCTTCTCCAGCTCCTCCACTTTGTGCTCAATCATTTGTCTCAGGACCCTTTCTCGCCCGAATGTCTCTTTCACAGTTTCCTCAAACAGCTCCATCTCATGGTCCTGCTCTCTCCCAGCCAGCACATGTCGCACCATCACCTCTTTAATTACATTTTTGGCTGGACACTCTTGCCTACACACACTCTGCCTCTCCAGAGTTCCGCCCGTTCCTGCATCCGCAGTTTCCACTGTCTCACGACTCTCGGTAACTTCAGAGAGCTCCAGCTTACTGCACTCACTTTCCCTTGCGGTCGAGTCACAGTCTGCATAGGAGTCACTCCCCCTCCCCCTGTCATCCTGGAACAGCACGTCCCCACTTAGACAGGTCTCTGCCCCCTTTCCTGGAGCTCTACCGTTTCTCACGGTCACACGTCTTGTCATGTCCAAGTCCCCGAGTTGGTCTGACCCACACTTTCTCCCGGTCACCTGGAACTCTGGACTATCGCTATTAGGTGTTACCTTCTTTTCACACATCACACGACAAGGAACCACTACAGCCACCTGCTGTGATGGGGCTCCCTCCTCTGAACAACAACACTTTATCAATTTCCCATGCCTTTTCAAATAACGTGAAGTCCCGCTTCCTCTCGTAGGGGTACACTAAGTTCGGTGGTATACCAGCATAACACCCTTTTGGAATCTACACCCACTTTTGGGCCACCATCCCCTTTTGGGTTGCCACCCCCTTATGGGACTCCGCCCCCTTTCAGGCCACTTTACTGATTTGGGCTACCACCCCCTTTTGAGACTCCACCCCCTTTCGGGCCACCATCTCAATTTGGGTTACCGCCCCCTTTTGGGCAACTTTACTGATTTGGGCTACCACCCCTTTTGAGACTCCACCCCCTTTCGGGCCACCATCTCAATTTGGGTTACCGCCCCCTTTTGGGACTCCGCCCCCTTTTGTGCAACTTTACTGATTTGGGCTACCACCCCCTTTTGAGACTCTACCCTCTTTCGGGCCACCATCTCAATTTGGGTTACCGCCCCCTTTTGTGACTCCGCACCCTTTTGGGTAACCATCCCTGTTTTGGGTTGCCGCCCCTCTTTTGGGACACCTCCCCTTTTAGGGACACCACCCATCACTGGGGAACACACCACGGCTCTTACAGGCCCCAGTCCACACAGTACCCTTTCGACAGTGTCTTTTACTTAGGGCGTGTACTGGCCCTTTAAGAGTTTGTGTGCCTCGGTTCACACTGTCCTTTTTACCACACCAGCTCCTACTGGTACTGCCACCGCTTCCGTTGCAGCCACCAACAACCAGCACCTCCAGATGCTACTCCTAAGCTGCTGTGGCTGTTACTGCAGCTCCGGCTGCTGCAGAATTTCTTGCTGCAACAGTCACTGTAGCTCCTGCTACCACAAGTCTCTGCACGCTGCGCTGTCTTGCCGCTTGTCACCTTCATGACCCCACGAGTCACAGCCAGCCGCTTGTCACCTTCATGACTCCTCTGAGCCACAGCAAACACCTCACACGTGTTCCAGAGAAAAAAACCAAAAAACAGTTTCTCACCAACTCTTCTCACTGATCCCGACCAGCCTAGCACGGTTGTCAAAACCGTCCCCTGTTGGTGTTAGCCACACAGGTTCCTGGAAACCTCAACCTCAGAGGTACCCAGCAAACAAAAAATACAGTCTTTCTCACTGACCCGTCAGCACACCACAGACTCCTAGTCTGTCACTCTTGGCCACAGAGATTTTCCGGACACCTCTCTCATAGAGGCATCCCACAAAGGAAAAAACAGTTTTTCACTGACCCGTCAGCACACCACAGACTCCTGTCTGTTACCTGTTGATCACTCAGGTTTCCGGATACCTCCTTTTCATAGAGGCATCCCACAAGGACAAAACAATCTCACTGACCCGTCAGTACACCACAGACTCCTGTCTGTTACCTGCTGGCCACGCAGGTTTCCGGACACCTCCTCTAAAGGTATCTTCTCAGCATGCTTTTTGTCCATTTTCAATGACCCCAGTCAACATAACACAGACTCCTGTCTGTCACCACTGCTTAACAGCGTCTTCAGATACCTCATGTCAGAGGCACCCCATAAACATAAATGCACAGTTCATTCGTGACCACTGGTCACACTCACGGTTTTCACAGACCGTCCGTTCCTCCTCTGATTCCTCATTCCCAGTCCTGGAACATGTGCTCCTTGGGCCGCTGCCAGCATTCCATCCACCAATTGTAAGGTTTCACTCACTCGGCTGCTTCAGAGGTAAATCAGGACGCACTTCTATATCAAAAGTTCTTAGGTTTATTGCATCATAAACCATAGGGTAACATACAATACAGCTCTTCAATGCTTCAGCTCCTGCCTGGAGCCTCACTCTTCAGTCACAGAGACCTCTCTGTCATGTCCCGCCTTGGACAAATGGAAGCCTGTCCACACTGGCAGACTCCCACACACTCTCTCTCAGGTGCAAAACACACTTCTTAACATAGGTGTAACCCCACCCATAGATGAGGTCAGGATCACATGGTTAGGTCACCTGGTCATGACCTCATCACAGGTCCTTTACCACAACACAAATCATGCCTCCATGCATATCCCGAGGAGCATACACAGTGCCCCCTAGCTGCATCAGGGGTCACTACACCACAACACATATTTACAGCTGGGTTAGCCGGGTGACGTCACCGCTTATTATATATCATTGTTATTTGGCTTTACCTGAAATTGTGAAAGCATAGTTTTGTATATACATTGTATTCTTGTATCTTGAATTATTATAATCGAAGCAGGCTATATACGTGTATGCATACTCTGTGAGAATTACCCCCCACCTCGTTGTATTGTGGTATCTTATTCAGGACCGCAACACTATATATGTGTAAGGTTCTATGTATATATTCCTGAAACTCAGTTTGTTCGTCAGCCATTTTACTTTCTGTCTTTCTGTAGCTATCTTGCCCTCAGTCAAAATGGAGTTTCCAGCTTGCATGTTCCCGCCCTGATTCTCTCCTTTGCTTCTTAAGCAGCCACAGCTGAGCAATCAGTGCTTCAGAATCTAGCCTGCAGTGAACCTGTGACTTGACTCCTGTAAGCCTTGGACCTTGTACTCCAGCTATTCCTACTGAGGAACTCTGAAGCACTTGTGGACTCTGAACCCTGCTCTTTGAAAGACCCACGTTTGCATGGACTTACGGTAACAGAGAAGAAGATCCTGAATCTGTGTTGGAGAGTGATTTGCTGAGCTTAATTTACTCTGGCCTGCTGTGTCTCCTGCTTCTGTGTCTGCAAACTGTGTGACTATTTCTGCCAACTTGTATGAAGTAATACAGGACTTTTCTATATCAAACCTGTGTCTCATGTATGTTCATCGCACCCAAGCACAAGACGCTATATGAACTGTACTACATACATTACAAGATTCTGAAGCCAAAACGTTAGTGTCTGCTGGGTCTGGAAGGCTGTCTGCTGTAACTGTGGATATCAGACGTCCGGTTGTACTTTCTGTGATGACAGTGGTTGTGACTTCTCACAACCATTCCAGGTGAGCAATTCCCTTAAGTTTTTTCTTTCTGCAGTGTTATCACAGGTAAACACTATTGTTTTTTTTTTTTTTTTTTTTTTTTTTCTCTTTTTTTGTCTGCTGTAACTCTGGATATCAGATGTCTGGTTGAAACTTTCTGTGATGATAGTGGTTGTGACTTCTCACAACCATTCCAGGTGAGCAGTTCCCTTAATTTTTTTTTCTCTCTGCAGTGTTGCCACAGGTGAACACTATTGTTTTTTTTTCTCCTCTCCTCTTCTTCCAGTAATCCTGTCTTAAAAGATCTGGAAAATGGAGGCCCGCATAAAGGAACTTTGCGGAGTGACTGATAATATCCTTGCAGATTTGCAGAATATAAAGACCCGTTTTACAAATCTACAGGACCTCAATAATCACAATTTGCAAGTGGTTGGACAGACTACCCAGGATTTGCGAGCCAGGATTGAGGTTCTAGAGGGGCGAGTCCAGGCTCCTGCCGTAGCCCCGAGTGATGGGATTCCCAAGTTGCCCCCTTTTCGTTTTGGCGGTGAACGTGAGAAATTCAGGGGATTTATTAATCAATGCAATCTTTTTTTTTCTGCACATGCTTCACAATTTCCCACTGAACGATCTAAGGTGCTTACTATAATTATGTTGCTTACCAACAAGGCTTTGATGTGGGCAAACCCTCTGATTGAGACTGAGGATGATTGTTTGAATCACCTTGATGATTTTATTTCAGCCATGGGGCAGGTGTTTGATGACCCCAATCGAGGTGCAACAGCTGAAGCAGCCATGTTAGCTTTGCGCCAAGGTAAGCACTCGGTAGCTGAATATGCCTTGGATTTCAGGAGATGGGCCCTTGATACCACCTGGGACAGTTCCGCCAAAAAATCTATTTTTCGAAAGGGGTTATCTCCACTGATTAAGGATGAACTTGCTCGTGCCGACCCTCCCACTGCGTTAGGTGACTTTATTAACTACTGCATCCGTATTGATACTCGTCTGACTGAACGCAGGCAAGAGAGATGGTTCGAAAGCAATCGTACTAACCTTTTCCTACCTTCCTCTCCAGCTAAGGAACCTTTGAGTAGGATTACACGGGAACCTGAACCTGAACCCATGCAGGTAGACTCTTTACAACGACGGGTTAGTGATGCACGCAAGGAACATCGTTTTAAGGAGAATCTATGTTTCTATTGTGGTAAGTCAGGGCACTTCATTATAAACTGCCCCAGCCGTTCTCGTAAGACTACTGCAGCACTCATTCATTGTGAGTGTTGCGAGAGGGGATCTGTCAGGTCCGAGCCTCAGGCTCCAGAGAGATCTGCAGCAACAGATCTTGATTTCTCGGACTTAAACTCCGTTACCTCTGAGGAGTTGACTGTGTAAACGCTGCCATTTTTCAAGTTTCCTCAGCGGTGTCCCAGCTGAGTTGTAAGAAAAACAATTCTCATTGCTTTCTTTCCATCAAACTCTGGGTTGACTCAGCTTGGGTGTCTAGCTCTGCTATGATCGACTCAGGGGCAAGTGGAAATTTTATGGATGTCTCCTTTGCTCTGAAACAGGGAATACGTTCAGTGAAGAAGGCTACTCCAGTACAGATGGAAACTGGATGGCTCCCTGCTGACCTCTGGACCAGTGGATCAGGAAACAGAGCCTTTGAAGGTTCTTATGGGTAAAGATCATCAAGAGAAACTATCCTTTATGCTTATCTCTTCTCCCCACTTTCCCATTATTCTAGGGTTACCATGGCTGCAGGCTCAGAATCCTACCATTAACTGGGAGACCAAGGAATTACACTTTCCAGAGAAACAGATGAGTCCAAAAGTTTCAGCTTGCTCTGTTCCTAAAGGAATCATGTCAGTCCCTGAACTACCAGCTGTATACCAGGACTATGTGGATTTATGTGACAAGAAGAACGCTGACCAGCTTCCTCCTCACCGTCCATATGATTGTCCAATTGAATTATTGCCTGGAGCAGAGATACCTTTTGGTAAGATCTACCCCCTGGCGGGGCCCGAGCTAAAGGCTTTAAAGGATTACATAGACGAAAATCTAGCCAAGGGCTTCATACGCCCCTCTTCATCTCCTGCAGGTGCACCCATCTTCTTTGTAAAGAAGAAAGATGGATCTCTGAGACCATGCGTAGACTATAGGGAACTCAATAAGGTTACTATTAGAAACCGTTATCCATTGCCTTTAATCCCTGAGTTATTGGAGAGAGTGCGACATGCCAAAATTTTTTCTAAACTAGATCTTCGTGGGGCCTATAACTTAGTCCGTATTAGACCTGGGGATGAATGGAAGACTGCATTCAGGTCACGCTATGGACACTTTGAATATTTAGTTATGCCTTTTGGTCTGAGTACCGCCCCAGCCACTTTCCAACACTTGGTGAATGACATCTTCAGGGATCTCCTAGATACATTCGTGGTAATTTATTTGGATGATATTCTAATTTTTTCTAACTCCACAGAGGAACATCATGGACATGTGAGAATGGTCTTGGAACGTCTAAGACAAAATCATCTTTACATCAAACTTGAAAAGTGTGAATTCCATAGGACCGAAATTCAATTTCTGGGGTATGTACTGTCTACACAAGGAATTAGTATGGATGGAAGCAAAACCCAAGCCATCAAGGATTGGCCAAGTCCTAGAAATGTGAAGGAGGTACAGCGCTTCATCGGGTTTGCCAACTTCTATAGACGTTTCATTAGAAATTTCTCTGAGGTAGTGTCACCTATCACTCAACTTACCCGGAAAGAGTCTAGGTTCTCCTGGACTCCCCAAGCCCAGGAAGCATTTTCCCGTCTAAAAGATAAATTTACCACTGCACCTATCCTAGTACATCCCAACCCCGAGCTTGCCTTCATAATAGAGGTGGATGCTTCAGACTGTGCCGTTGGAGCTATACTCTCTCAGAGAACAGGTGAGAAGAATGTCTTGCATCCCTGTGCCTTCTTTTCCCAGCAGCTGTCTTCGGCTGAGAGGAACTACGATGTGGGCAATAGAGAGTTGTTGGCCATTATTGCCGCCTTCAAAGAATGGAGACACCTTCTTCAGGGAGCTGCACAGCAAATAGTCGTCCTGACAGACCATTGTAACCTTGAGTTTATCAGGTCGGCTAAGTGTCTGACTCCTCGCCAGGCTCGCTGGAATCTTTTCTTAAACCAATTTAATTTTATCATTTCTTATAGACCAGGATCGCGCAATGGAAAGGCTGATGCACTCTCTAGGATTTACTCAGCAGAGACACGTCCAATTACTCCTCCTAAGACTATTCTTCCTGACTCTAGATTCCTAGGAGTAATTCATAATCAAGACCTACTTAAGGACATCAAGGAAGCATACCATGTGGATTCCTTTTTGGCACAACCCCCAAGGGACGTAAGTCTTGTCTTTAAGAATGGTGTGTGGATTCAGGGACAACGCCTGTATATTCCTGAAACAGTCAGATTGAGAGTATTGCAACTCATTCACGATTCCAAGATAGCTGGGCATAGAGGAATTCTAAAGACACAGGAATTTCTTTCTCGTTTCTTTTGGTGGCCCACTTGCAGGAAGGATGTTTTGAATTATGTCACTTCATGTGAGGTCTGTGCAAGATGCAAAACACCTCGCTCCTCACCAACTGGTCTGTTACAGCCTCTTCCCACCCCGTCCCGCCCGTGGGGATCCATTTCTATGGACTTCATTGTGGAGTTACCAACCTCTCAAGGGAAGAACACCATTCTAGTGGTGGTTGACCGTCTAACAAAGGCAGCTCATTTTATCCCTTGTGTCGGCTTACCCACTGCAAAACAGACATCAGATTTGATGATTAAAGATGTGTTTCGCTTACATGGAGTACCGGATGAGGTTATTTCGGATCGAGGGGTGCAATTCACTTCTAGGTTTTGGCAAAATTTCTGTGCAGCATTGGACATTAAAGTAAACCTTTCTTCTGCTTTTCATCCCCAGACTAATGGACAGACCGAACGAACCAATCAAACCCTGGAGCAGTATCTCCGCTGCTTTATCTGCCACCTACAGGATGATTGGGTGGATCTACTTCCATTAGCTGAGTTCTCGTATAACAACTCTCAGAGTGCCTCCACTAAACAGTCTCCTTTTTACTCTAATCTAGGTTATCATCCTAACATTCTACCACGATTTCCCATAGAAACGCCTTTACCAGCAGTGGCTGAAAGAATCACGTCTTTACTAGAGTTGAGCGATACTTTCCGATATCCTAAAGTATCGGAATCGGAATGGTATCGCCGATATCACTAAAAAATCGGCGATACCCGATACCGATACCGGAAGTCCCATGTAAGTCTATGGGAACAAAATATCGCAACTAAAAAAACCCCATTCTTTCCTTATAAACACTAAATATACACACATAGAATACATATATATATATATACATGTCATTGTGACATATATATATACATATATGTATAGTTTATACACTTCTACATAGTAAAATATCCTTTGATTCAATTGCCGGGTAAAGCCGGCTTCAGTGAAAAGACAGAAGCACCCGACATGAAATGACACTTGGTGTACATAGGGTTAACCATGTCTTTTCATGTCGTTTGCTATCTGATTTGCACAAACAATTAAATCAGACTATGTGTGCAAAATTTCACACCTGTAGGGGTTAATTAAAGGTGTAAATTCGTTGTAAAAAAAACGGACTTTTTTGCTACGAATTTACACCTTTAATTAACCCCTACAGGTGTGAAATTTTGCACACATAGTCTGATTTAATTGTTTGTGCAAATTAGATAGCAAAGGACATGAAAAGACATGGTTAACCCTATGTACACCAAGTGTCATTTCATGTCGGGTTCTGCATTTTCACAAAAGCCGGCAATTGAATTAGCGGCTATTATACTATGTAGAAGTGTATGAACTACAAATATAAATATATATATATATGTGTCACAAATTCAATGACATGTATATATATATATATATATATATGAGGTGTAAAATTGCTGAAAAAAAATGCGTGGGCTCCCGCCCTATTTTCGCAACCAGACAGACAAAGCCAGTGAGTGGGGGCAGATAATAATAGCCCAGAGAGGGACCATTTTTTTTGGCCCCCCCCGGCTACTTAATATCTGCCCCCAGACACCCCAGAAAGGGCAAATCTCTAATTAGATTTGCCCTTTCTGGCACTTTGCCCGTCTATTCCCATTGCCCTGTAGCGGTGGCGAATGGGTTAATAAGGGGTTAAAATGACCTTGCAATTGAAAGGTCACTTTAAGCCAGGTTAATAATTGAGAGCTGTCAATTAGACAACTATCAATTATTAATCCTATTGTATGAAAGAAAAATCAAACACACACACTTTAATAAAAAAGAAGTTTAATGAAATAATCACACAGTTTTTGACCATATTTTATTTACCTGCTAAAACCATTTCCTGTAATAAAAATAAAATAATAAAGCAAAATTATTCTTACCAATCCGATGCACAGTCAGGTCCCACGGTGTAATCCTTCAGAAAGGGTTAATGTTTACTGCAGGGACCGCAGCTAATGCTGCAGCCTCACAGTAAACCCCCAAATGAATGAGTTCCTCTCCTGGCTGACAGGAGAGTAAAGGCTGGGTGTCACATAACGATACACCAGCGATCCCGACAACGATATGCACTTGTCAGGATCGCTGGTGTATCGCTACATGATCGCTGCTGAGCTGCCAAACAGGCAGCTCAGGCAGCGATCTGGGACAGCGACACTGCGGGTAACATCGCTTAAGGGCCCGTCTCACATAGCGATATCGCTACCGAGATCGCTGCTGAGTCACAAGTTTTGTGACGCAGCAGCAAGCTCACCAGCGATATCACTGTGTGTGACATTCAGCGACGATCAGCCCCCCTGCCGGGTATCGCTGATCGTCGCAGAAATGTCAGGACCTTTATTTGATCGCTGGTTTCCCTCTGACAGGCACGCATCGCTGCGTGTGACAGGCGGGAGACCAGCGATCCGCTGGTAACCAAGGTACACAGCGGGTTTCCAGGCACCGCGCAGCGCTTGGAAACCCGCTGTGTACCTTGGATACCAGCTCCCTGCATCAGGGCGCTGGTATCCAAGGTACACAGCGGGTTTCTAGGCACAGCCCCGCGCCTGGAAACCCGCTGTGTACCTTGGTTACCAGCGGATCGCTGGTCTCCCGCCTGTCACACGCAGCGATGCGTGCCTGTCAGCGGGAAACCAGCGATCAAAAAAAGGTCCTGACATTTCAGCGACGATCAGCGATACCCGGCAGGGGGGCTGATCGTCGCTGAATGTCACACACAGCGATGTCGCTGGTGAGCTCGCTGCTGCGTCACAAAACTAGTGACTCAGCAGCGATCTCGGTAGCGATATCGCTATGTGAGACGGGCCCTTAAGTGGAAAGCTTAATTGATTGCTTTCCACTTTAACTTCAGGTCAGCCAGGGACACAATCAGTGACGTCAGAGGGAACTGATTAACAAAAATAGGGGTTCCCTTCGAAAAAAAAATGGCGTGGGGTCCCCCCTATTTTTGTTAACCAGCCAGATGAAGCAGACCGCTGAGGCCTGGATTTTCAGGCTGTTAAGGAGCCAAGATCCATGGACCTTGCCAGCCTGATAATAGTAGGCCACAGCAGTCTGCATATCTTGGCTGATTAACAAAAATAGGGGATCCCCTCGAAAAAAATTGGCGTGGGGTCCCCCCTATTTTTGTTAACCAGCCAGATGAAGCAGACCGCTGAGGCCTGGATTTTCAGGCTGTTAAGGAGCCAAGATCCATGGACCTTGCCAGCCTGATAATACCAGGCCACAGCAGTCTGCATATCTTGGCTGATTAACAAAATAGGGGATCCCCTCGAAAAAAATTGGCATGGGGTCCCCCTATTTTTGTTAACCAGCCAGATGAAGCAGACCGCTGAGGCCTGGTTTTTCAGGCTGGTAAGGATCCAATATCCATGGACCTTGCAAGCCTGATAATACCAGGCCACAGCAGTCTGCTTAGCTTGGCTGGTTAACAAAAATAGGGGATCCCCTCGAAAAAAAAACGGGTGGGGATCCCCCCTATTTTTGTTAACCAGCCAAGTAAAATGCAGACTGCTGCGGCCTGGTATTAAAAGACTGTCAAGGCCCATGGATTTTGGCCCTCAACAGCCTGATAATACCAGGCTACAGCAGCCCCACATTTGGCGCATCAAAAGATGTGCCAATTGTGGCACTTTACCCGGCTCTTCCCACTTGCCCTGTAGCGGTGGCAAGCGGGGTAATAAGGGGTTATTGTCAACGTTGATTGCACGGTGACAATAAGCCCGGTTAATAATGGAGAGGCGTCAATAAGACACCGATCCATTATTAATCCCAAAGTTATTAAATGCATAAAAAAAAGACACAGCAAGAAAAAAGTCTTTTAATGAAATAAAAGAGACAACACAGTTTTCATTTTTTTTATTACTCTCTCATTCCTGCGACGCCATCGATCTCCTGTAAAAAAAGAAAAAAAACAAACCAACAGTATACCACCTGTCCGATGCAGTCCATAACGATAGTCCCACGACGATCCAGCTCTGCTACATCGCAATGACAGGCAGAGCCTGTCATTGCAACGCAGCACAGCTGATTACCTGCTTCCCCGGCGGTGACGTCATCGGACTGACTGCTTTACGGCCGGGATTACCCAGCAGTCACTGCAGTTATCGCGAGAAACTGCATGTGACCGCCGGGGAAAGAAGATGGCGGCCATGAAGCAGTCCAGGACGTGACCGCCGGAGATCTTCTGCCAGGTAAGTGCCGCTGACTCCTGACAGACCCGACCGACGGACACTGACAGTGACAGTGACAATCCCGATTCCGGTATCCGATAAGACGAAAATATCGGAACTCGGAATCGGAATTCCGATACAGCCAATATCGGCCGATACCCGATATTTGCAGTATCGGAATGCTCAACCCTAGTCTTTACAGAAGAATATGGATCTTCTAAAGGAAAATCTGGAATCGGCTCAAGAAAGGTACAAGAAAGCAGCAGATAAATTTCGTAAACCTGCACCAGCTTTCAAGGTAGGAGACTTGGTCTGGCTGTCAACCAGAAATCTTAAGTTAAGGATTCCATCGTCTAAGTTGGGACATAAGTACATTGGACCCTATAAAATCAGTAAAATTATAAGTGCCGTTGCTTGTCGTCTTCAACTGCCCAGAACTATGAGAATCCACCCTGTCTTTCATGTATCCCTACTAAAGGCTGCAACACCCAATACGTTTCCTGGACGTTCTTCTCCTTGCCCTGACCCAGTGCTAGTCGATGGTCAGGAAGAATTTGTGGTGGAAAGGATTTTAGATTCCAGGTTGTATAGAAATCAGTTACAATATCTGATTAAATGGCAGGGCTACCCAGTGGAAGACAACTCATGGGAACCAGTCAATAACGTTAATGCTCCTCGCTTGCTCCGTCAGTTTCATCAGAGGTACCCACACAAGCCTGGTCTGAGGTCATCCGGAGGTTGTCCTTAAGGGGGGAGTAATGTAAGGTTCTATGTATATATTCCTGAAACTCAGTTTGTTCGTCAGCCATTTTACTTTCTGTCTTTCTGTAGCTATCTTGCCCTCAGTCAAAATGGAGTTTCCAGCTTGCATGTTCCCGCCCTGATTCTCTCCTTTGCTTCTTAAGCAGCCACAGCTGAGCAATCAGTGCTTCAGAATCTAGCCTGCAGTGAACCTGTGACTTGACTCCTGTAAGCCTTGGACCTTGTACTCCAGCTATTCCTACTGAGGAACTCTGAAGCACTTGTGGACTCTGAACCCTGCTCTTTGAAAGACCCACGTTTGCATGGACTTACGGTAACAGAGAAGAAGATCCTGAATCTGTGTTGGAGAGTGATTTGCTGAGCTTAGTTTACTCTGGCCTGCTGTGTCTCCTGCTTCTGTGTCTGCAAACTGTGTGACTATTTCTGCCAACTTGTATGAAGTAATACAGGACTTTTCTATATCAAACCTGTGTCTCATGTATGTTCATCGCACCAAAGCACAAGACGCTATATGAACTGTACTACATACATTACAATATGGTTGTTTGTCTTTTCCCTTATTCGTGCCTTATAGGCGTTTTTGTATATTTTTGTATCTATATAAAAAAACCTCTTTTTGATACCAATAAAATTGATATTTTATTATATTGGTGGTGTTTCTACACTTTGTTGTTTATGTCTAAAATACATACACACACTGCCTCGCCACAAAGCCGCATACATACACACAGTGCCTCACCACAGAGCCGCATATGTAGAGCCCAGCTGTGCCTGTATTCTTACTTCCCAGAGGGATGCACTGAAGGTAATGACCACTAGAGGACCCAATATGCATACACACATCTTCACCAATCCCTAGAGCCACCAGAGGGAGCCTTTTTAGAGGATATAAGGATGGTGAAGCCACAGAGGTGGTGCAGAGTTGTTTAGTCACCTCAGAAAGTGCAGAAGGTGAGAGCTGAGAAAGTGTGCAGTCTATCACACAGAGCAGAGCTCAAGAGAGAGAGAGTTCAGCTTTTTGAGAAGGAATCGGAAGTCTGCAGCTCCAAGCTTAGTTCAAACGTGTGGAGGCTAGTACAAGTGGAAGGAAAGCCACTCCAGCCTAGTCAGAACTGAGTCAACCGAGTGCAGTTCAGTGAGCAAGCATGCCGACGCTTTGAGAGTGGTGAAGAAGGGGAAGAAGCAGTCCACCATCTGCTAGTGTGTGATAGTGTGAGGGTCGAGTAGGACGAAAGGCAAGTTGATAAGAAGAGAGTGACAGAGGTGGAAATAGCATTGATAGACTACCTCTACTCTGATTTACCGGACACCGGGTCTGAGCTTGCTGGATCCTTCACGACTAGCAGGAAATACCGGAGACCCTGTGGGACTACAAGTCGCAGGGGCCCATAAGTGTTGATACGTAACTGGGTCAGGAAGACAGGAGTCTGGTCGGCCAACCATTAGAGACTGTGTTCTTTCCAATAGAAGGCCCTACACAAAGTCAGCTGGGTGTAAAGTTGAAGACAGCGTTAGGCCTCGTTTCATACAAGTCAGAGACTCACATTACAGGAGTAAGGAGGCCCTACACCTACTCAGTGGGAAGAACTGGACGTGCATCCTTCACCCTGCCAGTATCCCGGGATGTGCCTGCAATTCCATCAGTAAAGGTACAGAAAGAGACTTTTGTGTGTGTGTTCCCATTATTACTCCTGCGGCCGAACTCCCCTCCCCCATCCTGCACCCCTACACAGCTTAACTACCCTGAAGGTCCCCAGCCTTACCTGTGGAAGGCTTAACACCTTGCTGCCTAATACCAACCCTTCAGTGGAGCTATACAGCAGCGCTGGTCACCCTGACCAGGAACCACAGGTGGCGTCACAAACATTCTACAAACACTTTAATCCCCTGTAAATATCCCACATTTAAGGTGAGCCCCAGGGCCACGGAACGAGCTGCAGCTACCGTGACATCCCCCATAGAAGTGAACGGGCTCGGTGCCGAGTACCCCACTGCCCTGGCGGGCGGCTCACATACATACACACACTGCCTCCCCACAGAGCCGCATACATACACACACTACCTCGCCACAGAGCCGCATACATACACAAACTGCCTCCCCACAGAGCCGCATACATACACACACTGCCTCGCCATACATACACACACTGCCTCGCCACGGAGCCGCATATGTAGAGCCCAGCTGTGCCTGTATTCTTACCTCCCAGAGGGATGCACTGAAGGTAATGACCACTAGAGGACCCAATATGCATACACACATCTTCACCAATCCCTAGAGCCACCAGAGGGAGCCTTTTTAGAGGATATAAGGATGGTGAAGCCACAGAGGTGGTGCAGAGTTGTTTAGTCACCTCAGAAAGTGCAGAAGGTGAGAGCTGAGAAAGTGTGCAGTCTATCACACAGAGCAGAGCTCAAGAGAGAGAGAGTTCAGCTTTTTGAGAAGGAATCGGAAGTCTGTGTAACGGGTCTGGGAGGCGGAACCTCTGAGCTTTTATACAAGGAGGCGGTCCTTGTAAGGCAGCGGGTGGCGCCCGGGAAGACGGGTAGGAAGTCACGACAAGTGACCGGGGCAGTCTCTGGACAAACAGGCAGGAAGTCACGGCAAGTGACCGGGGCAGTCTCTGGACGAACAGGCAGGAAGTCACGGCAAGTGACCGGGGCAGTCTCTGGACAAACAGGCAGGAAGTCACGGCAAGTGACCGGGGCAGTCTCTGGACAAACAGGCAAGAAGTCACGGGAAGTGACCGGGGCAGTCTCTGGACAAACAGGCAGGAAGTCACGGCAAGTGATCGGGGCAGTCTCTGGACAAACAGGAAGGTACGACCTGTGATGGCTGAGCCTCCCGGTAGGCTAGCAGGCAGGTAGCAGATGAGCGTCCCCAGATGAACGGGTTGGCTGTTCCATAGACAGACTGACAGGTGATGGTGGACAGACTGTCGGACGGCGGAGCCTCCAGGACGGCTAGCAGACAGGAAACAGGTAAGCGTCCTCAGGTGAACGGGCTGGCTGGTCCATAGACAGACTGACAGGTGATGGTGGACAGACTGTCGGACGGCGGAGCCTCCAGGACGGCTAGCAGACAGGAAACAGGTGAGCGTCCTCAGGTGAACGGGCTGGCTGGTCCATAGACAGACTGACAGGTGATGATGGACAGACTGTTGGACGGCGGAGCCTCCAGGACGGTAAGCAGACAGGTAACAGACTGCAGGCGGCAGGAATCTGGCAGGTATCTGGAAACGGAGCCTAAGGGCTGAAGCAGAGTAGTGAACAGTGCAACAACATTGCTCGGGCACCTCCATTTTGGAGGAGGTGCCTTATATATGGTGAAGTCCTCCGGCTATTGGCCGGGGACTACTTAGGAGGACGCGTGCGGCCCCTATAAGAGGAAGGGAGCGCGCGCGCCCTAAGCACAGTGGCCGGAAAGGAGCGCGCGCCACCAGCAGAGCGGAGGAGGAAGACGGACCCGGAGCAGAGGGGTGAGGGGAACAGCGTCCCTGCCTAGCAGAGGGCAGGGATGCCGACGCTACAGTACCCCCCACTTTAGGCCCCCCCTTTTTTAGGCCAGAGAGAAATTTAGCTAAGATGAGAGGGGCATGGATGTTCTCCCGAGGCTCCCACGTTCTCTCCTCAGGACCAAACCCCTTCCAATCCACCAGAAAATAGTTCTTTCTCCTTACCCTTTTGGTGGCCAGAATGTTCTCTACCTCAAATTCGTTTTCAGCAGAAACTGGAGCAGGAAGCGTACCTGTAGGCTTGACAAAAGAGTTAAGTACCACCGGTTTGAGGAGAGATACATGGAAGGAGTTAGGAATCCGCAAATTGGCCGGGAGTTTCAATTTATAGGCCACCGGGTTGATCTGACTGATGACCTCCAGGGGACCGATGAACCGAGGACCTAACTTGTAGGAAGGAATCTTGAGCCGGACATACTTGGACGAGAGCCAGACCTTATCCCCAGGACGGAATTGAGGAGGATCCAGACGTTTTTTGTCAGCATGTTTCTTCATGCGCTCGGATGACAGAATGAGTGCGGACCGGGTACTCTCCCATATGGTGGAAAATTCGTTAACAAGAGATTCCGCAGCTGGATTGTCTACAGAGGTGGAGACGGGAACAGGGATCCGAGGATGCTGACCGAAGACTACAAAAAACGGAGATTTGGAGGAAGACTCGCTCTCGTGATTGTTGTAAGAAAATTCGACCCATGGCAGGAGATCCACCCAGTCAGAATGGTGGGCATTAACGAAGTGCCGGAGGTAACTGGTCAGAATCTGATTGATCCGCTCCACTTGACCATTGGACTGTGGGTAGTAAGCGGAGGAGAAATCCAGGGAGACGTCTAGCAACTTACAAGTGGCTTTCCAGAAACGTGAGGTGAACTGTACCCCACGATCCGACACAATGTGACGAGGCAGGCTATGAAGACGGAAGATGTGGCGGATAAAGTCTTTAGCCAGTTCGGGTGCTGACGGAAGACCTGGCAGGGGAATAAAGTGAGCCATCTTGGAAAAACGGTCAACGACCACCCAAATGACCGTACAACTGGCAGAGACGGGGAGGTCAGTTATGAAGTCCATGGCTATATGCTGCCAGGGGCAGCGGGTACCGGAAGCGGAAGGAGGCGGCCGGCAGGCAGGTGTCTCGGAACTTTGTTGCGGGCACAGGAGGCACAGGCAGAAACAAAGTCTTTTACGTCCTTGTGCAGGGTAGGCCACCAGTAATGCCGGGTAATAAGCTGGAGGGTCTTTTTCTGACCGGCGTGGCCAGCTAGTTTAGACGAATGACCCCAGTGTAGGATCCTCTCTCGATCGGGTACCGATACGAACGTCTTACCAGGAGGGAGACGATTTAGACTCACGGGAGCCACCTGCATCACTCTGGCGGGATCGATGATATGTTTAGGTTCCTCCTCGAGATCTGACACCAGGAAGGATCGAGACAAGGCGTCCGCCTTGATGTTCTTGTCTGCCGGGCGAAAATGTAGAAGAAAATCAAAGCGAGCAAAAAACAAGGACCACCGGGCTTGGCGAGGGTTAAGTCTCTGAGCATGCTGGAGGTAAGCCAAGTTTTTGTGATCAGTGTAAATGATTACCGGATGAAGAGCCCCCTCGAGTAGGTAATGCCACTCTTCTAATGCCAGCTTGATGGCCAATAGCTCTCGGTCTCCGATGGAATAATTGCGCTCGGAAGAGGAAAAGAGTTTAGAGAAGAAGCCGCAAGTTACCATTCTCCCGGAAGAAGATTTTTGAGTAAGTACCGCTCCGGCTCCAGAGGAGGAAGCGTCAACCTCCAAGAAGAACTGCTTGTTGCCGTCCGGGCGATGCAGCACCGGAGCGGAAGAGAAGGCTTGTTTTAAGGAAAGAAAGGCCTCCTCTGCTTCGGGCGTCCACTGTTTGGGGTTAGCGTCCTTGCGGGTGAGCGCGGAGATTGGAGCAGTCCGGGAAGAGAAGTGCGGAATGAAGAGGCGGTAATAATTGGCGAAGCGCAGGAACCGCTGAATGGCCTTCAATCCCTCCGGTCGGGGCCATTTCTCGATGGCAGATAGTTTCTCCGGATCCATTCGTAGACCTGTCTGAGAAATGATGTAGCCCAAAAACGGAAGCGAAGTCTGCTCAAAGAGGCACTTCTCATATTTAGCGAAGAGGTGATTCTGCCTGAGCCTGAGCAGAACCTGACGAACGTCCCTCCGGTGAGACTGGAGATCCGGAGAGAAGACCAAGATGTCGTCCAGGTACACCACTACGCAGGAGTAGAGAAGGTCCCGGAAGATGTCATTGACCAACTCTTGAAAGACTGCCGGAGCGTTACAGAGACCAAAGGGCATCACCAACACTCGTAGTGGCCGTCCCGGGTGTTGAATGCCGTCTTCCATTCATCTCCCCGACGGATACAGACTAGGTTATATGCCCCACGAAGATCCAGTTTGGTGAAGATTCTAGCCCCCCTCAGACGATCAAATAATTCTGGAATGAGCGGAAGGGGGTACTTATTCTTCACCGTGATCAGGTTAAGACCTCTGTAGTCTATACAGGGACGGAGAGAGTCGTCTTTCTTTTTTACGAAGAAGAAGCCTGCTCCCGCTGGGGAGGTAGATTTCCGGATGAATCCCTTGGCCAAATTCTCCTCGATATATTCGGACATCGACCTGGTCTCAGCAGCAGACAATGGGTAAATACGCCCACGGGGAGGCGTAGTACCGGGTAGCAGGTCGATAGGGCAATCATAAGGTCTGTGAGGGGGTAATGTCTCTGCCTCCTTTTTATTAAAGACATCAGCGAATGACCAATATGGAATCGGGAGCCCAGGTAGATTAGTTGGTGTAGGAGAAGGACGGATGGGATGAACAGGAACCAAACACGTTTTATGACAGTCTTGTCCCCAGCGAAGGATCTCTCCAG
This sequence comes from Oophaga sylvatica, assembly GCA_033576555.1. Classification (NCBI taxonomy): domain Eukaryota; kingdom Metazoa; phylum Chordata; class Amphibia; order Anura; family Dendrobatidae; genus Oophaga; species Oophaga sylvatica. The sequence continues at coordinate 206,095,810 of JARQOD010000005.1, read as the reverse complement.
TCTGCCAGTCGAGCACGGGTGCATGCTTTTGGAGCCAAGGTAGACCTAGTAAGAAAACGTGAGAGAGTCCAGGCAGAACATGAAAAGAGATGCTCTCAGAATGCAGCATACCCACCTGCAGAGTTATGGATTCGGTGATAAGTTGGATGGGACGTGGTAAGAGACCCCCATCCACAGCAGCGACAGATACTGGTACAACCAGAGGTTTGGTAGGAATGCGGTATTTTTCTACCAGAGCCTGTGAAACAAGATTCCCGGCTGCTCCAGAGTCAAGTTGGGCTAGTTCGAAATAACGGTTCTCCCCGAGGAGAATTGAGACTGACACCAGCAGAGATGGAGAGGATTTATCTTTGTCTAGGTTGACCTCTCCGAGCGAACCTAGACACAGGCGTTTCCCGACCTCTCCGGACAGGTACGGATCAGGTGCTCCTTACTGCCACAGTAGAAGCAACTCCCCTCGGCACGGCGTAAGTCCTGACGGGCTTTGACCATCTTGGTCTGGTCGACCTGCATAGGCTCAGAAGTGTGTACCTGGGGAGAAACGGAGGGAGTTACGGGTTTCTGAAAAGTAGGAGCTAGACAAGGAAACTTTCTCTCACGGGTGACCTCTTTGGCGCGCTCTTGGAACGTAGATCAATTCGATTGGCAAGAGTTATTAGGTCATCGAGAGAGGTAGGAATGTCCCGACCGGCAAGTTCATCTTTAATACGACCGGACAGACCCTCCCAGAAGACAGATATTAGAGCGTCGTTATCCCAGGCCAGCTCCGAGGCAAGGGTACGGAACCGTATGGCATATTGACCCACGGTGAGACTTCCCTGACGGAGGCGTAGCAGAGATGATGCGGAGGAGGTCTTCCGTCCGGGTTCGTCGAATACCTTCCGGAAAGCCGAGAGAAAGGCAGGCAGGTCGGACACCAGGGGGTCTTCTCTCTCCCAAAGAGGATTTAGCCAGGCCAGAGCCTCCCCGGTGAGATGGGACATGATGAAGGCAATTTTGGCCCGGTCGGAGTTAAACTGATGGGACAGGAGTTCAAAGTGCAGGGTGCACTGGTTAATGAAACCCCGAGCCAGAGCAGGGTCACCTCCAAAACGAGGAGGAGCTGACAGTCGAGGTCCGGGAACGGAAACCACGGAATTGGTGAGCAGCGGAACTGCCGGATTGCGAGTCATGGCGCCAGCGGTGGTTGCTGGTGAAGCAGTCAGAGTGTCCAGGCGGGAATTGACATTCCGCAGGTGACCCAGGATGGACTCCTGTTGAGACCTCTGACGAGACAGTTCATGACACAGGTCAGAGAGCGAGGGAGTTTGGGTGCCACCGGGTTCCATGGCCCGAGCAAACTGTAATGGGTCTGGGAGGCGGAACCTCTGAGCTTTTATACAAGGAGGCGGTCCTTGTAAGGCAGCGGGTGGCGCCCGGGGAAGACGGGCAGGAAGTCACGACAAGTGAACGGGGCAGTCTCTGGACAAACAGGCAGGAAGTCACGGCAAGTGACCGGGGCAGTCTCTGGACGAACAGGCAGGAAGTCACGGCAAGTGACCGGGGCAGTCTCTGGACAAACAGGCAGGAAGTCACGGCAAGTGACCGGGCAGTCTCTGAACAAACAGGCAGGAAGTCACGGCAAGTGACCGGACCGCGGGGCAGAGTCCATCTGGACAAACAGGAAGGTACGACCTGTGATGGCTGAGCCTCCCGGTAGGCTAGCAGGCAGGTAGCAGATGAGCGTCCCCAGATGATCGGGCTGGCTGGTCCATAGACAGACTGACAGGTGATGGTGGACAGACTGTCGGACGGTGGAGCCTCCAGGACGGCTAGCAGACAGGAAACAGGTGAGCGTCCTCAGGTGAACAGGCTGGCTGGTCCATAGACAGACTGACAGGTGATGGTGGACAGACTGTCGGACGGCGGAGCCTCCAGGACGGCTAGCAGACAGGAAACAGGTGAGCGTCCTCAGGTGAACGGGCTGGCTGGTCCATAGACAGACTGACAGGTGATGGTGGACAGACTGTCGGACGGCGGAGCCTCCAGGACGGTAAGCAGACAAGTAACAGACTGCAGGCTGGCAGGAATCTGGCAGGTATCTGGAAACGGAGTGCAACAACATTGCTCGGGCACCTCCATTTTGGAGGAGGTGCCTTATATATGGTGAAGTCCTCCGGCCATTGGCCGGGGACTACTTAGGAGGATGCGCGCGGCCCCTATAAGAGGAAGGGAGCGCGCGCGCGCGCCCTAAGCACAGTGGCCGGAAAGGAGCGCGCGCCACCAGCAGAGCGGGAGGAGGAAGACGGACCCGGAGCAGAGGGGTGAGGGGAACAGCGTCCCTGCCTAGCAGAGGGCAGGGACGCCGACGCTACAGTCTGCAGCTCCAAGCTTAGTTCAAACGTGTGGAGGCTAGTACAAGTGGAAGGAAAGCCACTCCAGCCTAGTCAGAACTGAGTCAACCGAGTGCAGTTCAGTGAGCAAGCATGCCGACGCTTTGAGAGTGGTGAAGAAGGGGAAGAAGCAGTCCACCATCTGCTAGTGTGTGATAGTGTGAGGGTCGAGTAGGACGAAAGGCGAGTTGATAAGAAGAGAGTGACAGAGGTGGAAATAGCATTGATAGCCTACCTCTACTCTGATTTACCGGACACCGGGTCCGAGCTTGCTGGATCCTTCACGACTAGCAAGAAATACCGGAGACCCTGTGGGACTACAAGTCGCAGGGGCCCATAAGTGTTGATACGTAACTGGGTCAGGAAGACAGGAGTCTGGTCGGCCAACCATTAGAGACTGTGTTCTTTCCAATAGAAGGCCCTACACAAAGTCAGCTGGGTGTAAAGTTGAAGACAGAGTTAGGCCTCGTTTCATACAGGTCAGAGACTCACATTACAGGAGTAAGGAGGCCCTACACCTAATCAGTGGGAAGAACTGGACGTGCATCCTTCACCCTGCCAGTATCCCGGGATGTGCCTGCAATTCCATCAGTAAAGGTACAGAAAGAGACTTTTGTGTGTGTGTTCCCATTATTACTCCTGCGGCCGAACTCCCCTCCTCCATCCTGCACCCCTACACAGCTTAACTACCCTGAAGGTCCCCAGCCTTACCTGTGGAAGGCTTAACACCTTGCTGCCTAATACCAACCCTTCAGTGGAGCTATACAGCAGCGCTGGTCACCCTGACCAGGAACCACAGGTGGCTCACGAACATTCTACAAACACTTTAATCCCCTGTAAATATCCCACATTTAAGGTGAGCCCCCAGGGCCACGGAACGAGCTGCAGCTACCGTGACATCCCCCATAGAAGTGAACGGGCTCGGTGCCGAGTACCCCACTGCCCTGGCGGGCGGCTCACATACATACACACACTGCCTCCCCACAGAGCCGCATACATACACACACTACCTCGCCACAGAGCCGCATACATACACAAACTGCCTCCCCACAGAGCCGCATACATAAACACACTGCCTCGCCATACATACACACACTGCCTCGCCACGGAGCCGCATACATACACACACTGCCTCGCCACAGAGCCGCATACATACACACACACACTGCCTTGCCACAGAGCCGCATACATACACACACTGCTTCGCCCTGGAGCCTCATAAATACACACACTACCTCACCACGGAGCTGCATACACACACACTGCCTCGCCACGGAGCTGCATACATACACACACTGCCTCGCCACGGAGCTGCATACATACACACACTGCCTCGCCACAGAGCCACATACATACACACACTGCTTCGCCCTGGAGCCGCATAAATACACACACTACCTCACCACGGAGCTGCATACACACACACTGCCTCGCCACGGATCTGTATACATACACACACTGCCTCGCCACGGAGCTGCATACATACACACACTGCCTCGCCACAGAGCCACATACATACACACACTGCCTTACCACAGAACCGCATAAATACACACACTGCCTCGCCACGGAGCCGCATACACACACACTGCCTCGCCCTGGAGCAGCATACATACACACACAGCCTCGCCACAGAGCCACATACACACACACACTTCATCTACTGTTGTGTTTATTGCCATGACAGTGCACAGGCAGCCCAGCAGCCTAGTGTAGGGAACATGAAGGCTCCTGACGGCTGACAGAACACAGCACTTCCACATTACACAACATATTGCAGAGTGACAACTGTAACCTGAGGCCAATCCGGCACCTGTTTCTGCACAGTACTGCAGAGCTTACACTAGATGGAACCAAGCATGGCACACACAGAGCATGCTCATCTACTATTTAAACTATACTACTCATTGTATCCAAAGCAAACTACACATGACAAGAACATCTGTGTCCAAGGCAACGCAGGCAACTAATCACTGACAGCACCTGCAAAGCGTGCACAGAATGAAGTGATGCATGCACGGTCAAGCATGGACCATGCAGCATGGTGAAGCACCTCAGTTTCCTCAGGCAGCAGCTCCACGTCGGGCCACAAATCTACCAGGTGAGCGAGCGGCATATTACACAGACCAGTACTTTCAATTTCCCTCCTCAGCACAAACCAGCTCCACAGTTAATGCGTAGCTCCACCCCCCTGATCACTGAGTGTGCCACCCTGCTAGTGTACTATTGGTTTCTAGCAAAGGCTGGGCTCACCATTGGTCGCTGATTAGAACTAATGTCGCTAAACAGACCATGCCCACACCCTGAACTGCTCAGGTAAAGGCTCCTTAAAGGGAATGTCACCCTAAATTGGCGGGATATTTAAATGATGGCAGTCAGGTCAGATGGGCGGTATTTTGGGTACTTGCCTTAACATGTTGTTTGCCGCTGTGTCCATTATTTCTGGGAATTGTAGTCGTTGCCCTCCATAAAACGCGCCCGCGCATTGCAATCTGCGGGCAAAGCATACTGCGCGTGCGCAATTCAAGATTGCAATGTGAAGGTGCGTTATATGGAGGACAACGACTACAATTCCCAGAAATAATGGAGACAGCGGCGAACAACATGTTAAGGCAAGTACCCAAAACACCGCCCATCTGACCTGACTGCCATCATTTAAATATCCCGCCAATTTAGGGTGACAGATTCCCTTTAACGAGACTTTAGAGTGGCGGAAGACTGAGGTGGGTGGGCGGGCCGAAAAAAAATCTTGCTCAGGTGCTGCCCCTCCGCATCCTGGCCCTGTACACACATCTATAATATAATGCTAGCAGCGTCACACTGTCCGAAGCCTTTATAGACTGCGCAAGCGCGATACACCTGCGCAGTCTGGCTCCAGACAGACTGAGGCATCCAGCGGTGAGTACTCTGTATGGCGCCGGAGATCGCGGTATACATACTGGATGCATACCGCGATCTCCGGCGCCATACTCACATACTTACCTGACCGGGAGGAGCGTTGCCGCAGCGCTTCTCTACTCCAGGGGCAGGAGACCAGGAGTGCGCGTCGGAATCGCGCATGCGCAATAGCGCTATCCGGCGCCATTTTGCTGAAGACACATTTACAGTGTGTCTTCAGCAATATGGCGCCGGCCCACGCAGTATGGGCATGCGCGTACTCCGGCGCCGCTCTCCTCCCCCAGGGTCCAGAAGAACGGAACATTGCTGGAGCACAGGGAAGAAAGGTGAGTATACCTGTTTGCTTTTTTTGGCGTATGTGTGCAGTTTAATAGCGGTGAGGGGACCATGCACATCAGGATTGGGGGGTGAGCGGACCATGCACATCAGGGTTGGGGGGTGAGGGGACCATGCATATCAGGATAGGGGGGTGAGGGGACCATGCACATCAGGATTGGGGGTGAGGGGGTCATGCACATCAGGATAGGGGGTGAGGGGACCATGCACATAAGGATTGGGGGGTGAGGGGACCATGCTCACCAGGATTTGGGGGTGAGAGGACCATGCACATCAGGATAGGGGGGTGAGGGGACCATGCACATCAGGATTGGGGGGTGAGGGGACCATACATATCAGGATTGGGGGGTGAGCAGACCATGCATACCAGGATAGGGGGGTGAGGGGGTCATGCACATCAGGATTGGGGGGTGAGGGGACCATACATATCAGGATTGGGGGTGAGGGGACCATACATATCAGGATTGGGGGGTGAGGGGACCATGCACATCAAGATTGGGGGTGAGGGGACCAGACATATCAGGATTGGGGGATGAGGGGACCATGCACATCAGGATTGGGGGATGAGGGGACCATACATATCAGGATTGGGGGGTCAGCGGACAATGCATACCAGGATAGGGGGGTGAGGGGCCATGCACATCAGGATTGGAGGGTGAGGGGACCATGCACATCAGGATTGGGGGTGAGGGGACCATGCACATCAGGATTGGGGGTGAGGGGACCATGCACATCAGGATTCGGGGTGAGGGGACCATGCACATCAGGATTGGGGGGTGAGGGGACCGTGCACATTAGGATTGGGGGGTGAGGGGACCGTGCACATCAGGATTGGGGGGTGAGGGGACCGTGCACATTAGGATTGGGGGGGTGAGGGGACCGTGCACATCAGGGTTGGGGGGGTGAGAGGACCGTGCACATCAGGATTGGGGGGGTGAGGGGATCGTGCACATCAGGATTGGGGGTGAGGGGACCATACACATCAGGATTGGGGGGTGAGGGGCCCGTGCACATCAGGATTGGGGGGGTGAGGGGACCGTGCACATCAGGGTTGAGGGGTGAGGGGACAGTGCACATCAGGATTGGGGGGTGAGGGGACCGTGCACATCAGGATTGGGGGTTGATGGGACCGTGCACATCAGAGTTGGGGGGTGAGGGGACCATGCACATCAGGATTGGGGGGTGAGGGTACCATGCACATCAGGATTGGGGAGTGAGAGGACCATGCACATCAGGATTGAGGGGTGAGGGGACCATGCACATCAGGATTGGGGGTGTGAGGGGACCATGCATATCAGGATTGGGGGGTGAGGGGGCCTTGCACATCAGGATTTGGGGTGAGGGGACCATGCACATCAGGATTGCGGGGTTATTTGACCATGCACATCAGGATTGAGGGGTGAGCGGACCATGCACATCAGGGTTGGGGGTGAGGGGACCATGCACATCAGGGTTGGAGGGTGAGGGGACCATGCACATCAGGATTGGGGGGTGAGGGGACCATGCACATCAGGATTGGGGGATGAGGGGACCATTCATATCAGGATTGGGGGTGAAGGGACCATTCATACCAGAATTGAGGGTGAGTGGATCATTCATACCAGGATTGGGGGTGAGGGGACCATGCATATCAGGATTGGGCAGGAGGGAACCATGCATACCAGGATTGGGGGGTGAGGGGACCATGCATACCAGGATTGGGGGGTGAGGGGACCATGCATACCAGGATTGGGGGTGAGGGAACCGTGAATACCAGGATATGGATGAGCAGGTACCATGCATACCAGGATAGGGATGAGGCGGTACCATGCATACCAGGATTGGGGGATGAGGGGACCATGCATACCAGGATGAGGAATGGGGTGGCATGCATAGTAGATTTGGGTGGGGGTGAGGGGACCATGCATACCAGGATAGGGATGTGGGGTGCCATGCATACCAGGATAAGAGGGGGGCAGCACATACCAGAATGGGAGACCATGTACCTATAAAAATGCTTGCCACCCGGGCATAGAACGGGTTAATAGCTAGTATTATGTATAACACAGTAGCTTAGTAGTATACTCAATTGACATTCCTTAGCTACATAGTTTTCACTTTTATTATGTATAACACTGTCCCTTATTACGTACCTTCTTCTGGTTATTTATGGTGCCGTCCCTTAATATATAGCTTCCTCTACTGTTATGTACAGCATTCTCTCTTACATAGTGTATTCTTTTTATGTTTGTTATTCACAGTGCCCTCTTTTATTACATAGTTCCTTCTCTTGTTACAATATAAAATGACTGCAGATGGAACAGCCGGTGACCAGATGACCAGTCCATCAGCTCCTCCATCAGAAAAGAAGCTTTCCCATGCTCCATCAGCAGTCATTGCATTATATATCTAACAAGAGAAGACTTTATGCAATAAAAAACAGGGCTCTATATAATCTGATATGTAAGGGACAGAGCTGTACATAACAAAAGAGGGCACTGTGTAATAAAGGATGCAATATACATAACAAAGGAGACTACCGTATTTTTCGGACCATAAGACGCACTTTTTTTCCTCCAAATTTGGGAGGAAAGTGTGGGTGCGTCTTATGGTCGGAATGTAACATGTGGGGAGGGGGGCAGGGGCAGCGGTGGAGTGAGATTGCAGGAGGCAGGAAAATATCCCCTCTGCTGCAGGAATCCAACACTGGGGAAACCACTGGTCCCGATACTTAAGTGCAGTGAATATTCATTAGCCGCTTCCCCGCCCACCTATCAGCTGAGCAGTGAGCAGGGAGCAGCAAATGACAGAGCCACATGGTTCTCCAGCGCCTGATTCCTGCAGCAGCTGGGGAGATCTGTGTCTGAAGGAGAAGGAGGCAGCAGGAGCAGAGTGCAGCAGGAGGGATCGCATACCTGACAGCACAGGGGCTGTGCTGATGCCATGCTGAATGCTCCTGTGGAGGACCTGTGATGAGGTCATGAAGAGGGCGGGCTGGAGAATCACATGACCACACAAAGCCCTGCCTCTTCATGATGTCATCATAGGTCCTGCAGACACACTGTACAAGAAAAAAATAATTACAAGGTTAGTAATACAGCACATAAAAAAGCACTCTGCCATCCTGTGGTGGACTATAACTCCCAGCATGCCATAGGATCTGCAGGACATGCTGAGAGTTATAGTTCTCCCATGGGATCTTAAAGCAGCACTCCAGTGTTATCAGTGCTGGAGTGTGGCTTTAAATATAAGCCCTGTGCCCCCATTCTTAGGCCGTGGTCACACATGCGAGAAATTTGCACGATTTTTGTGCGAATCTCTCTCGTGAACACCCGGCACTGCCGCCGGCACTCGGACTGGAGCGTGTGGCTACATGTATTTCTATGCTTCATGTATTTCTATGCAGCCGCACGCTCCAGTCTGAGTGTCAGCGGCAGTGCCGGGTGTTCACGAGAGAGATTCGCACAAAAATCGTGCAATTTCTCGCATGTGTGACCCCGGCCTTATACTCACCCTCCAGCGTCTTCAAATACTATGAAAATGAATAATTGACCACAGTGCTACTCAAATGTACCTATAAAAGCTGAAATGTGAGTATAAAATCGATAAAAGGAAAGAAAAATGGTAACTCACTATTGGTTGCAGAGTTTCCCAGGAAATAGTGTGATGTTCGTGCTAAAATAGTGAAATGATCAGAGGTTAGTTGGTTTCTAAACAGTATATAACTTGTTTATAGATTTTACCTCGTGTATTTATACTCACTGTTATTACCACCATATGTTTGCACAATAGTGATCCTTGGTCGAAGATGGTAGTTTAGTAAGTAGTGTCTCCCCCTAGACGATGGGTCACAAGTGCAGTGATGCCAAAAATGAGGCAGAGTACTGTATGGACAGGTTATGGAATTATGGTATTTTCAGGTCTCATTGGTACTCAGAGCCTCCCTGCAAAGAGTGTGGTAAATATTTATATAACTGTGCAGGGAGTACAGTTGTAAAGGCAAATGAACCGCTGTACTCACTGAATATAAATTGGTTGCAAGGAGAGCTGATTCTGGAGCCCTTTGGGGTGCTGTAGTAGGGGATGTGAGGGTTAATACCAAATCAGGGGTCGTAAATGAACCCGTGAAGAGGGAAGTAGTCCCCGGAACGCGTCAGTTAATCCTAGCTCCTGCATTTTTTTTTTTAACGTGCGCCAAAAAGGTGAGTCACCTTTTTGTCCCCCCCCTTCCTGTCGTCCCCAGCGTTGCTTCCGGCCGGGCCGCTGAGTGTTTTCCGACATCTGGCAGGGCCCATCAGCGGGCTCCTCTGCAGTTACACCCCCCGTGAGTACAGCGATATTCGCCACTTGTGTTGGCATTCCCATACCCCAAGTTCGGGTATCGGCCGAATTTTGCGTTTTCGGAATTTGATATTTTTCGATACTTTTTCAATATCTTTCCGGGTCGGAAGTTTCCCTAATTCTTTGAGAGGGAATGTGAATTTTTGTCCGCCAAAGGGAAACCTAGAAGTGTGGGCCATCCCGTAAGTGCGGCATCTTAATAATGGCATGGGTGTGATTGGCTCTAAATGATGTCAGAATGCACTTAAAAAGGCGCCCCCGCCATTTTGCTCCTGGTGTGCCCCGTAAGGGGCAGCCTACTTGCTCACTCTAGGGGCAGTTTGAATTTCGATTTTGTGTACTCTGTGCTTGAGGCGGTGTTTTCCAACCGCTGGTTTAAATTTATTTTGCCAGTGTTGTTTTAAAAGCTCTGTGAAGGGGTTTTGGTTGGACAGTGCAGGGGCCTGCGTTGCTCTGATCCCCCCGCTGTTGTGCCTTTCACGTTCATCTCTTTTTTTTTTTTTTTTATTTTGTGGGGAAATTTGGGGCAACTCCATTAATTAGAAAAAAACAATCTTTAGTGTGACGTGCTTTTCCCTCCTATCAATACATTGGTTCAAACATATAGAAGTACAGAAAGGGGCTTTTTACAATTGTGGGCAGTTGTGTTTCAGTGTTTATTCAGTCTGTGTTTTTTTTCTTTTTTGGTGAGTACGCTCCGTTTCTTGTTAAACCCCTGCTGCTTGTACTCTGTGGGTGTCCGTGGCTCATCCCTTTTTTTTTTTTCTCCAATTTGG
>JARQOD010000005.1:206047744-206085008 GCA_033576555.1 Oophaga sylvatica | reverse complement strand
CCCCTTTGATTCCATAGTTTAAACCCCCCAAATGCCCCAAAGTTTATCCCCCATAATGCCCCATGTTTATGCCCCCATAGTTTCTCCATAGAAAAACCCCCATAGATGCCCCCTTAGATTATGCCCCCAAAATTTCCCCTTTTTATGCCCCCCAATAGATGCCCATAATTATCCCCCAATAGATCCCCTTAATTAGGGCCCCTATAGATCCCTTAGATTTTGCCCCCATGGTCCCCAAAGTATTATCCCCCCATAGATGCTCCAAAATTTTTATGCCCCCATAGATGCTGCATTGAATGGGCCCCTTGTGCCGCAGCTGCTGCAAAAAAAAAAAAAGACATACTCACCTTTCTGGGGGGGGGCCGGGTGCCGGTGTCCTAGCGGGCGGGGACCCCGGGCGCGCTAGGGGGACAATGCCGAGGGCACCGCCGCCCCGGGGCCCCGGCACCTGCGAATTTACCTTCACCGGGTCCCCCGCTGATGCCGCGTCTTCCGGGTCCTCCAGCAGTGAATGACCAGGCAGAGGGCGCGGCGCGCAGTAACCTCGTCATCGCGCCCTCTCCCTAAACATCGCAGCAAGAGAACCTGAGGACACAGCAGCGCAGCGGTGGAACGGAACAGGTAAATATCGCTTATACTCACCCTTCCGCCGGCGCGTCTCTGCCCTGCTCTTCTCCCACGGTCTCCGGCGACAGTGTTCAGCGGTCAGGTGGTACCGCTCATTAAAGTCATGATTATGTGCATATTCATGACTTTAATGAACGGTACCACCTGACCGCTGAACACTGGCGCCGGAGACCTTGGGAGAAGAGCAAGGGCTGCAGAGACCGCGCCGGCAGAGGGGTGAGTAATAGTATATAGAACAGCTGCGCTCCGCCTCCCCCCTATATATGACTCGAGTATAAGCCGAGAGGGGGACTTTCAGCCCTAAAAAATGGGCTGAAAATCTCAGCTTATACTCGAGTATATACGGTATATATTTGTGTGTCACTGACATGTGTATATATATATATTATATATATATGTATTCTATGTGTATATATCTATTCTATCTTTTCTATTATAACCTGTCAGTGTGATTTTACAGTAGCCGTATATGAATTGCCAGATTTTCTAAGGACACCAGTGCGTAAAAATCTCACAGCACTCTCATGGTACGATTGCTGTGCGAGTGCTGTGTGATTCTTCATCGCACCCATTGACTTCTACTGCAGGATGCGATCCGATTTTTGATGACAATCGCAGTATGCTGCAATTTGTTTCCAGTACGATCGTGATCCGATCTGAGCTGGAAAAAAAATCAAGATGAACACACGATCATAGATTAGCATTGGTCCGAATTCAATTTGATTTTTTATCCGTTTGAATTTGTTCGATTTCATCGCAAGTGGGCATGAGCCCTAACTGGGGTATTCATAGGAGCCCCAATTATAAGCAAAACAGCCTCTAGAATATTGTATCCACTGTTAAAAAAAGTAGAAGCTATATATTTATGGATGTCCAGATCCTGAGCCAATGAGAGGGGTGCAGTGGTAACCACCCAAAAGGTATAGCACGGCAAAAGACAGAATATGACAATGAATTGAAAATACGTCTGTTACTAAAAAAACACAGCATAAGTACAATAAAAACAGTCAAACTGTTGCAGTTCATACATGGTACAAAGAGAGACATGGAATTCCAACATAGTTGCACAGACAACCATATGGTAACTATCTTGTAACTGGCTTTTCTCACTTTTGACATCTCTCCCTTTCTGCCCGATACTCTGCCTTCAAAACCCTTACTCAGAAAAGTTGTCTTATCACACACAGGATTCAGCCTCATTTCACTATGACTGGAAAAGTGGCAACTTAAAATGGTATTCCCATCTCCAAGACCTTATGCCAATATGTAGTAGGTATAATAAAAATATTATCAAATACCTCCATTAGAAAATGTATTATAGTTCTTCTGATTTGCTCTGCCGCACTGCAGTAGTTTAGGTATCCATGGTTATGACTAGAGATGAGTGAATTTGTTCGGATTCGATTTCAAATACGATCGGATTCGAATATTGTTTTTGCAATATTCATCGAACACAGCCGAACGTCATTAGAGTCAATGGGAATAGAAATCACCGAATATGTTTGGAACCGATCATTAACCCCTTCACCCCCAAGGGTGGTTTGCACGTTAATGACCGGGCCAATTTTTACAATTCTGACCACTGTCTCTTTATGAGGTTATAACTCTGGAACGCTTCAACGGATCTTCGCGATTCTGAGATTGTTTTCTCGTGACATATTGTACTTTATGTTAGTGGTAAAATTTCTTCCATATAACTTGCGTTTATTTATGAAAAAAACGCAAATATGGTGAAAATTTGGAAAATTTAGCAATTTTCAAACTTTGAAATTTTATTCCATTAAAACAGAGAAATATGTCACAGAAAATAGTTAACAAATAACATTTTCCACATGTCTACTTTACATCAGCACAATTTTGGAACCAAAATTTTTTTTTGTTACGAAGTTATAAGGGTTAAAAGTTGACCAGCGATTTCTCATTTTTACATCAAAATGTACAAAGCCATTTTTTTAGGGACCACCTCATATTTGAAGTCACTTTGAGGGTCTATATGGCAGAAAATACCCAAAAGTGACACCATTGTAAAAACACACACCCCTCAAGGTACTCAAAACCACATTCAAAAAGTTTATTAACCCTTCAGGTGCTTCACAGGAGCTGAAGCAACGTGGAAGGAAAAAATGAACATTTTACTTTTTAGTCACAAAAATTATCTTTTACAAACATTTTTTTTATATTCACAAGGGAAAAAGGAGAAAATGGACCGATAAAGTTGTTGTGCAATTTCTCCTGAGTACGCCGATACCCCATATGTGAGGGAAAACCACTGTTTGGGCGCACGGCAGGGCTCGGAATGGAAGGAGCGCAGTTTGACTTTTCCAAACCAAAATTGGCTGGAATTGAGAACGGACGCCATGTCGCGTTTGGAGAGGCCCTGATATGCCTAAACAGTGGAAACCCCCCACATGTGACCCCATTTTGGAAACTAGACCCCCTAGGAACTTACCTAGATGTGTGGTGAGCACTTTGAACCCCCAAGTGCTTCACGCAAGTTTGTAATGTAGAGCCGTGAAGAAAAAAAATCATATTTTTTCCACAAGCATGATGTTTTAGTCCCCAATTTTTTATTTTCTCAAGGTAAGAAGAGAAATTGGACCACAAAAGTTGTTGTCCAACTTGTCCTGAGTACGCTGATACCCCATATGTGGGGGGGAACCACTGTTTGGGCGCACGGCAGGGCTCGAAAGGGAAGGAGCGCCGTTTGACTTTTCCAAACCAAAATTGGCTGGAATTGGGAACGAACGCCATGTCGCGTTTGGAGGACCCCTGATGTGCCTAAACAGTGGAAACCCCCCACATGTGACCCCATTTTGGAAACTAGACCCCCTAAGGAACTTATCTAGGTGTGTGGTGAGCACTTTGAACCCCCAAGTGCTTCACGCAAGTTTGTAATGTAGAGCCGTGAAGAAAAAAAAATCATATTTTTTCCACAAGCATGATGTTTTAGTCCCCAATTTTTTATTTTCCCAAGGGTAAGAGGAGAAATTGGACCACAAAAGTTGTTGTCCAACTTGTCCTGAGTACGCTGATACCCCATATGTGGGGGGGAACCACTATTTGGGTGCACGGCAGGGCTCGAAAGGGAAGGAGCGCCTTTGACTTTTCCCAACCAAAATTGGCTGGAATTGGGAACGAACGCCATGTCGCGTTTGGAGGGCCCCTGATGTGCCTAAACAGTGGAAACCCCCACATGTGACCCATTTTGGAAACTAGACCCCCTAAGGAACTTACCTAGATGTTTGGTGAGCATTTGAACCCCAAGTGCTTCACGCAAGTTTGTAATGTAGAGCCGTGAAGAAAAAAAAAAAATCATATTTTTTCCACAAGCATGACGTTTTAGTCCCCAATTTTTTATTTTCCCAAGGGTAAGAGGAGAAATTGGACCACAAAAGTTGTTGTCCAATTTGTCCTGAGTGCGCTGATACCCCATATGTGGGGGGTAACCACTGTTTGGGCGCACGGCAGGGCTCGAAAGGGAAGGAGCGCCGTTTGACTTTTCCAAACCAAAATTGGCTGGAATTGGGAACGAACGCCATGTCGCGTTTAGAGGGCCCCTGATGTGCCTAAACAGTGGAAACCCCAGACATGTGACCCCATTTTGGAAACTAGACCCCCTAAGGAACTTATCTAGGTGTGTGGTGAGCACTTTGAACCCCCAAGTGCTTCACGCAAGTTTGTAATGTAGAGCCGTGAAGAAAAAAAATCATATTTTTTCCACAAGCATGACGTTTTAGTCCCCAATTTTTTATTTTCCCAAGGGTAAGAGGAGAAATTGGACCACAAAAGTTGTTGTCCAATTTGTCCTGAGTACGCTGATACCCCATATGTGGGGGGGAACCACTGTTTGGGCGCACGGCAGGGCTCGAAAGGGAAGGAGCGCGGTTTGACTTTTCCAAACCAAAATTGGCTGGAATTGGGAACGAACGCCATGTCGCGTTTGGAGGGCCCCTGATGTGCCTAAACAGTGGAAACCCCCCACATGTGACCCCATTTTGGAAACTAGACCCCCTAAGGAACTTATCTAGGTGTGTGGTGAGCACTTTGAACCCCCAAGTGTTTCACTAAAGTTTATAATGCCCTGGCGTGAAAAAAAAAATATTTTTTTTTCCCACAAAAGTGATTTTTTTAGTCCCCAATTTTTTATTTTCCCAAGGGTAACAGGAGAAATTGGACCCCAAAAGTTGTTGTCCAATTTGTCCTGAGTACGCTGATACCCCATATGTTGGGGGGAAACACTGTTTGGGTGCACGGCAGGGCTCGGAAGGGAAGTAGTGACGTTTTGGAATGCAGACTTTGATGGAATGGTCTGCGGGCGTCATGTTCCGTTAGCAGAGCCCCTGATGTGCCTAAACAGTGGAAACCCCCACACAAGTGACCCCATTTTGGAAACTAGACCCCCTAAGGAACTTATCTAGGTGTGTGGTGAGTACTTTGAACCCCCAAGTGTTTCACTAAAGTTTATAATGCCCTGGCGTGAAAAAAAAAAAAAAAATTTTCCCACAAAAGTGATTTTTTTAGTCCCCAATTTTTTATTTTCCCAAGGGTAAGAGGAGAAATTGGACCGTAAAGTTGTTGTCCAATTTGTCCTGAGTACGCTGATACCCCATATGCTGGGGGGAACCACTGTTTGGGTGCACGGCAGGGCTCGGAAGGGAAGTAGTGACGTTTTGGAATGCAGACTTTGATGGAATGGTCTGCGGGCGTCATGTTCCGTTAGCAGAGCCCCTGATGTGCCTAAACAGTGGAAACCCCCCACAAGTGACCCCATTTTGGAAACTAGACCCCCTAAGGAACTTATCTAGGTGTGTGGTGAGTACTTTGAACCCCAAGTGTTTCACTAAAGTTTATAATGCCCTGTGTGAAAAAAAATATATATTTTTTTTTTCCACAAAAGTGATTTTTTTAGTCCCCAATTTTTTATTTTCCCAAGGGTAACAGGAGAAATTGGACCCCAAAAGTTGTTGTCCAATTTGTCCTGAGAACGCTGGTACCCCACATGTGGGAAAAAACTGTTTAGGCACACGTCGGGACTCGGAAGGGAAGTAGTGACGTTTTGGAATGCAGACTTTGATGGAATGGTCTGCGGGCGTCATGTCCATTTGCAGAGCCCCTGATGTGCCTAAACAGGAAAAAAACCCACAAGTGACATAATTTTAGAAATTAGACCCCCAAAAGCTTCTCTAGATGTGCCCCCTTCTGGAACTAATCTTTCCTGTAAAGTAAATTAGTAGTGCATGGAGGTGTGGTACAATTTGAAGCAATCCTTCATACACAGGCCAGGTTTTTCGGGGCAGGTGTCGCACTGATAAATGGTGTCCTTGCGTATTCCCCTCTTGTAACACACTCGGCACCTTTTTTGCGACTTACCTTTTTTTGCAGTTTGCGGGACCTCCCCCGGGAAATGCTGGCCTGGTACAATACGAGCACCTTCAGTTCCGGAAGTACTGGGGCCCTCTCCTTCCTGAGCGCCAAACATCAGGGCCTTGATCACTACCTCCTGGAACTGAAGGTACGACGTATTGGTATGGCGTGCACATCGTGACAGCAGGAAAGCGTTGAGCATTGCCATTTGGACGATGTGCACGGACAGCTTCTTGTACCACACCTTGGCCTTTCTCAAAGCACTGTATGGTTGGAGGAGTTGATCAGAGAGATCAACACCCCCATGTATTTGTTGTACCCAAGTACACAGTCCGGTTTGCGGACCTGTGTAGAGGTACCCCGTACAGTGCTGAGGGCGCTGCCATCACCGTGTATGGTGGTCAAGAGAAGGACATCCCTCTTGTCCTTGTACTTGACCACCAGAAGGTGGTCGCTACATTGGGCTCTGCTCTCACCCTTTCTGAGCATCTGCCCAAGCAGCGTCTTCGGGAGGCCCTTCTGATTTTTGCGGACGGTACCGCAGGCTGCGGTACCACGCGCAAAGAGGGATTTGTGGAGTGGGATGCTGGTATAAAAGTTATCGGTGTAGAGGTGATAACCTTTATCCAGCAGTGGGTGAACCAAATCCCACACAATTTTCCCACTCACTCCCAGGACAGGAGGACACTCAGGGGGTTCAATCCTGGTGTCCTTTCCTTCGTAAACTCTAAAACGGTGAGTGTACCCTGAGGTACTCTCACACAGTTTGTAGAGTTTGATTCCGTACCTTGCCCTCTTGTTGGGCAGGTACTGACGGAATCCGAGCCGTCCCTTAAAATGAACCAAGGACTCATCCACGCAAATGTCCCTTTTGGGCACGTACACTTCAGCAAACTTTTTGTTGAAGTGTTCGATGACCGGCCGAACTTTGAACAGACGGTCAAAGTTGGGGTCATCTCGTGCGGGACACTGTGCATTATCGTTATAATGCAAGAATTTCTGGATGGCCTCAAAACGCGTCCGGGCCATGACCATTCGGAACACTGGAGCGTTATATAAAATATCAACACTCCAATATTGCCGAAGTTCTGGCTTCTTCAAGATCCCCGTGTGAAGGACCAGGCCCCAAAACTGCATCAATTCAACTGCGTCTACAGGAGACCAGTTAGAATATGATGAACGGGGGTTTTGCTCCAAAAATTGACGAGCGTACAAATTTGTTTGCTCCACCATGTGGTTAATAAAATCCTCAGAGAAAAAGACTTTGAAAAAGTCTATTTCTGTGAGGCCAGTGGTGTCAAACCTGATTCCTGATTCTGCCACAAAATCAGGAATCAGTGGCTCGTAATTTTCGGGGGGCGAGGTCCACACGGGATCCGCAGTGGGTTGCGCTGGTTCGGCTTCGGCTTCATCTTCGTCTTCTGGAATGGGGGCAGATGCCTCATCTTCTGTCCTGGGGCGTCTGCGTGGTGGTTCCGCAGGACCCGAGGAGGAAGATGAGGAGGGGGAAGAGGAAGAGGAGGAGGAATCTGAAAAATAAAGAAATGTGGGATCCTCTCCCTCGCTATCAGTGTCAGAGGCAAGAAAAGCGTATGCCTCCTCCAATGAATAGCGCTGTTGGGACGAACGGGACGGGTGGGACATTTTTTTGTAAATGTGGTGCTTGGGTGTACTTTATTGATAACTGTGTATGTGTGGGGGGGGGGGGATAGTGCTTGGTGTAAACTATGCTGAAAAGAAAAATCTAAAAGAAAAAAAAATGGGGAGAAAAAAATGCCTGCGAAAAGAAAAGTCTAAAACAGCAGGCCCTAGCTCTGATAAGTGAACTGCGTCACTTATCAAAGTTCGGTGGCTGCTAGATGTGGCGCAAGGAGGGGGTGAAAAAAAAAAAAAGGGAAAACAGCCGGCGCGAGATCTGATAAGTGAACTGCGTCACTTATCAAAATTCGGCGGCTGCTAAATGTGGAAACGGAGGCGGCGCAAAGGCGGGTGAAAAAAAAGGAAAAAAAAAAAGAAAGGATAACAGCCGGTGCGAGCTCTGATAAGTGAACTGTGTCACTTGTCAAAGTTCGGCGGCTGCTAGATGTGGCGCAAAGGGAGTGGCGCAGGGAGGGGGTGAAAAAAAAAAAACAGGAAAACAGCCGGCACGAGATCTGATAAGTGAACTGAGTCACTTATCAAAATTCGGCGGCTGCTAAATGTGGAAACGGAGGCGGCGCAAAGGCGGGTGAAAAAGAAAAGGAAAAAAAAAAAAAAGAAAAGGAAAACAGCCGTGCGAGCTCTGATAAGTGAACTGTGTCACTTGTCAAAGTTCGGCGGCTGCTAAATGTGGAAACGGAGGCGGCGCAAGGGGGTGAAAAAGAAAAAAAAAAAAAAAGAAAAAAGGAAAACAGCCGGTGCGAGCTCTGATAAGTGAACTGTGTCACTTGTCAAAGTTCGGCGGCTGCTAGATGTGGCGCAAAGGGAGTGGCGCAGGGAGGGGGTGAAAAAAAAAAGAAAAGGAAAACAGCCGGCGCGAGCTCTGATAAGTGAACTGTGTCACTTGTCAAAGTTCGGCGGCTGCTAGATGTGGCGCAAAGGGAGTGGCGCAGGAGGGGGTGAAAAAAAAAACAGGAAAACAGCCGGCACGAGATCTGATAAGTGAACTGAGTCACTTATCAAAATTCGGCGGCTGCTAGATGTGGAAACGGAGGCGGCGCAAAGGCGGGTGAAAAAAAAAAAAAAGGAAAACAGCCGGCGCGAGCTCTGATAAGTGAACTGCGTCACTTATGAAAGTTCGCCGGCTGCAGGGTGTGCGCACGGAGGTGGCGCAAAGGGGGCTGAGAGCACGAGTGTTGATCGGTGAAATGCGTCACCAATCAACGCTCGGCGGCTGGGTGTGCGCACGGAGGCGGCGCAAAGGGGGGGTGAAAAAAAGGAAACCCGCCGGACGCGAGCTCTGATAAGTGAACTGCGTCACTTATCAAAGTTCGCCGGCTGCAGGGTGTGCGCACGGAGGTGGCGCAAAGGGGGCTGAGAGCACGAGTGTTGATCGGTGAAATGCGTCACCAATCAACGCTCGGCGGCTGGGTGTGCGCACGGAGGCGGCGCAAAGGGGGGGTGGAGGGGGTAAAAAGAGGGGGAAGGGGGATGGGGAGGGAGGAAGAGAGGGATCAACACTTACGGTTGTAGTCTCTCTTCTTTTTTCTATCTTCTTTTCTTCTTTCTTCTTTTCTTCTGTCTTCTGTCTTCAGCACTACAAGGCCCAGCACAGGAGAGATCTGTTGTATGACCGCTCTGCAGGAATCCTCAGCAAGTGTGAGGACCCCTGCAGAACGGTCACTCACAGGTCAGAGCCAGGTGAGACAGGTCACAGAGCGGTCAATTCGCTTCTGTGACCTGTGATTGGTGGGATCCATCATAACAAGATCCCACCAATCAGAGCTCTCCTGGTTACCCTGGCAACCTGCCCAGGATCGGAGCTCACAGCTCCGATCCTAGGCAGGTCACAGCCAGGGCAGCAGCCAGGTCACCTGCAGGGCACAGCGCGGTCACACAGCGATCAGACCGCTGCTGTGCCCTGTGATTGGCGCGATCGACGATGTCATCGATCGCGCCAATCAGCTCCTGCAGGCCCTACAGGGCCTGTCCTGAGCCTCCACAGCCGGATCGGTGCTTTTACAGCACCGATCCAGCCAGGATCGGTGCTATTACAGCACCGATCCGGCATGTCAGCAGCAAGGCACAGCGCTCCTGCGCCGCGGCTGTGCCTTGCGATTGGCGCGATCGACGATAACATCGATCGCGCCAATCAGCTCCTGCAGGCCCTGCTAGGCCTGTCCTATGTTCCGGCCTAGGATCGGTGCTTTTATAGCACCGATCCAGCAGGAACCGGCAGGGCACAGCGCGGTAATACCGCTTCTGTGCCCTGCGATTGGCGCGATCGATATGATCGGCGATCGCACCAATCCAGGGGGGTCTGCATAGTGCTAGACCCAGGCCTAGGATCGAGTACATCGGTACTCAATCCTAGCCTGGGATCTCACTGTTTCAGCCCATCTGATGGCTGAAACAGTGAGAAAGGCTGCGATTGGCTGTTCAGAATTGAACAGCCAATCACAGCGATCGGGAGGCCGGAGAGGGGAGGACGCAGCCCGGGATGCCGACGTCATCTTCCTAGAGGTAAGATGGCGTCGGAATTTTAATGCGATCACCGCGACTTTAGTCGCGATGTCGCATTAAAGGGCATGACGTACTATTCCGTCCATGGGAATTAGGTCCAGGGTCACATGGACGGAATAGTACATCTGATGGCAGAGAGGGGTTAAAGATACATTCGGCACGAATAGTGTTCGAATATGGCTCGAATTTGTCAAAATCAGATTCGGGGCCAAAATCTGAACAAATTTGCTCATCTCTAGTTATGACCACTCAAACA
Organism: Oophaga sylvatica; assembly: GCA_033576555.1. Classification (NCBI taxonomy): domain Eukaryota; kingdom Metazoa; phylum Chordata; class Amphibia; order Anura; family Dendrobatidae; genus Oophaga; species Oophaga sylvatica. The sequence goes on along the minus strand of JARQOD010000005.1, from coordinate 206,074,600 downwards.
GTGACAGTTAGCTGTTAGTGGTTGTAACTATGGATATCGGTCACATACCGACAAGATACGTGCAGCTTCACTCAATGCAATGCAAGTGTATTGAGTGAGGCTGAACACAGTCTAGTTGGAATGTACCGGGAAGTGTGCAAGTCACATACTTGCAGTCATTGCAGTGAAAGTATATTGTAGCACTACCGTGATGGTGCACAAGTAGGTTTCCCAACCAAAATATCGTGAATAGATAAACTTGGCACTCAACTTTAGAAGATAAATTCCAGATTTATTGCAGTCAATCTGTATGATGGAAACGTTTCGGTCCAACATACTTGCAGTCATGTGACCACCCGCTTCCACAGCCAGCAGTAGATAATCCACATAGCATGCAGTGGACAACCCCTTTAAGCATAGTTTGTTTCAATTATATGCATGTTCCAATATAATTTATTATGCTTTGCTTATTAAGTGCTTTCTTATTCCACAGTGCTTTACAGACATTATCATCACTGTCCCCATTGGGGCTCACAAGCTAGATTTCCTATCAGTATGTCTTTGGAATGGGGGAGGAAATCCACACAAACACGCGGAAAACATACAGACTCCTTACAGATGTTGTCCTTGCTGGGATTTGAACCTAAGACCTCAGTGCTGTAGTGCTAACCTCTGAGCCACCATTCTGTCCATTAATTGTATCACAATGCACGGACACTCTGACAGAGTGTGAGTCGAGTGTTGTTTGCATAATCGGCTGTATTCTCTCTCATGAGCGATCCCTAACAATCTTTTATTGGTGTAGTCACAAGGGGAGGCTCTCTACACCTACTCTGGATTCTTTGTTTTTGCCTTGTGCACTAATCTATTGAAGAATAGGAAGAATCCAGGGTATCTTTCAAAGCATTTACTCATACAAACAACAGAAACAGGGCAATGCATTTTGGCATTGAGCCATTGCCTTCCTGACACCATGATGCAGTAGCAAACATAAGAGATTTTATAGACGATATAACAGGAAAAAGAAATTACATTATATATATGGATCACATGGTTAAAATACCAGGGAGGAGTAAAAATAATATTTAGAATAGATAAAACACCGGAATGGTGCACTACATGGATCCATGTGACTAGTACCTTATACTTGAAAAATGATAAAGGTTGTACCATGATTTACCAACAATGATTACTCTAGAACTCTGAAACTGCATTACTGCCATAGAAAATGAGGGAAAAAAGCAGTTTTTAATGTATATGAAATATCTGCAAAATTGCTTTGAAAAATACAGTAAAAAAGAAGGTACTTAACGCATAGATTGGCCAATATATGTGAGCCCAACTGCCATGTCAAGGCGTCCTTCAAAAGGTGGGTCCCTGTACTGATATGTCACCTCTCCTGGGCAAAAATGCCTTCAATTTATGGAGCAGGAATGTGCCAGCTAACTACCTAAAATCACCTGTGGCGGAAGGGAGTAGGAGTGCACATGTTCAAAAATGGTGTGATACAAATAGAGAAAAAGACCAGCATATGCAAGGTAGTGTGAACATGTGCCAACCAAGAAAAGCATATAACTTGAAAAACGATAAAAGTTGCACCATAATTTACTAACAATAATTACTCTAGAACAGTGGTGGGAATTAATTTTCCCGAGGGCCCACATGAGAGACCGTAACTGTTGTCGAGGGACGAACCGATAGGCTGAAATGAATTCTACTCAATATTAATATCAATACATTATAATTACTATATTATTGATAATAATATTAATGGGAGGGAATGGGAGGAATAGGGCTAAGCAACAGCACATGTGAAAAAGACTTGGGCATACTAATAGATCACAGACTGAACATGAGTCAACAGCAGCAAAAAAGGCAAATACAATTCTGGGATGTATTAACAGAAGCATACAGTCTAGATCACGTGAAGTCATTATTGCCCTCTACCTTTGGTCAGACCTCATCTGGAATACTGTGTCCAGTTTTGGGCACCACATTTTAAAAAAGACATCAGCAAACTGGAGCAAGTTCAGAGAAGAGCGACCAGAATGGTGACCGGTCTGCAAACCATGTCCTATGAGGAACGGTTACAGGATTTGGGAATGTTTAGATTTCAAAAAAAAGACTGAGAGGAGACTTAATAGCTGTCTACAAATTTCTCAAGGACTGTCACATTGTAGAATGATCATCTTTATTCTCATTTGCACAAGGAAAGACTAGAAGCAATGGGATGAAACTGAATGGGAGGAGACACAGATTAGATATTCAAAAAACTTTTTGACATTTAGGGTGATCAATGAGTGGAACAGGCTACCACGAGAGGTGGTGAGTTCTCCTTCAATGGAAGTCTTCAAACAGAGGCTGGACAGACATCTGTCTGAGATCATTTAGTGAATCTTGCTTGGAGCAGAGGGTTGGACCAGATGATCCAGGAGGTCTCTTCCAACACTACCATTCTATAATTCTATGTATCACTTAATATTAAGTAGAATTAAGTATGCTGACATCCCTCTATATATCTTTTGAACCTGAGTACAAGTACAGCCCCTCCCTATATAAATATATATATATATATATATATATATATATATATATATATATATACTGCATGAGCTTTACACAACCTCCCTATATATACTGCATGAGCTCCACACAGCCTCCCTATATATACTGCATTAGCTCCACACAACCTCCCTATATATACTGCATGAGAACCACACAGACTCCCTATATATACTGCATGAGGCCCACACAACCTCCCTATATATACTGCATGAGCCCCACACAGCCTCCCTATATATACTGCATGAGCCCTACACAGCCTCCCCCATATACAGCATGAGCTCCACACAGCCTCCCCATATACAGCATGAGCCCCACACAGCCTCCCTATATACTGCATGTCACCCCCCACAGCCTCCCCATGTGCAACATATCACCTCTATAGCCTCCCCATGTTCTGCACGACACAATCATAGCCTCCCCATGTGCAGCATGAAACCCAATATCCTTCCCATGTGCAGCATGTACCCCCATAGCCTCACCATGTGCTGCATGTCACCTCATAGCCTCCCCATTTACAGCATATCACCCCCATAGCCTCCCCATGTGCAGCATGAAACTCCCTATCCTCCCCCATGTGCAGCATATTGCTCCATAGCCTCCCCATGCGCAGCATGTCACCCCCATAGCCTCCCCATGGGCTGCATGCCATCCCCATAGCCTCCACATGTGCAGGATGTCATCCCAATAGTCTCCCCATGTGCAGCATGACACCCCCATAGCCTCCCCAAGTGCTGCACGACACCCCCATAGCCTCCCCATGTTCTGCATGACACCCCCATAACCTCACCATGTGCTCAATGAAACCCCCATAGTATCCCTATGATCTGCACGACACCCCATAGCATCCCCATAATCTGCACGACACCACCATAGCCTCCCCATGCCCACCCAAACTTACCATACATATGAAAAAAAAGAACACCACATACTCACCTCAGTCCCGTTCCCTGGCGCTCTGCTTCTGCTCCTGTCTCGGTGTCTCCCGTGCGCTATTTGCAGTACACAGCTGATGCAATGAAATGTTGTCATCGCGTCATCTGTTTCACACGCTGATTGGTGGAGGAAGTGGCTGGAGGCCCCTCCACCACCAACGCAGTCAGTGCAGATGGAGACAGCGAGCGGGTACGGTGCGTCCCGCGGACCTCTGGTTTCCAACCACATGGTAGTCTCGGTCAACGGGCCAGACTGACACAGCCAGAGGACCGGATGTGGCCCGCAGGCCACACTTTGCCCAGGTCTGCTCTAGAACACTGAAACTGCATTGCTGCCTTAGAAAATGGGAACAATTAAAAAAAGCACTAGATAATGTTTATATGAAATATTCATCTGCAAAAATTGCTATGAAAAATACAGTGAAAAAGAAGATCCTTAGTGTATAGGTTGGCCAATATATGTGAGCCCAACTGGCATGTCAAGGGGTCCTTCAACAGTTGGGTCCCTGTCACCTCTCATGGGCATAAAAGCCTACAATTTATGGGGCAGGAATAGAGATGCCCTGGAGAGGTGACATATCAGGACAGGGACCAAACTTTTGAAGGACACCTTGACATGTCAGTTGGGCTCATATATATTGGCCAATCTATGCGTTAAGTAGCTTCTTTTTTACTATATTTTTCATAGCAATTTGCGGATGATTATTTCATATATACATTTTATAGCGCTTTCTTAAATATTTTCAAATTTTCTATGGCAGTAATGCAGTTTCAATGTTCTAGAGTAATCATTGTTGGTAAATTATGGTGCAACCTTTATCGTTTTTCAAGTTATATGCTTTTTTTGGTTGGCACCTGTTCACACTAGCTTGGATGTGTTGGTCTTTCTCTCTATTAGCATCTTATACTACCCATATCCATGTGCTAAGCAAACCCTCATGGATGGTAGGTGTGTGAGCGGTTGTTCATCAGTATTTTGCACATGTGCTGCCTCTGTCTTTTATCACTGGTGCCTGTTTCCATATTGCAGTATATCGGTATTGTGATTAGTTATTTGGTATGTGGTATTTTTGTGGATTTGATGGCCTTCATAGAGAATTAATGCATATACATGCCACTCCATTACTGTAGCCTGAAGCCGATGATGTTTTTTAGGTGTGTACCTATCATTTCTTGGTCAGTCCTGTTTTGGAAAGGAGGAATTGTGTTTGAAAAATACAAAAGAGAATTAAAAAACAATGCAAAAATGTACCTGTGTGAATGTCTGCATCAGAAACTACAGATTTTTTACACATCCATTTTATAAGTCAAATTTGACAGCCATGCTTGCACAACAATAGTGGGGCCTGTTTCCACTGCTGTTGTTTGGACAGCCATGTACTTAGCATTTTTGGTCAGTCATTTGTAGAAAAGGGGGATTTGTGGTTTAAAACAGTTAATTACAGCTAGTTGAAAGTTTGATTCTAGTGTTGTAAAAAATGTAGGGTAAAAGAAAAAGTGGCAATGGACTGGGTGATTAAAAAAAATCAATACCATGTCATCTGTCAATAAGAATATGGGAGCTGCAAGAAGAAGCAGCACCATCACTACTGTCATCAGCCAGCAGCACCATCACTACTGTCATCATCCATCTGGGAAGTAGAGTAACAATTGTCATCCTTTGCCTCTGACAAGCTAATTAGTGAGGGGAAAATGGAGGTCAATATTTACTATATGGCATATCAGTCATCTCAGTATATGGAACATTCCTCCTTCTCTGTTGTTTTAAGGAGATGGAAATATTGCCCACATCCCCCCTTAAAGAGCAAGTGTAATGTTATATTGTAAATTGTGATATGTGTTAATAATGTTGGTAATGTGTGTTGCTCGATGGTAGGGAAAGTTAGAATTAAGCTTGAGACTAGCCCAGAGTGGGAGGGTCTAGGATGAAGAGACAGAGACAGTTTCCTGTCATAACGTTAGATAGTGTGCATAGAAAAAAGACCTAAGATCTGATGTGAGCAATGCCATATGACGTGGGTGTCCATAATGTGAGAGGAGACCGAGACAGAGGATAGCAAGATCCTAGCAGAGAGTAGGAGAGAAGTGACCGAAAGGCAGAGTGGTTAATTGAAGACTGATCCATGGAGACAATGCCTAGCAGTACAGACCAGAGTTTATAACTCCAAGAGATAATGGGTGAAGACAGGATAGAGTATGTGAGACAAATAGAGAGTGCCCCAGGCTGGAGTTTCAGAGCTTCAGTAATAGAAAAGATAAGTACTGGCCCTGCTGACAATATAGTTCCCTAGATGGGAAAGAAAACGCAGAACCAAGGGTTGTGTAAAGGACTTTTGCTAACTAAACTGTAGTACTGAGCTGGATTGTGGTGAAGTGGAGAAGAAAGGTGCAGATAGAGGACAAGCGAGTAAAGAGGAAGGATGTGAAATCGTGTGTAGAATATGTTCCTTTTTGTGAAGGAAACGTTCGTTAAGTTGTGTACCCACTTTCTACTGTATATTATCCACACCAAGTTATCGTTTAGTAAAAAGTTTATTTTTGACTGCTGGTCTCCCTCATTGAACTGTCAAATATGCGGTCCTGGCCAACCAAAGCCATCAGTTACATGCGTCCTGCAAGGGCAAAGTGCCCCCATGACATAAGTCTAAATAGAAAGCACAGGAACGTGGGATGCAGTGACGGATGGGAGGCAGAGCATGTGTTAACAGGTTTATTTACAGGGGAATACTCCACATAGGGAGGAAAAGAGTTAAACAGTATGAATGGAAAAGTGAAGTTCAACGGTACAAATAACAAAACTTCGGTAGCAAGCGTATCAGGAAATCCTAATGTGGAGCCCAGCTGTGACTGAATCCACATCTCCAGAGGGGTGCACGGACAGAAGATTCCACTAGAGGTCATTATACACATGCATACACGTTAACTTATCCCAAAGTCCACCAGAGGGAGCTGTGTAAGACGTATAAAAACAAGGAGTTAGTTTCAGTTTAAGGCAGTTCAGAGTTCAGTTCAGAGCTCGCCCTGAGATGAGAACAGCCAGAGAAGAGATCAGACAGAGACAGATCTCAGATCTCCTCAAGACACCAGAGGAGAGAAGTGCAGAGCTGTTCAGTCAGTTCAACTTGAGTAAGTGGAGGCTAGTACGAGTGAGAAGGAATCACATTAGCCTAGTCAGAGCTGAATCTGAAGTATAGCTCAGTGGAAAGCGTGCTGACGCTTAGAGAGCGGCGAAGAGGCAGCTCACCAACTGCCAGCGTGTGTGATCATAGGAGGACCTAGATAGGTCGAAGGCGAGTGGAAGTTAATGAGACCGAGGAGCCTTAATAGCTCATCTCAGCAAGTGTTACCGGACACCGGGGTCCAAGCCTACAGGGATCTCCACGACCCATTAGGAGAACACCGGAGTTCCTGGAGGACTACAAGTCCCAGGAGTACCACTGAACTGATACGTAGCAGGATCAGGAGGACGGAGTCCGGCTCGGCCGGGCCATCAAGGACCCTGTCCTTTCAGAGAGAAGATCCAATAACAAAGTCAGCCAGGTACAAGACAGAGGCTAAGCTAGGCCCAGCTACACGCAGGCCAGAACTTATTACAAAAAGGCAGAAAACAGGAGGCCACACACCTATCAAGTGGAGGAATCTGGATGTGCACCCTTCACCCTACAGTGCTCCGGGACATCCCTGCAACCTCTACAAGTAAAGGTATGGAAAGAGACTGAACCGTGTGTCACTGCTTATTTGCCTGCACTCTGCACCACCATAGACTTCAAGGGAAAAGTTTCGCCTGTGGGAGACTCACCATCTTGCTGCCCCATAACATCCCCTTAGAATATCCATATTGCAGCGCTGGTCAAATTGATCAGATACCACAGGTGGCGTCACGAACTAATCTTTATAATCCCCTGTAAATATCCCCCATTGCATGAGCGCCCAGGGCCACGGACCGAGCTCTGCTGCCAGTGACATCCCCATAGACTTCCATGGGCTCGTTGCCGAGTACCCCATGGCCCTGGTACCCACATGTGGTGCGCGTCATCTTTGGCGTCACGAACAGGATCTGAGGCTTACAATTTGTGAGTCCTGTGTTGCCTATTGGACTGTTTTGTACAAAAAGACTGTGCTTTGTATGTGGTGAAGATTCCCGCTATTTGTCCGCCATTTCCCGCCATTTACAGCGCCACGGCGCGAAAAATAGTGGGCGTACCTGAAAAAGAGCGCTGAGTCTTGAACACGCCCCAACGCTGACGCGGCGGCAGGTCCTGTGGAGAGCTTCAGTGAACGCTCTGACGTCAGAGCGCCAGCGACACAGGTCCTTTCTCCACCGCTGTACCTGCAGAGCTGCAGCCTTAGAGAAGGTAGGCCACGATTAACTAAGGGGGGGCGCAGACATGTCCCAGCCAGCCGACAGCGCGGTCCAGGCCGACGGCCCCAATGACCTACCACTTGGCGCTGCAGCGCAGGATAGAGATGCAGATCCCTCACCCGGTCCTGTGTCCCCCATAGTACCGTTAACACTGCCATACATGCCTGGAGCGAAGTGGCTCCCTCAGTACTGCGGCAAGCCAGACACCCTGTCAGGGTTCAAGCGGAAAATATGCAGTATAATGGACATGTATCCTATGACAGAAAAGCAGAGAGCTGCAGTGGTGGTAGGGCAACTGACTGGTGCTGCAGAGAGGGAAGTAGAAACTTGGACAGCTGCAGATCAAGAATCAGTGCTTGCAATCTTCTTAAAGCTACAGACTATCTTTGAGGACCGCACTGAAACAGATCTCCGGATGAGTTTCTATCAATGCTCCCAGAAACCAGATGACAGCATTAGAGACTATGCTTGCCGGCTGCAAGGGGCCCTGCGAACTCTTAAAGAAGTAAACCCTGTAAGTGTCACCAACGAAAATCAAATGTTAAAGGAACAATTTGTACGGGGACTGAGGTCCCAAGCGGAAAGCAGGACTGTGCACTGGTGGTCCTTGGATCATCCTGATGCTACCTTTGATGCCCTTAAGGATATGGCCATAAAAGGACTGCGACCTCTGGAAACACCCGAGATGGCAACCCAGTGTCACCCAAGTGAAGCCATTCCAAAGTCAGCAGCATTCCCCTTTTTCCCGATGGCTGCGGAAGCCAAAATGCAGGTGGCGCCCCCTACTGAGCTGGACTATTTGCGCTCAGAAGTGCGTCAGTTGACCAAAAACCTGGCCACTGTAATGAGTGCCCTGCAACTGCCGAGGGAGGAAGAAGGAAAGATCCTGCTAGCTGACTGCCCAGAGGATGTCCCTTGGATGCGCCGGAGGAAAGGGAGGACTTCGCCCCACCGGAGGAGGACAACGCCACCTCCAGGAAGGACCCGCGACCAGCATCATCCTCGCCGAGAGCTCATCTGCTATCGCTGCCACAGAGAAGGTCACCCAGCACGTCAGTGTCCTTTAAATGAGCAAATCCTGGGTCCGAGGGCCAACACCCAGGAATAGACGCCTCAGGCCCCTCAGACTGGAACCGCAGGTTTGTGGGAGGAAGACCATACCTGTCCATCATACTGGACGGGATCGCAATCCCTGCCCTGCTGGACACTGGATCTCAGGTAACCATCATACCTGATGTTCTCTACAATAAGTACTGGTCCAGTGACAGTCTCCAACCCCCAAACCCTGACTTTGTCGTGTATGCCTCTAATGGCCTCCCTCTTGAGTTACGGGGAGCTAAAGATGTAGATGTAAAAGTGGGGAGAGTGGAGCTAAAGAACCAGGGACTTCTTGTAGTAAAGACTGTTAATGAAGAAAATGGGTTGAATGTGGTCTTAGGCACTAACATTATTAGTAACTGTTTGGAGGAGGTTGTGTTTTTTACTCCAACAGCTTGCCGAAATTGCCAGACCGAGGCAAAAGGGAGAGATCCGGAGGGAGATCCGAACCCTGATGTGCCAGCAGCAAGTGAAACTGACCGGTGGTGAGATTGGTAATGTACGGGTAACAGACCCGAATCCCATTGTGATACCCCCAATGAGTGAAATGCTTATTTGGTGAAGAGCAGCAATAGGTCTGAAAGGACGGAACTACCAAGCAGTAGTAGAGCCCCATTGTTCAGAGCACAGACCTACACTCTTAACCGCCCGAGGGGTAGTGGAGGTACATAATGGGAGGGTGCCAGTGCGTCTTCTCAACTGGGGAGAGGATGAAGTCAAACTACCACGTTATGCCACTGTTGCTAAGTTACATGCTGTGGACAATAACTCCATTCACCCGACGGAGCCCTTAACCTCCCCGCAACAAGTGGAGGATAACGGTCCGACCACCCAAGTGGAGGATTGGTGTCGGCAGCTCCATGTTGGGACAGACACCACTCCAGCACACCAGAAACAAGGAGTATACCGAGTGGTTCAGGAGTATACACAGGTATTCAGCAAACACCCACTCGACTTTGGGACAATAAAAGGGGTTCAACATCACATCCCCACAGGCAATCATCCTCCCATCAAAGAACGGTACAGGCCTATACCTCCAGCACACTACCAGAAAGCCAAAGAGATGTTGCGTGATATGAAGGAAGCAGGGGTGATAAGGGATAGTTGTAGTCCCTGGGCAGCACCTCTAGTCCTAGTCAGGAAAAAGGATGGAAGTATGAGAATGTGTGTAGATTACAGACAAGTAAATCGCATTACACATAAAGATGCATACCCTTTACCACGCATTGAGGAATCCTTAGCTGCCTTAAAAACTGCTAATTACTTTTCCACCCTTGACCTCACTAGTGGGTACTGGCAAGTAGCTGTGGCTGAGGAGGATCGGGAGAAGACGGCTTTCACCACCCCGATGGGACTCTGTGAGTTTGACAGAATGTCGTTTGGACTCAGCAGTGCCCCTGGAACGTTCCAGAGAGTGATGGAGAGCTGCCTGGGGCATCTCAACTTTGAAACTGTGTTGCTGTACCTGGACGACGTCATCGTATACTCCAAAACATATGAAGATCACTTGAAGCACCTGGCGGAGGTATTCGAGTCACTGTCCAAGTATGGGATGAAACTGAAGCCTTCAAAGTGCCATCTGCTCAAACAAAAGGTACAGTACCTGGGACATATTGTCAGCTCAGAAGGAGTAGCGCCAGACCCTGAGAAGATCACCGCCATCCAGAAATGGCCGGAGCCGAAAAATCTCAAGGAGGTGCGACAGTTCCTGGGACTGACAGGGTACTACCGGAGGTTTGTGAAGGATTACACCAAGAAAGCAGCGCCTCTGCAAGACCTCCTGGTGGGACAGTCCCTCAAGAGCAGGAATTCTCCATTCCATTGGGGTAAAGAACAGGCAGAAGCATTCAAGGAAATGAAGGAGATCCTGACAGGCGATGAGATTCTAGCCTATCCTGATTACAGCCAGCCATTCCTGCTGTATACTGATGCCAGCAATGAAGGATTGGGAGCTGTTCTCAGTCAGAAGCAAAACGGCCTGGAGAAGGTCATCGCCTATGCAAGCAGGAAGCTCCGCCCGACCGAGAGGAACCCAGAGAACTACAGCAGCTTCAAGTTGGAGTTCCTGGCACTGGTCTGGGCCATCACGGAGAGGTTTAAGCACTACCTAGCCTCCAGCAAGTTCACTGCCTACACCGATAACAACCCCTTGACGCATCTTGAAACAGCTAAGCTGGGAGCCATGGAACAACGATGGATGGCTCGACTGTCAAACTACCAATTCACAATCAAGTACCGAGCAGGCCGCAAGAATGCCAACGCTGATGCCCTATCCAGGATGCCTCATGAATCGGACACAGAAGAAGAAGTGGATGATCTGGAAGAGATCGAACTACCTGCCTTTCACAGGAATGGGATGATCCATGAGCAACAAGCTAGCAGGAGATCGGGTGGTAAGACGTTAAATCCTCTACCTCACCACAGCTGGAAGGAGACTCAGGACAGCGATCCAGTTGTCAGCCGAATCAAGGAGAAGATAAGACGAGAAGATTCCTCTTTGGAGAAGGATGCATCTCTACAAGCAAGGCAGCTGTGGAATGAGAGAAGCGGTTGTTCATCTACCGTGAGAGGCTGTGCCGGAGGTACGTCAACCCAAGGACCCATGAGATGGTATGGCAGATAGTAGTCCCCAGAGCAGACATCCAGATGGTGTTAGAAGCCTACCACGATCAAGCGGGACACTTTGGCTGGAAGAAGCTGGAGACCCTGTTGAAGTGTCGTTTCTACTGGGTGGGAATGCGCAGCTCCATCGAGAGGTGGTGCCAGAACTGTGGACCCTGTGGCCTCAGAAGAAAGGATTAGAGCAGTCAGAAGACAACCCTGCAACCCATCAAGACGACTCGTCCCTTGGAGATCGTGGCCCTGGACCATGTCAAGTTGTCACCCAGCCGGTCAGGATACTCCTATGCCCTGACAATGGTGGATCACTACTCCAAGTTCCTGGTGGTCGCCCCTGTCAAAGATCTGACAGCAGAGACAGCAGCAAAGACGTTCCAAGCGTATTTCTGCAGACCACACGGATATCCTGAGCAGGTGCTAACTGACCAAGGCCCAGCCTTTGAAGCCGAATTGTTCAAAGAGTTTTGTCACTTGTACAAGTGTAAGAAGATCAGAACCACACCGTACCACCCCCAAACCAATGGTCTCTGTGAGAAGATGAATCACATCGTCATTGACCTGTTGAAGACAATACCACTCGAGGAGAGAAATCGGTGGCCAGACTTACTACCTGACCTGGTAGATCTGTACAATCACATACCTGTGAGTTCCACCAATTGCACCCCAGCCTACCTCATGCGGGCCAGACCAGGAAAGCTGCCCATGGATCTGGAGCTTGGTGTTGTAGAACCAGAAGCAGATGTGACTACGGAAGACTGGGACACAAACAGACAGGAACAGTACAGAAAAGTACAAGCCTGCGTTGAAGAAAGTCTCAATCGAGTAAGGGTTAAACAAGAAAACCGCTACAACAAAAGTGCGCCAGCTGAACCTTTCGCACCTGGTCAAGTCGTACTAAAAAGAAAAAGGAGGATACACAAACTTGACGATCAATGGGAAAGAGAGCCCTACATCGTACAGAATTCAAGGTTCGACAACAAGAAAACGTGCATAATAAGCAAGGATGGAGGAAAAACGACTGCAACTGTGTCTAGAGACCACCTGAAGTTGTGTCCGGACCCATTAAAGCTTCGTGAGGAAGAACCTGTTGTCAATCAGGAAGAGCGTGATGAAACAGTTATAGATACAGACTTGGGAGATTTCCCCGCAGATTGGCCCAGAATTGGAGACGCTGTAATCATTCCCGTGCTTCAATTTTATCAACCGCAAGAAGAATCTCTACATCCAGTTGCACCAATTGTGCCAGTAGAGTCAGCTTCAGAGGAACCTGTTCCGGCAGAACCTCAACAAGTGGAACCTCAACAAGTGGAACCCCAAGAGGTTGAACCTCAGGAAGAAGGATCCCCTGCAGAAGTTGAGCCAGTTCACCCAACTCCCAGTATACTTGCCAGATCCCTAGAGAGGCTAAGGCAGTACTACAACTTACCTGCACGCAGGGATAACAGGGTAACTGATACCTCACCTACCACCACACCACGTAGGTCAGTACGCATAACAAGGGGGCAATTACCTGTTAGGTACAGAGAGTAGGACCTAACACATGTACATAATTGACAAGAACCAATGTACATAAATGTATATATTTTTGGTTATACTATGTTTTATTATAATGTTATTTATTAACCTGTTTTCCCTTTTGATATTGGAACGAGTGAATGGACATTATTTTTACTTGTTTTCTCTACCCCTTTTGAGCATCCTTTTCCAAAAGAGACTGGGACTTTTAAGGTTGCTCAATTCCTCAACCCATCATTATGCTAATGTATATAGTTATTTGTTTACCGTTATGTAACCGTTCAAGAGTGCCTTACCTCCTGCAAAGGAAGAGTTGTTTATATCATGTTTATTGTTATTTGTTTTCGTATTTCAGCCCCGGAGTGCTGAGTTCTACTAGGGGGGAATGTGGAGCCCAGCTGTGACTGAATCCACATCTCCAGAGGGGTGCACGGACAGAAGATTCCACTAGAGGTCATTATACACATGCATACACGTTAACTTATCCCAAAGTCCACCAGAGGGAGCTGTGTAAGACGTATAAAAACAAGGAGTTAGTTTCAGTTTAAGGCAGTTCAGAGTTCAGTTCAGAGCTCGCCCTGAGATGAGAACAGCCAGAGAAGAGATCAGACAGAGACAGATCTCAGATCTCCTCAAGACACCAGAGGAGAGAAGTGCAGAGCTGTTCAGTCAGTTCAACTTGAGTAAGTGGAGGCTAGTACGAGTGAGAAGGAATCACTTTAGCCTAGTCAGAGCTGAATCTGAATTATAGCTCAGTGGAAAGCGTGCCGACGCTTAGAGAGCGGCGAAGAGGCAGCTCACCAACTGCCAGCGTGTGTGATCATAGGAGGACCTAGATAGGTCGAAGGCGAGTGGAAGTTAATGAGACCGAGGAGCCTTAATAGCTCATCTCAGCAAGTGTTACCGGACACCGGGGTCCGAGCCTACAGGGATCTCCACGACCCATTAGGAGAACACCGGAGTTCCTGGAGGACTACAAGTCCCAGGAGTACCACCGAGCTGATACGTAGCAGGATCAGGAGGACAGAGTCCGGCTCGGCCGGGCCATCAAGGACCCTGTCCTTTCAGAGAGAAGATCCAATAACAAAGTCAGCCAGGTACAAGACAGAGGCTAAGCTAGGCCCAGCTACACGCAGGCCAGAACTTATTACAAAAAGGCAGAAAACAGGAGGCCACACACCTATCAAGTGGAGGAATCTGGATGTGCACCCTTCACCCTACAGTGCTCCGGGACATCCCTGCAACCTCTACAAGTAAAGGTATGGAAAGAGACTGAACCGTGTGTCACTGCTTATTTGCCTGCACTCTGCACCACCATAGACTTCAAGGGAAAAGTCTCGCCTGTGGGAGACTCACCATCTTGCTGCCCCATAACATCCCCTTAGAAGATCCATATTGCAGCGCTGGTCAAATTGATCAGATACCACAGGTGGCGTCACGAACTAATCTTTATAATCCCCTGTAAATATCCCCATTGCATGAGCGCCCAGGGCCACGGACCGAGCTCTGCTGCCAGTGACATCCCCCATAGACTTCCATGGGCTCGTTGCCGAGTACCCCATAGCCCTGGTACCCACATGTGGGCGCGTCACTAACACTGCAGCTCCTGCTGCGAACTCAATAACGCCGGCATTGGCGGGCACAGTGCCTTTTCCAGGATGGTACTGTAGTCGTTGGTCCGTCTTCTGGTGACATTGGTCAGTCTCCAGTACCTTCCACTGCCCCTTGTCCATATACTGATGTGGCTAACAAAAGCACGAGCCACAGTACTGTACGAGCCCAAAGTGGCTCCTTAACTATCTTAACTGGGGTAGTTAGGTAACAAGGGTCAGGAGAACTATTCTCTGCACACGGCAGGGCAAAATTGTCAGTCTCGTGTGTGGACTCTCTTGGGGCAGCACACGTGAAGTACTCACGGTCATGTAGTATACGGCACCCAGTTCTCTGGCAGTCACTGGACACACACTGTGCTTCTCGCCTTCCATGGTCCCCACTGTTCGCGGCGGGCGATGCTGGTCTGTGTGGGGCTGGTGCTCCCAGCCGGAGCACTCCTCTCTCTGGCTGCTGCAGCACCCGGTTTGGCTCTGCTCTGCTGGCGCGATTCTTCACGGCTCTGTTCTGCATGGCTATGCTCTACACGGCTTTGCTCTGCCTGGCTCTGCTCTGCCCGGCTCTGCTCTGCCCGGCTCTGCTCAGCCGTGATCTCTCTCTCTGAACTGCTACTGGGCACACTACTCCCTTCAACGTAGCAGTCCCCGTCCTTCAGGTTGGCTGTAGCATGGTCTGTCGCAGCCCCAGCACTCTCTGGTTGGGGAAGCAGAGCGCGCTCCTCACTGACCTGCGCTTGCACCACACTGCTTCATTTTGCGGACTTTTTCCTTTTATGCCTCCATCACTGCTTGCCCTTTTCTGGCTCCTTCCGCTCTCCTGGGTTAGGAGGAAGGTCCCACTCACTCAGGCTTCCCCCAGGCTGCAGGGGAAGGACCGTCTCACTCAGGCCTCTGTATGGAGATGAACAGGAACAGTGTTGCCGGTTCCAGAAACGCTCTGGGGCCGGAACTATCGGGGCCATCATCACTGTTGCAGGGGACGACTTGTCTGTGTGAGGAAAGCCTGAGTACCTGACAGAAGGGGGCGTGGGGGACATAAAAGGAGCTGAGCATGGGAAAGAGAGAGACTTGGAGGGAAGATGACTACAGAGCAGGAAGAAGGTTGACTCCCTCTCCTCCTCAACTACCGCCACTGACACCAGCCCTCTTCAGACTGTCCGACTCTCACACCCTTTACCGAGTGCCCCGCCACGAACCAGACCCATAATGTGCAGTTTCCTATAATGTGCAGTGCAGCAGACGTACCCTCTTTTCCTGAACTTTGATTCCGTGGAAGACCATGTCACCCCCCGGCCTGTACCGCTTTGTGCTCCCGGTGTACCGTGTTCCCCTTAAGGAAGCAGCAGAAGGAACTGTACCCACGCTCCAATGGACCCAAGATCAACGGACTCAAGACCAACGGCCGACCCATTGGGAGCTGTTCCAACCACTCCCAACAATAACTCCAATCGATAAGTCATTACCTTCACTTTTCCCCTTCTTGTTACGTTTATTGTGTAGTTCACTATTTGCCTAATCACCTACCTGCGTGGAGGTTTCCTTGAATTCGTATTCAGTAATTGCCTAAGTAAATTCTTGTTAACCCTTTCTCTGCCTCCTGCTGTTTACTGCATCCGACAAAGCTTTACACTTCCTCCCAGGAACAGAGAATGCAGTCCTCTCAGTTATAGAACCGGCATGCAGGTAAACGCTGCCTCGTTGACCCCCTACATCTACACACCCAGCAAATACTCCCATCTTCATGTAATGTGCCAGGGCATAGGAAATGAGTACCTCATGCACAGTTACTGCCCTGCGCAATGTTACATCCTCATAACAGTGAATCTTTAAGATTGTTAACTTTCAATTCCATCAATGACATCCATCATTTTGAATCCCTAGACCAACTAAGCCACACCACTCCTAGTGCTAAGGTAGGTATTTCACAGTTTAACAGCATTTTCCAGTTGATATGTTGAATAAATGAACTGTCAGCATTTGGACTTGGATGAAATGGGGGGCTAAGGAGGTAAAGGACATATCTAAAACACTTATGAGCCGCCCACCAGGGCCGTGGGGTACTCGGCTCAGAGCCCGTCGACTTCTATGAGGGATGTCACAGGCAGCCATGGCTCGGTCCGTGGCCCTGGGCGCTCACCATAAATGGGGGATATTTACAGGGGAATAAATGTTTGTTTGAAGATTCATGACGCCACCTGTAGTACCTGGTCAGGGTGACCAGCGCTGCTGTGCAGGTCCTCTGGAAGGGATGGTGTCGTGCAGCTAGATGATAAGCCTCCTACAGGTGAGGCTGTGTCCTTCCAGGGCAGGTAGAAGTGGTAGTGCAGGGATGGTGCTTGAGGATGTAGCAGAGGGGAGTGTGCGTCGCTGGAATAATCAGGGAAACAGTTCTGTTGCAGTTTCAAGGTTTTACTCAGTCTGTTGAGCGCTATACAGATACCAGCTGGGCATTGTGTCCTCCAAGAGAGTGGTCCAGCAACCCTCAGGTAAGTTAGTCGCACATCCAAAGACTCCCCCTTCAGTTTGTTCCTTTCCGGCTTCTTCCCTCTCGGTGCTAACTCTCCTTACTTCCATGCACCACGCCACCACAGAGCCCTCGGACAAGGGAGTATTGGGCCCTTTCAGTTCACAGATAACTGCCAATGTCTGCACGTACTTGACCCCTAAGCTGCCTTCCGGTGAGATTATGGTGGCTAGTGGCCCCGTGAAGTGACCACTGTTGTCGGTTTTACTAGCGGAGCTTGAGCCTTCCCGCTAATCTAGGGACCGTTCCACATTGTTCGCCTGGTCCTTCCTTCTTCAGGATGGGGGCACAGCTCCAATTGCTGTCTTTGCCCTGGACCCTTTCGCTCACTACAGCACGGCTCCTTGATGTGAACTCAGAGGAGCTGCAGTACAGGCCAGTACCCACACACTGCCTGACTGACACTAACTGTTCTCTAATCTAACACGCAGCCTAAGTGCTGCCTAAGCTCCACCCACCAACTAGATACACCCTGTCCTAACCAGCCTGAGTCAGACCATCCTCCCGAAGGGTCCGCCTGTGCTCAGCCAGCATAGTGTGTGTTGGATGCGGTGGTGGGAGTCAATGGGGTGCTTCCTCCTTACCTGAGAGTCAGGTGTCACACCTCCAGGTGAGATGTAACATCTCCGTGGTGATTGGACCCTCAGGGGCCACACTTAGCTATGTTGTTAGTGGTAGGAATGACATTGGTAGCCATGGTGGTAAGAGGCACTGGCAGTGGCAGCCAAGCTGGTAGTAGAATTCAAAACATTTCCCACACTGAGACAGCCATTAGCTGGTGAGAAATTGTAAGGAAGTGGTGATGCTGCCCACCCCACCCCTTCTTGAAAATATGTTGGTGTATAATGCATTGTATAGTTTTAAATGTGATTTTGTCTGTTTAGTAATTTGTATGCACATAGTTGGGTGAAGATAAAGTTAATATTTGGGACTAGCCCAGAATGGGAGTGGAACCATGAAGATACAGGAGACAGCTTCCTGTTAGTGAATCAGATAGGGGCCTAGAATTCAGTAATGAAAGACCTATGGTATACTAACATACAGATCTACGTGCTAAAGGGTATTGTATGCGAAGAGGGAGGACATCAGATAATATGTTTTAAGGACCAAGGAAACATGAATAGACATTTGACAGATTGGAATCCAGGCCAGAGAGGCCATTTAACAGTATTGAACTTTGCCCATGAGGGTACAGAAGGCCTACTTAAAGGAAATTGAAAGCAGAGGGAACTGTATTTTAAGGACGCTTGTCTACAATACAATTATCAGTACATACAGTACAATTGTCTACATTGAAACAAAGCTATGGTCAAGATATTGGGACATGAATTCTCCTACGTGGAGCAGCGGACTTTTAAGACACTATTGAGGAGTCATACGTATGTTCCTCAAGCAGTGGAATCCTTATTAATCAGTTGGGAATTAAGAGTAGCTGTGAGGGGCCATAGTGCCACACCTCAACCTGTGCAGCTTTCACAGGGGAAGACAGAGCTTCCCGTAAGAGTTTGCTCGACTGTCATGAGATGCAGGATTGTGAAGTGCAAGAAAAGAGAAATGTCAGTAAATGTGACTGAGAGGTGCACATTCGTGAGGCATTGCACCTATTATCTGATGGACATAGTTCTTAACAAGTTAGTGTTCAGTAAAAAGAAGTTTATTTTTGAACTCTGGTCTCCCTCACTCATCTCCATTACATTTGTTCCTGGCCTGCCAAGTACAATGGCAGCATGCAGCCTGCAGAGGTGTATCACCCAGGTAACAAAAGCAAATACACTTAGCCAGGACCCTCATTTTCATGTAGCGTGGTGTAAAAGATGAGTACCACATCGCCCACAGCTATTGCCCTGCCCCATTTACAGAATGATAATGATGATGAGGATTGTGTGGTTTAGAGGAGCCGATGTCATTAAATGAGAAGGGTGGTAACGTCAATGATAAAGATCGGAGCCGACATATAGCCAAAAGATCCAAGGGCAGATCTACTTTTTTGCAGCTTCCTCTAGAGCAGATGATGCCACAACTGCTGTTGGTAGAGGAGGCTCAACAGAGCCTAAAAGCTCTGGTTGTGGTTGTGGTGGTGGTCATCTCAGGTCTAGTAATTTTTATTCAGGTGACAAATCTTTTGCAGTGTGCAAGCTCCACAGAGGGAAAACGGAGCACAAAATGACTAGGATCTACATCTCTCCATCAGCACTTGATGTGACATTGCCTGTTCAAGTGTGAAAAGCAAATTGGCCAGCAATATGAGCAAGGATCAAGCTGTTCTGTTACACCTTCTCCTTGTGATTGTCTTTCTGGGCTGCATCCTAAAGTAGTACCTGGTTGGTGTAATTAAAATCATCATAATCTGCTTGTTGTACTCCAAATACTACTCCTTCAACATCATACTGTCAGATGTTCAATTCTGATTGTGTAGCCAGGAAACAAAAATATACGCCCCATCATTTGCTTGTGTGTCAACTCAACTCTTATCTGGTCAAGTTGCTGGTGGTGTTATCACCACCATACCATTTAGTAGATAGACATGCCCTTCAAGAAATGATGGCATGTCCTGGATCTTACTGAAAAATACAAAAGCACCATTATTACTATTAGAAAGGACTGATGACTTTGTGTTCTCACTTGCAGGACAATGTGAGCTGCTCCCTGGACTTCTCATTAAGCTTAGAATTGCACTGCACCGTCAACACATGAGTAGCAATTATGAACAGGGACAGTACATGTCTTTCGTGGCTCACTGGGTCAATATTTTGAGTGGCAGTGATTCATCACAACTAGAACAGGCGGTTAACTCCATGGTTTTTCACTATGTCTGGTTCCAACAGAAGGCGGCACTTAACCACCTTCTATACCAGTGTTTCCCAAACTCCAGTCCTCACAGACCCCACGGGTCATGTTTTCAGGATTTCCTTTGTATTGCACAGATGGTGGAAGTATCATCAAGGCATCAGGAATTTTCTCACCTGTGTAACACTATGGAAATCCTGAAAACATGACCCGTGGGGTCCGTGAGGACAGAAGTTTGGGAAACACTGTTCTAAACCTTCGCCCTATTTTACTTAATGGACATCACCATTTCCCCACCAGCAAAAGAGCAGAACATTGTATGAAATTCCTGCCCTCAGTATTTTCTTTCATTTGTGCTCAAATGTAATTTCATAGACTTTAGACAAATTTTGCTATAATTCTATGTGGCCGCAGATTGCCGAATCATGTCAGTGTGAAAAACGTGCACTGTCACGAATACCTTGTATTCCCAGTGAAAATTCACAGTCACATGGACACAAGTATTCCATTTGAATAGTTGTGGTCAACTAGATTCTCATCCGCTCTTCACAATGCTCTACACAACTGGATATCTCCTTGACTGTCCATCATATTCCACACTGTGCTTCTGCTACCACTGCCAATAGATAGCTACACATCTCCTGCCTGTTCTGTATCTACAGTATACTGTACAGCTCCTGGCAACCTTATCATGTGCAGGGGAATTTTAGAAACCTAAAACTGCTCCCAAAAAGGGATAATTTTTGAAAAACTTACTAAAATGGCATTGGTGCTTCATTTTCCAAACAAAAAACTGTTGATATTCCCAAAAAAAGGATAATTTGTGGACCACTGCTTGTTAAAAGGTTATTGCTAATTCTGTATACATTGCATGTTTAAATGCACTAAAATAGCAGATATCTGTATTAAAAAAGGGTTTATTTTTAAAACATTTTTAATTTTAGAAATGATAAAAAATCCAAGTGTAGTGTGATATTAAATAGGCTGATGGTTACTACCATTTTTCATTCGTTTACCCATAGCCATTAATTTTGAGGTCACTTTCACATTATAAAGGCTCCTTTCACACATCCATGCGAGTGTTACCACCTAAGAGAAGCGGACCAATATTTTCTGAGGTATCATCCAAGTTGAATCCGTTTCTTTTCTCTGGATCAGACAGACCTTTTTTTACCCATTGACTTCTAAATATGGATTAGATATAAATTGATCAAACTTGGATGGAAAACTGAAGTAAAAAGTCTGTTTTTTGTATTTCATCCATTTTATAGATTTGAATAGGACATGCTCTGAAGCTCACGTATCGGATACATGGATCTTTTTTTAAAATGGATGTGTGCATTGATCAATGAAACTCTATAGATCGTGTACAATCCGGGAAAAAACCAGACAGCACACTGATGTGCTGCTCAGATGTGTGAATGTGTTTACGTTAAATAGTTTGAACGGAGGTTAAATACATTACAAGCCGACTTCTGAGTGTCATATACATCTTTTCAAGGAGATTTGAGACCCTGCAGTGCCTTTGAATGGCAGCTAATCCATTCACTGCAAGTCAATTTTTGGGGGAGAAATTTAGCGAAGAGTCACTCATCTCTAGTTGTGACCAAGTTGGCAATTTCTCTGTAAATATACAATTTTCCACAGCAGTTCAGAAGCCTTACCATTGATTATGAGATTTATCCCATCCATTTCGTTTCATTCCTGTCTGGTTACTAGGTTCTCTATGTTTAGCCAGCAGGAGGGATTTTACAGGCTGTGATTTTGTTAGACTCAACTTGCAGATTTTCTAGATGAAATGCAGGATTTAATTACTATAAATCTGCTGAAGGTTTTTTTTTCTTTATGTAAGTACATATAAGAGACTATGGATGGACGAGTTACAGGGAAATTTTTTTATGTATGATGAACAAAGTATTGGTAGGATAGAGAGTAAAAAGCCAGGAGGCACGGAATTTATACAAACTGGAATTCAATCAGTTACACCATTCATTGTTACATTAAATTATATATTTATATGCAGTGTGTATGGTAAGAGGGAAAGAGAGAAAGGAGAGAGAAAGGGAGAGAGAGAGAGAGAGAAAGGGAGAGAGAGAGAGAGAAGGAATATAAAGAAAAAAGGTGTTGGTGTTCTTCTGGTAAAACAAGCATATGAATAACCCCATCCCTCCAAAAAAAATTCAAGTAAAAACAAAAGAGCTTATATTCTGTAAGTGGCAGAATTGCCATTCACATAAACTAGCCTGCTATTTTCCATCGATACACACAAAACGAAGCACCTTGGTTGGCGGGTTGGCAGCTACTAAAAGAGGGAAAGAGACAAAGAGAGAGAAGGAGAGAGAGAAAGAGATGATATTTGTTGGAATGTGTTTGGTGCACTAACTCTATTCCTGTCTATGAGTGTTTAGTTGCTAGATTTGTATGCTGTTAATAAAGTTAAAAAAAACCTCCCAGAGTCTCGCACAGGGAGCGCATGTGACTGTATTTCCTATTTTCCTGTGTCTGTGTATGAGAGAAGCAGCCTGCTGTAGATGCTGCACAGATAGAGACACACAAATGATTTATTCCTGATCTATTAAGCTTATCATATATTGCTCCTGATTGTTCCTAAATAAACAAGTTCTGTTGTCAAACGCTTGGAGAGTATCGCGAGTAATCCGCTGCCAATATATTTTACTCATGTAACAATCTTTGTTATGTTATATGGCCACTGTCATTTTAAAAATCAATCGTGAATATTGGGAACCTTGTAAGATATTATCAGATAGATATGCTTCTTTCTTGTCTTATAAGCCAATTATTCCACACCCTTCTGTCTCCTGAATTCATATTTCACTCTGAAAAAAATTAAAGCTAAAATCCATCCTGCTCAAGACAAGATGGATGGTCAACTCAACGGGGACTCAGATTTCCGCCTAATGAAGTCTATGGACAGTGAAGTATGGTACTTTTGCTTTTTAGTAAGACTACGTTCCAATGATGAGAATTTGATGAGTATTTTTTAAATTAGGTTATTTGCGTTTTTTTTCATTGCATTTTAGTGTATGTTTTTTAAACATGTTTTTGATGCTGTATTTTTTTGTCTCTTGTTGGTTTGTCTTGCTTTAAATAAAGTTGCTTTGTTTTTGATAGTTCCTTATTCTTTGTACAATTGGTATGGGTTATCACAGTGCTTTGTACTTATTTCCCATCACTTACTTATCATTATAGGTTGTTTATCCCCTTTCTGCATTTAGACATGATTAAACATGGGTAAGTGTGAAGGGGACATCGGAGCTGAGCTCCCTCAATACATGGTAGATGCTGGCTGTATTACATAGCTGATATCTGTATACAATACATGGAGCAAAACAGTTAACCACTTAAATGCCATAGTTAATCTCTTACAATGTGTTTTAAATTGAGTAATTGATAGTTTTATGCGCAATGGCTCCGTGCAATGCGATCACGGGGTAAAGATGAGCTAATAAGGCAGACCGGGGCCTGCTGAAGTTCTCTATTAGTCATCGTGGTACTGCTTTGAAAATAGTTTCAAAAGGAAAAAATATATATATTTTGTATTGACTCATCCATAAAATGCTGATCTATCAAAATATAACATTAATGAACCCATATTTGTAATACCACATATCACACCATAAAGAGAAAAAAAAAAATGAAAAAAAAAAAAAGGGTTTATTTTTATCACCTCACACCCCTTAAAAATTCATCAAATATCATGCAAAACCCCTCACTCAGCTCCATCAATGGAAAATAAAGGTATTACTATTCAAGGAAAAAGGCAAGACAAAGCAAAAATGTTTTTCTGCAAAAAATCTGATTTTATTTCAGATCGCACTAAACTGGACAATCACTTTTCCAAGTAATTTTTAATGCACAATGAACACTGTCAAAAACCTAAAAAACATTTTCAGAACTGCATTATTTTCATCATTTCCTGGTTATTGAAGGGTTAAGAAGATAATTAGTCAATACTTAGACTAAGGTCTCAGACCCATCACCATGAAAAAAACTTTCCGATTTTGGTCCAGAAAAGTAGGACTAGTGTCAGGCAAATGCCATGAGATTTTCATGCGAGTACAATCCGATTTTTCACACCTAGCTTCCGACTGACATCTGAATGACATGAGATTTGTATCCTATTGCAATGCGATTTTAACATGAGCTTTTACATACAGTAATTCTCTATGACATTTACACATATTTTTAATGGTTCTTTCCCATATTCTAGTGCTGCTCCTTGTGGACAGACAGACCATCAGCAGATTTGGCTTTCAGTACCAGCTTTATGCTGATGACACACAACTATACACGTCATCCCCCGACCTTACCTCCGCTGTACTACAGAATGCCACCGACTGCCTGTCCGCAGTCTCCAACATCATGTTCGCTCTCTATCTGAAACTCAACCTCTCCAAAATTGAACTTCTTCTGCTCCCGCCATCTACTAACCTCCCTAAATTTGACATTTCCCTCTCCGTGGGCGGCACTATAATAACACCCCGGCAGCAGGCTCGCTGTCTGGATGTTATGTTTGACACCAATCTATCCTTCACCTCCCATATACAATCTCTTGCCCGCTCTTGCCGCCTATACCTAAAGAACATCTCTAGAATCTGCCCTTTTCTCACCATGGAAACAAAAAAACCCTCACTGTAGCATTGATCCACTCCCGCCTGGACTACTGCAATGCTCTATTATTTGGCCTACCCGTTACTCGACTATCCCCTCTCCAGTCCATATGAGTCGCACGGCCAGGGCCTGTGGGGTACTTGGCACCGAGCCTGTTCACTTCAATGGGGGATGTCACGGGTAGCACAGCTCGGTCCGTGGCCCTGGGCACTCACTGAAAAGGGGGATATTTACAGGGGATTATAGGTTTGTAGAAATGTTCGTGACGCCACCTGTGGTTCCTGGTCAGGGTGACCAGCGCTGCAGGGTAGATCCTCTTAGGGGTTGTTACTGGGCAGCAAGGTGTTAAATCTTCCACAGGCAAGACTGATCCCTCAGGGTATATGGCGGTGTAGGGGTGCAGGATCAATAAGGCAGACACACACGAAGTCTCTTTCCGTACCTTTACTGATGGTAGATGCAGGCACGTCCCGGGAAGCTGTCAGGGTGGAGGATGCACTTCCAGTAATCCCACTGAGTAGGTGTAGGGCCTCCGTACTCCTTTATGTGTGTGAGTTTCTGACTTGCATAGAACAAAGTCTAACTCTGCCTTCTCAGCTACGCCCGGCTGACTTTGTGGTTAGGCCTTCTCTGGAATAGAACAGTGTCTCTGTATGCAGCGTCCTGCTTGACTCCGTCTTCCTGACCCCAGTTACGTATCAGCTCTGATGGGCCCCTGCGACTTGAAGTCCCACAGGGTCTCCGGTTTCTCCTACTAGTCGTGAAGTAGCTAGCAAGCTCGGACCCGGTGTCCGGTAGTGCAGAGCAGAGGTAAGCGATCAATGCTGTTTTAACCTCTGACGCTCTCTCAAATCTTCCACTTGCCTTTCGTCCTACTCTGACTGCTCTCTCAGATGTTCTGACATGTTCTGAGGTAACTACACTTCTGACTTGATCTCTCTCTCTCAAGTCCCGACGTGATCTGACTGTCTCACGTGTCTGCACTGTCTTATATGTTGCAGAAGAGCTCCCTCTGGTGGATCTGGGAACTAGTGCAGGTGTGTTGTGTGCAAATGGGTCTTTGTGGGTTTACCTGGTTGCATCCTCCTGGGAACATGTGGCTCCAGTCACAGCTGGGCTACACATCCCCCCTAGTTATAGTCAGCACTCCCGGGCTGAAAAAGAAGTACATTTATTCATTACATAACAATAACAATAACAATAATAATAATAATAATAACTATAACAACTCATCCCTTGCGGGAGGTAAGGTCACTTTGAACGTTTCAATAAATACCAGGAACATATATACAGATATTTACACAGATCTTATATACATTTATACACTTGGTTACTGGTTCAATTTGCTAGGCATACTCTTGGTACCTAACAGGTAACTTTCCTTTTGTAGTGCGTACTGACCTACGTGGTGTTGCGTCAGGTATAGTAGCATCTGGCCTATCTGTCCTACGTGCCGGTAAACTGTAATACTGCCTTAACCTCTCTAGGGATCTGGCAAGCATACTTGTGGCTGGGCAAGGCGATTCTGTTTCGCTAGAGGATTCTTCTGATAGTTCCACGTTTTGAGGCTCCACTTCATGAGACTCTACTTCTGGAGATGCTACAGGAGCAGGTTCCTTCCGAACTCTTTCTTCTGCTGCGGCAACTGGCTCAACTGGACATTGAAGCGCTTCTTGTGGTTGATAAAATTTAAGTACTGGAATAATCACAGCGTCTCCGATACAAGGCCAAATCTGCAGGAAAGTCTCCTAGGTCCGTGTGTATGACTTCACCTGGTTTCTCTTTTTCCATAACAGGTTCTTCTTCGTGAAACTTTAACATGTCTGGACACAGTTTTAGATGGTCTCTTGATACGGTTGTGGTCGTCTTTCCTCCATCTTTGCTAATAGTACAGGTCTTCCTGTTGTCAAACTTGGAATTTTGCACGACATATGGCTCTTTTTCCCATTGATCATCCAATTTGTGCATTCTTCTTTTTCTCTTCAGCACAATTTCTCCAGGTGCAAAAGGTTCAGCTGCCGCACTTTTGTTGTAGTTTTCCTCTTGCTTTTCCCTTACTTTACTGAGACTATCTTCCACGCAGGCTTGTATTCTCCTGTACTGTTCCAGTCAGTTCGTGTCCCAATCTTCAGTAGTAACATCAACTTCTGGTTCTACAACACCAAGTTCCAAATCCATGGGCAGCTTTCCTGGTCTTGCTCGCATAAGGTAGGCTGGAGTGCAATTAGTGGA